>BSBK01011638.1:432500-782819 GCA_027943335.1 Chamaecyparis obtusa
TGGCTAAGTATAGGTTGAGGGGCCAAGCTTTAACCTGGTGGAACTACATGCAAGAAGAAAGGGAGAAAGAGGGCAAGAACCCTTCTCTAATTGGAAGGCTATGGTGAATAAGGTAAGAGAGGCCTACTTACCTGCAGACTATGAGATTCAATAGCATAGAAGAAGATTGAACCTCAAAAAAAAGGAGATGGATGTGTCCACCTATACCGAAGAGTTTCATAAATTGAGCTTAAGATCCAAGGTCAAGGAAGAGGAGAGCATCAAGGTGGCAAGGTACTTAAGTGGATTGAAGTGGATCATAGCAGAAGAGATGAGTTTGTTTACTCCCACCATAGTACTTGGATGTCAGCATATGGCACAAAAATTAGAAGATAAACAAAGGAGGACGCAGGAACCTAACTCAAAGATAGAGGAAGAGGTAGAGACTCTAGAGGGGGTCAAAGAGGAAGTTCTAGTGGTAGAGGTGGTGACCCAAGAAGCCAAGGGGAGAGAAGACTTCTAGAACAAGTGGACGAGACCAACACAAGAGGATCTTTTAGTAGAGGAAGAGGATCTCAGGGAAATAGAGGAAGAGGTGTAGGAAGGAGTAGCTCCTACTTTGCCACAATGAAATGCTACCAATGTGGATAGCTTGGACACCCTGCCTATAGGTGTCCTGAAAAACTATCAAACTCAAGCAGTGAGAAGAGGGTAGCCTATGCCCATGAAGATAGTAGTAGCTCATGTACCAATGAGGTCAGAAAACTAGAGTCAGAAATGGGGGAGAACCTGATGTTTAGAAGAGTTCTCATAAGGCAACCTAACCAAGGAGAACCCAAACAGAGGAGGGCTCTTTTTAGAGTCATATGTAAGATTCAAGGAAAAGTTTGCAAGGTTTTAGTGGATTCAGGGTCAACAGACAACATCATCTCAGATGAAGCAGCAAAGAAGCTTAAACTCACAAAGATTCCCCATGCAAATCCTTACAAGGTGACTTGGTTGAATCAAGAGCAGAGTGTGTTAGTGAATGAGAAGACATGGGTGGAGTTTACCATTGGAGGTTATAAAGACAAGGTTCTTTGTGATGTCCTACCCATGGATGCATGCCATCTCTTATTGGGAAAACCCTAGCAATTTGATAGGAAGGTGCTCTATGATGGAGAAGAGAACTCCATTGCCTTCAAGAAAGATGGAAGGACATTCAAGATCCAGTCTTTGACAGAGAATGAAGAAGGAACTTCTAAGACACCTAGTGTGTTGCTTAGTAGTGCTAAAGAGTTCTTACATGCATTGCATGATGATGAGATAGTGGGATGTGCCATTATGGTGAAGCCAAAGGAGGATGAAAAGAAGTTGCAGGCAAAGACACCTTTAGAGGTGAAGCAAATGTTAGATGAGTTTAGGGACATTGTGAGTGATGGAGCACCTATAAAAATTCCTCCAAGAAGGGCCATAAGTCATCAAATAGACTTTGTACCCGGTGCATCTCTACCTAACAAAGCAGCCTACAAGCTTACCCCTGACCAAAACAAAGAAGTGACAAGACAAGTACAAGAGTTATTGGATCAAGGATTGATCAAGAAGAGTATTAGTCCATGTGCAGTCCCGGTGGTCTTGGCATCCAAGAAGGGAGGAAAATGGAGACTTTGCACTGATTCAAGGGCCATTAACAGGATCACTATCAGGTATAGGTTCCCAATCCCAAGAATAGAATACTTGATGGATTTATTAGGAGGTGCTATGTACTTTACTAAATTGGATCTATAAAGTGGTTATCACCAAATTAGGATTAAGGAGGGTGATGAGTGGAAGACCGCTTTCAAAACCACAAATGGGTTATATGAATGGCTTGTCATGCCATTTGGGCTTACCAATGCCCCAAGCACCTTCATGTGGTTGATGAATGAGGTCTTGAAGGACTTCACAGGTAGATTTGTAGTGGTGTATCTAGATGATATACTCATCTATAGCAAAACTAAAGTAGAGCATCTTGAGCACTTAAGGCTTGTCTTGAAGAGACTACATGAGGAACAATTGGCTATCAACCTAGAGAAATGTGAGTTCATGCAGAAAGAACTAGTTTACTTGGGATTTGTGGTGTCCAAGGGTACTTTGAAAATGGACCCAAGAAAGGTGGAGGCAATCTTGAATTGGCCTACCCCTAAAACAGGGACTGAAGTTAGGAGTTTCCATGGGTTGGGTCAATTCTATAGGAAATTTGTGAGAAATTTCAGTGGTATATGTGCACCAGTGCTTGATATCATCAAGGGAGGACTCAAAACTAAGCTCAAATGGACTGAGGCAGCTGATAAGGCATTCCAAACATTGAAGCAAGAGGTAGCTACCAAACCTATCTTACTCTTACCTACTTTTGACAATTTGTTCACTATTGAATGTGATGCAAGTGGTGTAGTAGTAGGGGGTGTGTTGAGCCAAGAAGGAAGGCCTGTGGCATTTTTCAGTGAGAAGCTCAATGAAGCAAAGGAAAGGTATTCAACTTATGACTTAGAATTGTATGCAGTAGTACAATCCCTCAAGAAGTGGAGGCATTACCTCCTACCAAAAGAATTTGTTGTATTCACAGTTAATCAAGCCTTGAGCTATATTAATACTCAAGAAAAGCTTAGCAATAGAAACTTGAAGTGGATGGAGTATCTCCAATCCTTTACCTTCACCATCAAACACAAGAAGGGGAAGCTCAACAAGGTAGCAGATGCCTTAAGTAGGAAGTTATTGACTGTCCAAGAAGTTCAATTGCAAAGCATTGGAGTGGCAGGTTTCAAAGAGTTGTATGAAGAGGATGAGGACTTCTCACAAGACTACAAGGTGTGCCAAGAGTTTGAGAACCACTTACATGGTGAGTATGAAGACTATACCCTTCAAAATGGATTATTATTCAAAGGCAATCAACTATGTGTACCTAGAGGATCCATGAGGGAAAATCTGATTCAAGAGAAGCATAATGGCAGTCTAAGTGGACATTTTGGCATAAACAAAACCATGAAGTTAGTACAAAGGTACTATTTTTGGCCTAAGATAGCAAGGGATGTGAGAAAATATGTGGAGCAATGTGGAGTGTGTCAAAGAGCTAAATGAGGTTCAAGCAATGCAGGACTCTATCAACCTTTGCCAATTCCAAATAGACCTTGGGAGTGTGTGAGCATGGACTTTGTGGTTGGACTCCCTAAAACCAAATCAGGTATGGATAGTATCTATGTTTTAGTAGATAGGTTCTCTAAAATGAGTCATTTCATTCCATGGAGAACTACTCATGATGCAAGTTATATAGCACATCTATTTTTCAAGGAGATAGTAAGGATTCATGGACTCCCATTGAGCATTGTGTCAGATAGGGATAGCAAGTTCATGGGTCATTTTTGGAAAACCTTATGGAAAAGGTTAGGAACTAATCTCTCATTCAGTTCAGCATACCATCCTCAAACTGATGGTCAAACTGAAGTCATAAATAGAATGTTGGGAAACTTGCTAAGGTGTTTGACCAAGGAGTATGGGAAAACTTGAGATCTTGTCATTCCTCAAGCAGAGTATACCTACAATGATAATATGAATAGGACCACATGAAGGAGTCTATTTGAGATAGTAAATGGAAGACACCCTAGAGGGGTATGTGAATGAAGAGACTTAGGTTCCATGGAGATGAAAAGTGGACAAGCAGAAGACTTCACTCAAACAATCAAGGAAGTCCAAGAGCAAGTCAAGAAAACTATCATGGAGTCGACTCAAAAACTCAAAGCCAAAGTAGATGAAAGGAGGAAAGAAGTTCAATTTTAGATAGGAGACTATGTGATGGTTCACCTAAGCAAAGCAAGGATGCAAAAAGGCATGCCTACCAAGCTTCAAATGAGAAGAGTAGGGCCTTGTAAAATTTTGGCCAAGTATGGAGAAAATGCATATAAGGTGGACTTGCCATCAGATTTGGCTATCTCCCCAGTGTTCAACGTTGCTGACCTAGTCTTATTCAAAGGTGATCCACCACAACAAGGTAGTGTTTAGTCAAGAGTGCTACAGGACCTAGACACCAATGCCATGCCAAAGAAGACACAACCCAAAGAAAAGCAAATTTTAGAATCTCGAGTGAAGAAGACTACCAAACATCAAGTGTACATGGAACACCTAATCAAGTGGGTAGGTCTACCTGATTCTGAAGCCACTTGGATAGAGGAAAGTTAGTTCAAGAAGCTAGGCATAGACCTAGCCCTTCTTGACCCCAAAGTGCCTTAGTTTGTGCTGAGGGGGAGTATGGTGAAGGAGCACCTTGTTAAGGGTCCCCACTAGTCCTGAATTTTGGTGTGTGGAAGTGCCTAATGAAGGCTTGTTTATATAATAAGAGTTTTTAAGCCCACTAGTGTGTGAAGGCCTAGTGGAGGTCTTAGTTTTGTAGTGTGTTCTTCCTACTTTGTTGTATAGTGACTTACGGCATGTTGTCATCCTGAGGTCACTTCTAGTTTAGAGATGTCAAAGTCTTAAAATAGGGGTTAGGAGAGTTTTTACACATGTGTGCCATGTAATAGACTCTAATATGGTCTTAAGGATTGAGGTGAGCAAAAGTTGCTCGAGCAAGGAAAAGTTGCTCAAAAAGTTGCTAGCAACTTTTCCTTATGAAATATTCACCCTTACCAAGGTGGTTGAAAACCCTAAAAAAGCTCTAATCCTGAGAACAAGACTATATTTGACATGAGAAACCCTAATACTAAGGTTGGCAACTAATGTGTACAACTATTGTACAGAGGAACTAGACTGTAACTGTGAAATAGTGTGTGCCAATCAGATTTATGGCATGAAACATTGAGTGAATGAATTGAATTTGATATCTTTTCTTGTATAACAGTGTTTAGTTGTGTTTTGTTTTAGTTTTCAGTACTTAGACTAGGTTCTTTATTCTTCTGTTTGTATATACATTTGTGTTTTGCACTTGCCAGTCCCTTGTCTAGTTTGAAGGGGTTTGTAATGTACGGCCTGTAGCTCCTATCCCTACCATGGAAACACCATGGATATTTTGGATATGGTAGCACATACCCTACCCTATAAATATGTGCAAGCAGGGCCCAGGAGAACAGGTGCAAACAATTGTTTGATCAAGCCCTAGGTGAGACTAAGCAGTGTCTGGCTAGGAGTGGTCAACAAAGAAAGAGCTCTAGAAGACAAGGGAGTGGGTTTCAAGACTAGCCCTTTGGAGGGAGGCAAGTGACATGTATGAAGGCTCATTATTGTGAAGGAGAGAGCCTGAAAAATCTAGGAGTGGTGCTGTTGCATACAGTTTAGTCCTGGGACCCTGAGAGGCCTAAAAGGCCCTAAAAACCCTCATTCTTGGAGGAAGCATTGTACAGATAGATGGAGGCCCAAAACCCCAAAAATATTTGAGGGTTATGCATTTGAATAGAAGTTCTTTTGGAACATGATTTTTGGTTCTATGAAAGAAAAGGGTAAAAATCCCTACAAACCTAGAAGGAGGCCTAATTGGGGCTCTCTCTTGTAGCCCTATTTTGTGAAGGAACTATACAATCGGGTAGCAACCCAACTATGCTATCACCTTGGAGTTGCTAAAAATGTTACAAAAACACCTTAAAAATCACCTGTACCCCTGTCAAAGCTTGTGGTGTTGATTGAGCTTTGAGAACCCTTATAGGCCAAAGTAAGGGAATGAAGCTAGGAAGAATGCTAGCAAAGCTTACATAGGAGAAGTACTATACTTGGTGGAAGGATTGGGCTAGGTCAAGGGATCCTAGAGTGATTAGGAGTCCTATAGACCATAGTAGGTTTCCAAAGTACACTGGGATCCTTGTTAAGGATCAGGGAGCATAGACTAGCTAGTCTATCCCAATCTCCCCATCAGTTTCCCACTCTGATGACATTGTAGTGTGATTAGACATAATTATGTATTATTAATGATACTTGTTGCACAAGTCCAATTGCTGCATAACTCTTTTATAACAAAGACAGATAGTGATATCCATACAACTAATAAACCTATAAATTTTAGTATTTATTTCATTATTTATATTAATTTAATCTATTTTTATAATTTCATTTCAATATTATTCCATAGTTTACCTTATTCCATGAAGCATTGATTATGATAAATGATGATTTTTAAACATTTGTATGTTTAGTTAGTTAATTACTAAATAATGGTTTAAATTATTATATGAATGGTGATTATTAAATGTTAAGTATGTTAAAAGAATTAACACATTTTTTGAGAGATATTTGAGTCATTCATGTAGCTAGAAATAAGGGGAATCAAGTTGACACTTGTCAATATTCCATAGTTGTTGGAGGTACAAAAAAAGTCAAAACCTAGTTTTAGTAAAATGGGCATATCTTCCACATTTCTTAACGGAATGCATACTTTTAAAATGATTTTAAAATATGAAAAGAAGGAGAAAAAACCATTTGAATCATTTGAGATAACTCGTAATAATACAAGATCACCATTCATCTGAAGTTGACTGCATAAAAAGAGGCGATAAGAAAGACAACTAACTTAATCAAACTTCTTCCATTTATTGCATTCTAAGTTATAACTTGAAAAAAGTTGGATATGATTTGTAATATATTTATTTACGCCAAATGTTTTTTTTAAAAATATCTTTGTTATAAAAGAGTCCAAACAATTTTTTTTGAATTAGTCAAAAGACAATTTGTAATAGAACTCTACTTCCTAGGCATTATTTTGTTGTCACTTTTAAGAACATGTCTCTTCATGTTTTAAAATAATTATAGGAAACATAATAGATGGTTGTTAGAGAGTCAATTAACATATATATTAGAGCTTGTAATCAAACACAGTATGTAGTAGATAATAGATGTTAAATATGATTAGAGAGTCATCATTCTATAGGAACATATCTGTAACAACAACAATAATTTTAATAGAAGTAGCATATTGCATTTTCAATGAAGAAAGTTACTTTCAAACATTATTATAATTTTAAATTTATTTATTTATTTCATTTGATTTCCTATACATATCAATAGAATAACTTAGAGAAACCCATAGTGCATATACATTGCAAACCCATTTCAAGTATATGTCCATGGGTTGACAATTTAAATGTAGCTTCTAGTCCATGAAGGTTCGCTTAGATTGGATAAATACTCCTGAGTTATGAAATTTACTAGACCAACATTAAATCTCAAGTGGAATTAGGAGCCTCTACATTTTTGGCATTTTTGTCGGGGATGGTGTCAAGCTATGAGAGTCTTTAGGTTTCTTAGAATCTCTTTCTTGTTTTCTTAGAATCATAGTTTCCATTCAAAACACTTAGGATTTTTAGAGAGTTTGAAAAAGTACCACAAGTAGCAACAACATAGAAAATGGATTTTGGGTCCACGAAGCATAACAACCAAGAGAAAAATTCAATTGTAATAAGTTTGGAAGTCAATGAAGATATATTCTCTAGCATTATAGATGAATTTTGTTCATGTATTGATGACAAGTTAATATTTTATGAGGAGAGAAATGAAGGCACCCTTTTTTTGTAAAATAAAGAAGTTAACACACATTAGGTTGTTGTTCAGGATTAATGTGATATCAAATTAGAACTCCTACTTAAAAAAGAGAGTTGCACTAAAGTGAAAATAAATCCTCTAATGCAAAAAAGTAAATAAGAGATTGAAGAAGACTACTTTTGGGATGACTTTGTTGGAAATTGCAATTGAAGCAATTGTTGTATTGTCATTGATGTCAAACCTTAACTAGTAAGACTGTTGCTACTTAGGAAAGTACTATATCTATTGTGAGAAGGGAAAGAAAGGATGGTAACAATAGCACCTAGGGAAAGGTTGAGTTATCTTGATACTGCAAAGTGTACTTGACTATGTTGTACAATGAAGACTAAACTAGTAGGCTTGACCGAGCAAAAATGAAGAAATCATGTTTAAGCCGAGTTATGTTAGTGTCGACCGAGTTAGTGTATGCCGAGCAAAAATCTAGTGTCGAGCGAGTATCAGTTAATTGTCGAGGAAGACAGTATATGCCGAGGAAATAGTTTTAGTAGTGACTGAGCGTTTTACATGAAGACCGAGTGGATGATCACAGTATTGACTGAGCATCAACATTTTTATATTTGAAGAGAATTCAGATTTGGTTCCAACATTGTTGAATTCTTGGATTATGTAAAACGTGTTAATATATTTATTGATTGTATGGAAGCATTTAATGCTTTGTAAAATATTTTATTGTAAATCTTTATGAGATTTGAGATGATTCTAGAAGAAGAGATGAAGAACATGAAGTGGGTAGATTCAATGAATCTGACCTAACCCTAAGATCTACGAAGGAGATTAAGCGGCAAAAGACAAGTTAACCTAACAAAGAAAAGTATTAAGGGAACCTAAACGTTAGGTATGAGAATGCATGGGTGAAGTAGATGCTGGAAGAACAGTAAGTTTTTATTGATTGTATAAGCGAAGAGGCTAAAAGAGAAGTGTGGTGATTGCTTGAAGAAAAGTTCCAAGCAGATCAGCGATGGAGATGGAAAAGTTTCAAAGTCAGTAAACCAACATTTGTGTACTGAATTGGATCTGATATTTGCAAAGTGAGTTGTATGTTTTTCAAATCAATACTACTGCTACTTTCTAACCATTGTAACAGTCAAAATCCTTTTAACAGAGGTTGAACTAACAGTCATATGTTAAATCCTTTGAACAAGGTTGCATTCTAATGGAGTGTATGTAAGTCCTATAACAAGGCTCACTTTTAACAGGGTGATTGAAATCCTTTAACTGAGTCACACCTGATAGTGTGTATTGTAACCTTTGACAGGGTTGGCTTTTAACCGAGCTCACTTCAGAAGAGTGAAAATAATAGTAGCATGTTACAAAGTGGTTTTTCCCATATTGGGTTTCCACTATAAATCCTGGTGTCAATACTTGTGTGAATGTTTTGGTTTGAACATTTCTATGTTTTACAAGTTAGTTACAGTTGGGTAGTGGACTGCAGTGTTATATGTTTCTATTATTGAATCAGTGATGACCAAGTTTGTTTTGGTTGCTTGATCTGATTTAAGGAAAAGTTTTAAAGTTATTTTATACATCAGGACCTGAGAACAATTGATTCACCCCCCCTCTCTATTGTTCTAAATCATATTAACAATTGGTATCAGAGCTGTGTTGCTTATTGGTGTCTACAGAAAACAATTTTAAAGGGACTTGAAGCAAATGATCAAGATGTATAAGAAGGAGGTACCGAAGCTGAACAAGGAAAACTTCCCTACATGGCAAAGCTTGATGAAGCTACTTCTGGCCGGTATTGGTGATTCTATAAATTACTACATTGAGCATGACTATGTCACACCTGTTGCACCTTTGACTACTGAGGAAATGAGAGCTAAGCAAGAACATAATTAGGCAATGCTGGAAATTGCATCTGCCCTAAGCTATCCAAAATTTGAGGATATTAAGTATTGCACAACTGCTAAAGATATGTGGGACACTCTTGCAAAGATCTATGGTGGTGATCTATATGTGCTGAAAGCTAAAGCCAAGAGTCTTAGAGGTAAGTTTGATGAAATGAGAATGAATGAAGATGAAAACATTGCACAATATTGTGTTAGAATAAAAGAAGTTGTGAATGACATTAGAGGAGCAAATGGAACTATTGATGATGAGACCATAATTGGAAAAGTGCTAAGAACACTGCGTCCTATATATGCTATTAAGATCTTAGCTATTCAGGAATCTAGATGTAACTCAGGAAATGTGCTTACCTTTGAAGGTTTGATTGGTAAACTGACTGCTTTTGAATTGTCGAATTATGATAATTTCACTGTTGGTAGTATTGGAAATGTTGAATCTGCTTTTAAGTCACAATTAGTTTTGAACAAGCCTAAGAAAGAAAAAGAAAGATGCACCAATGAAAGTGAAAGTGACAGTGACACTTCTGATGAAGACCTTGAAGATCTAGAAGCTCTTATGGCTAGAAGACTGAGAAGAGGAAAAGGAAAATATAAAGGTAAACTCCTTATTATATGTTTTGCATGTAATAAAGTCGGTCATATAGTTGCTAGATGTCCTGACAGGAAGGATAAAGATGAAGAAAGAAATAGCAGACACAAAGACAGAAGAGATGACAAAGGCTACCGAAGGTACAAAGACTACAAAGGAAAAGGTAAGAAATCTTGTTACATTGCTGAAAAAGAGACTGACACTGATAGTGATGATTTTGAAATTGAGGTAGTCTATGTTGCAATGAAAGATGAATCTGATGAGGATGAGAAAACTGCATTGATTTCCTATGTGAACAAGAATGACAAATGGATTATAGATAGTGGTTGTTCACATCACATGATTGGTGACAAAAGTAATTTTGAGACCTTACATCATTATAAAGGTAAAAGTGTAACATTTGGTAATGATGCACCATGTCCTATTAGAGGAAAAGGATTGATTAAACTGACTGATAAAATCTCTTGTGAAAATGCTTATTGGGTTGAAGGATTGAATTATAATTTGCTAAGTGTTTCTCAGCTCAACATAACTGGTTACCAAGTGGAATTTCATCACAATAAAGCTAAGATATTTGATGCTACTGGTGAACTGATTGGAAGTGGTGAGTAGACTAGAGGTAATTTGTTCTATCTTGACCTATCTGAAGAAATATGTATGATTGCACAACTTGATGACATTTGGTTATGGCATAAGAGGCTATGTCATGTTAACTTTGACAATCTGGTATAGATAAGTAAGAAGAAGAAAGTAAGAGGCCTACCTAGATTGAAGAAACCTGAGAATGTGATGTGCAAAGAATGCCAATTAGGAAAAGTGACTAAGTCAAGTTTCAAGAGCAAAACCTTTACTTCTGAACACATTTTAGATTTGGTTCATACTGACCTTTGTGGACCTATGGGTATACAAAGTTATTGTGGTGCTAGATATTTTATCTTGTTTGTTGATGATCATACCAGGATTATGCATGTAATGTTTCTGAAAGAAAAATCTGATGCTTTTCAATCTTTTAAGTGGTATTTGGCTAAGGTTGAGAAGGAGACAAGTAGGAACCTGAAATGTCTTAGATCTGACTGAGGTGGAGAATTTACATAAAATGAATTCAATCTATTTTGCAATGATAGAGGAATCAAAAGACAGATGTCCGCACCTAGGACACCTCCACAGAATGGTATAGCAAAAAGAAGGAACATATCTATTTTGGATTGTGCAAGGATATTATTGATTGAAAATAATGTGGCACAAAAATAATGGAAAGAAGCTATAAGTACAGTTGTTTACACTCTTAACTGGGTATAAATCAAGAAAGGTACAAATCTGACACCCTATGAATTATGGTATGGGTATGCACCGAGTGTTAAATACTTTAGAATCTTTGGAAGTAAGTGTTACATATTGAAAGACAATAGGAATGGAAAGTTTGATGCCAAAAGTGATGAAGGCATATTCCTAGGCTACTCCACAAAAAGTAAAGCTTATAAGTGTTTGAACTCTAACACTAACAAAATTGTGGAAAGTGTAAATGTAAAAATTGATGAGTATGCAGAAAGAAATGAAGCCAAAAGCAAAAGAGAACCAGAAGATTACAGATCTTTTGTGTACATTGAGGAAATAGAAGAGGCAGGTAACAAACTTGCACCTGATGCCGAGTCTCAGGCAAGCAATGTCGAGCGACAGGAAATTATTGTCGAGCATCAGGAAAATAGTGCCGAGAGAGAACAAGAACATGCCGTGCTACAAGACAATGCTGTCGAGTATCAGGAAGAGGTTATCAAGCATTCAGAAGCTGAATCTGACAATCTTGTTGGGGAACCTGATGAAATAGAGGAGAAAAATGCTGAACCTATTTTGGCAAAATATGTAAGAAGATTTCACAAGCCTGAATAGATAATTGGAGATAAAGACACTAGAACTTAGACCAGAAGCAAGACCAAGGATCCAACATCCTTACTGTGTGAGTTTGAACCTAAGACAACTAAAGAGGCATTAGAAAATGAAGATTGGATACAAGAAATGAATGAAGAGATTGACCAGATTGAGAAGAATGAAACCTGGACTCCGGTGCCGAGACCTACAGATAAGAATGTTATAGGAACAAAGTGGGTGTTTCGAAACAAGTTGAATGAAAAAGGTGAAATCACTAGGAACAAAGCTAGGCTGGTATGCAAAGGCTATGCACAAGAAGAAGGAATAGATTATGGGGAGACATTTGCCCCTATAGCTAGATTGGAAGGAGTAAGAACTCTGCTTGCATATGCTGCTTATAAAGATTTCAAGGTATATCAAATGGATGTCAAGTCTGCATTTTTAAATGGTGTACTAGAAGAAGAGGTTTACATAGAACAACCAGAAGGTTTTATTGATCCAAACAGAAGACACATGGTATGCAAACTAAATAAAGCATTGTATGGATTGAAACAAGCTCCCAGAGCATGGTATGAGAGGTTGCATAACTATCTGATGCAGATTGGATTTTCCAGAACAAATGACACAAGCAATCTTTACTTGAAGGATGAAGAAGGTAAAGGTATTCTATTGGCCAAAATTTTTGTTGATGACATTATTTTTGGTGGACAAGATGCATTGTGTAAAAGTTTTTCAAAAGAAATGCAAACTGAATTTGAAATGAGTATGTTTAGTGAGATCAAATTCTTTGTTGGTTTACAAGTATATCAGATGACGAAAGGAATTTTCATTACACAGTCTAAGTATGTTAATGAAATACTAAAAACTTTTGGAATGGAAGATGCTAGACCAGTGGGAACTCCTATGGTTACTAGACAAAAGTTATCTAAGAATGATGATGCTGCAGAAGTTGATCAGACTTTGTACAGATCCATGATTGGAAAATTGTAATATGTTGTACATAGTAGACTAGATATTGCACTAGCTGTTGGGATTGTGGCAAGATTCTCTGCCAATCCTAAGGAAACACACATGATGGCAGTAAAAAGAATCATGAGATACTTGAAAGGAACTACTGACTATGGGTTATACTACAAGAAGAATGACAAATTTGAACTTAGAGTATACACGGATGCTGATTGGGCAGGAAATGTAGATGACAGAAAGAGCACTAGTGGTGGAGCTTTCTTTCTTGGATAGAGATTAGTATCCTGGACAAGAAAGAAACAAAATTGCATTTCCCAATCTATTGTTGAAGTTGAGTATGTTGCTGCTGCAGTAAACTATTCAAATTTGATATGGATAAAATAGTTGTTGATAGGCATGAAAGAAGAAATCACTGAACCTGTTGTTATTTTCTGTGACAACACAAGTGCCATCAATATTTCTAAGAATCCAGTAATGCACACTAAGACCAAGCATATAGCAATCAAGTATCACTATTTGAGGGAATTGGTACAAGACAAGGAAGTCTGAATGGAATATGTGAATACAAAAGAACAATTGGCAGACATATTCACTAAAGCTTTACCTAAAGAAGCTCATGAGTATTTGAGAAGTCAATTAGGGGTCCTTCCCCTAACTGAGGCTGCCTAGTCAAGCTAGGAGCTCTGCATCAAATATGCTACAACAAAATAATTGACAAATTGATGCAGAAGATTGTCACACTTTAGGACTATCCTAGAGCTGTGAAGAAGAAGCAAATACAACAAATCAGTCATAAGCAAGATGACAGAGGGAGAAACACTGAGCTGCACAAGATATATCTATATCTGTTGGATGTAAGTTTTAGTTGCTGCTTTGGCATTTTTGTCAAAGAGGGAGATTGAACTGAAATGATACTATAACACATGAACTCAAGAGTAGGGTTGATGAACAGAAATGAAAGATCAGGATAGAAGGGAGATCAAGATACTTCTAACGGTCACAGAAGTGAGATGAAGTGAGATTTATAGATTCTAAATCAGAATGAAGCTAAGGATATTATAAATTTTCTTTGATGGACAGATAAGTTTTTTTTTGGATTGGTTGGTAATCCATGTGTTATTTAGGTGATATCATATGGTGCTGCCATCAATGCCAAAGAGGGAGATTGTTGGAAACTGTAATTGAAGCAATTGTTGTATTGTCATTGATGTCAAACCTTAACTGGTAAGACTGTTGCTACTTAGGAAAGTACTATATCTATTGTGAGAAGGGCAAGAAAGGATGGTAACAATAGCACTTAGGGAAAGGTTGAGTTATCTTGATACTGCAAAGTGTACTTGACTATGTTGTATAATGATGGGACAATGTATTGTTTATCTTAGTAAGATTGAAGACTAAACTAGTAGGCTTGACCGAGAAAAAATGAAGAAATCATGTTTAAGCCGAGTTATGTTAGTGTTGACTGAGTTAGTGTATGCCGAGCAAAAATCTAGTGTCGACCAAGTATCAGTTAATTGCCGAGGAAGACAGTATATGCCGAGGAAACAATTTTAGTAGTGACCGAGCATTTTACATGAAGACCGAGTGGATGATCATAGTATTGACCAAGCGTCAACATTTTTATATTTGAAGAGAATTCAGATTTGGAGCCGACATTGTTGAATTCTTGGATTATGTAAAACGTCTTGACTTTATTTATTGATTGTATGGAAGAATTTAATGCTTTGTAAAATATTTTATTGTAAATCTTTATGAGATTTGAGATGATTCTAGAAGAAGAGATGAAGAACATGAAGCAGGTAGATTCAATGAATCTGACCTAACCCTAAGATCTACGAAGGAGATTAAGCGGCAAAAGACAAGTTAACCTAACAAAGAAAAGTATTAAGGGAACCTAAACATTAGGTATGAGAATGCATGGGTGAAGTAGATGCTGGAAGAACAGTAAGTTTTTATTGAGTGTATAAGAAAAAAGGCTGAAGGAGAAGTGTGGTGATTGCTTGAAGAAAAGTTCCGAGCAGATCAGAGATGGATTTGGAAAAGTTTCAAAGTTAGTAAACCAACATTTGTGTATTGAATTGGATCTGATATTTGCAAAGTGAGTTGTATGTTTTTCAGATCAATACTACTGCTACTTTCTAACCATTGTAACAGTCAAAATCCTTTTAACAGAGGTTGAACTAACAGTCATATGTTAAATCCTTTGAACAAGGTTGCATTCTAATGGAGTGTATGTAAGTCCTATAACAAGGCTCACTTTTAACAGGGTGATTGAAATCCTTTAATCGGGTCACACCTGACAGTGTGTATTGTAACCTTTGACAGGGTTGGCTTTTAACCGAGCTCACTTTAGAAGAGTGAAAATAATAGTAGCATGTTACAAAGTAGTTTTTCCCATATTGGGTTTCCACTATAAATCCTGGTGTCAATACTTGTGTGAATGTTTTGGTTTGAACATTTCTATGTTTTACAAGTTAGTTACAGGTGGGTAGTGGACTACAGTGTTATATGTTTCTATTATTGAATCAGTGATGACCGAGTTTGTTTTGGTTGCTTGATTTGATTTAAGGAAAATTTTTAAAGTTATTTTATACATCAGGACCTGAGAACAACTGATTCACCCCCCCTCTCTGTTGTTTTAAATCATATTAACAGACTTAGCAGTATTCTTCTTAACTTTCAATGCTAAATCAATATATTTTTTAGAGGAAGATTCTGAGCAACATGATCATAGTGAAGAATTTTTTGTGCTTCTATCAAATCAATCACACAAAATGGTGTTTACTAATCAACAAGAGGATAAAGAAGCAACTCATCAAGAAAAAGTCAACTAGGAGAGTTCAAAATTTGTTCTCGTTTCAAAATTAAAAATGTAAGTTTTACATAAATTTTGCACATTCTTTATCTACTTTAGCAAAGCTTATTCCTTTGTGTGATCAACTCACTAAAGTAGGGGAAAAATGTAGCATAAAAAACTATATATCGTTGAAATTTCGCACTTAGGCATTGCTCCTTATTTAATTTAATAAATAATAAATTTTTATATCTTGATTTCAAATATTATGACTTTGTAGTTGATGTAGATGAATTATCAATAGTATGTGGTTAAAAAATGAACAAAATTCTCTTAGACTACAATGCTTCACGCACACACTGCACAATTTGTTGGCATTAAACAAATTCTTGAGATTCAAAAGTGCATCTTCTATGTAATTCATTTATGATACATGTCACAATGCTCGAACATAAAAGTAATAGCTACTCTACCTCATTCAACCAAACAAAACTCTATTTTCTCTCATTTACAATGGATTCCCACTCTATGTTCTCAAGCTTTATATCTTAGTAAAATTTTAAATAAATCTATCCATCCCTTGTAGCACTTGTATAGAAAAGTCTCAAGGCATCATGATACATTCACATACTACAACAAGATTCCCTAGTTTGATTCTATATTGTAAATCAATTAAAAATATTGAGAGGCGAAGGCCAAGGTTGTGTTAATAATCTACTTTTTTTAAATTTATTTTTAAAATATCAATTTATCATTCATCTTTTATAAAATCACACGGTTCTCTTCCCCTCAAACCATGGTTTAAACCTTTTCCATATTTTATCATTGTATCTCTTGTTTTAAACTCCTAATATCACAAGGATTCAAAAGTAATCATTTATCATTTTATCATATTTTATCACTAGTTGTCCATGGAGGTCGAAAGACCAAAGTGAGAGTTGGATTAAGGCAAGCCCTAAAAAAACCATTAACATTATTCCTATTGTTTGTGGAAGTTTGACAAGCTATAATATCAAAGAGGGGAATCCTATGAGTTATTGGATAAACTGTGTCGAGAAGACTATGACATGTTGTAGTTCATGTTAAGCATTTTTTATCAAAGCTGAGAGCTCCTCTATTTGATATATTTTTCTTCTTTGTCTAAATTTTCATCTTTCATAGAAATTAGATTTTTATCTACTCTAAGTTTGGATATATCCTAGTTTTATTACTTTTTTTACTTCTAGTTAATGAGTGACATGATCATTTATGTAGCATAAACCACTTTTTTTACTTTCTGTTGAGATTTTTTAAAATTATATATTAACTATATTAGGTTGATTTATATAAGTTGAATGCAATATGGAAATTTGTTATCTATAGTTATATTTTTTAAAAGTAGAAAAAATTAACCATTATACAGATTTTTATTGAGTAATGTTTTCTAAAATCCATATAAATTTTATATTATTGCTACAGTAGTTTCACTGCTTTTTAACTTTAAGGATTTCATCGAAGCTTCAAGACCCTTCTATACTTGGACTATTGATATAGACAAATATTTTCTCTTTATATTTTCAATCTAACTTTTAAGTCTCCTCCATTTATCTCAACCTTTTAATTATTTGGTCTTGTGTATCCACTTGGGTCCAAATTGTGGTGAGTTGATAGTCATGATCATTAATCTTACATTTCAAGGTTTCGGTACCAACTGTCTTGAGGCTATCATCTATCTTATTCTAAATCAAGTCCAATTTCAAGTCGATTATTTTCCACTTTATCCTATATGGTTTTTTTCTCCATTTGAATTTTCATGGTATTCGATTTTACCTAAATTTCTCTCATGGTTAATTCTTCAACCCTCTTGAGAGTTTTGACAAACTGTAAACTACTATCAGTAGTAGAATTTGGCAAATAAATGACTAGGTGACTAAAAATCTTAGTCATGACAAGTAAAAATGACTAGAATTCTAGTCATTTTTGGCAACACGACTATAAATGACTAATTTGGTCATAATAAAAGACCAATTTGGTCATCAAGTAAAAGACACAACTAAATAATTAGTCACACAAACAAAAATGACTAAATAAATGACTATTACTCCTCTATACCACTACTACATAAGAAGGCAGTTTAAGACAATTATTATTTTATCTTAAACACTTAAACTAGCAGTTGCGTGCTTTTGTACGTGCAACGATGAGCTAATAGGAGTTTTGATTTTCAAGAAAGTGATATGTTTTGTACATTGCCAAAAGTAGATAACTAAGGATATGTAGAAGAAATTCCAAAAATGATATATAACAATCCCTAGGTCATGAGGTTTCTTGCAAATTATATTTGTTTAGATCTGTGTCAAATTTGTGCTTGGTTTATTGCATCATATTGATAGAAAATAAATGATAAATAAAACATAAAATACCATTCAATCTTGTTAAGGAAAGATAATATAAAATTTGAGAATAATCTGTCATATAAATTTGAAAAAAGAGTTAAGAAATAGTCAAAATCAAACACTATGTATTTATTAGAATGTTGCCAACATAAAATAACATTCATTCTTGTGATAAATGGAACTCAAAATAACATTCATTACTATGAAGAAAAGGCGATAATCTGCCATATAAATCTTAAAAAAGAGTTACTAGACAATTGAAATAATAATCTATGTATTTATTACAATGTTACCAAAAAATTGGTACACAACATCACAACACACACATAGCCAATTTCTCATCAAACACAAAAATCACATGGTCTAGGAAGCAATTATATACACAAACTCAAAACATTTCAAAGGTCATTGTTGTTTAATCTAAACTTTGTCTGAAAAAGAGAATAAAAATCAACACGCAAATAAAACCCCAAGTGTTGCGTCAATATTTAGAAAAAGCAGAAAAAAATTGTTTCCTACAATTTACAAAAATATGAGAAATGGAAGAAAAATAGAGCAATTGCAGAACAACCTTATGGTTTTCTATATAAACTACTCCATTTCTTTAGCAAAATAGGAAGTAGCCAAATGACCTATGTGAAAATAGGTTGAACATTGACTTTATTATACTTCTTTTGGTCATGTTTGTAGAAGTTTTTGCGTCGCTAACTAACACAAATAAATGTTGCAGGGTAACATAATAGAAATCTAGTATTTTTTTTCTCTCAGAGGGGTAATTCATATCTTAGTAAGGATTAATTACCATGGGTTATTGACCAGTAAGATGGAAAACCTCCTGTAGGCTCATGACTCAGTTCCCATGGTGCAAGAAAAAGATGGGGACCTATGCCATACGAATTGCCTGACCAAATTTGTAATCTCCAATCAATGGGGAACTAAAAGTCACATAAAAAATGATTACAAAAAATGGGGAGTCAAATTAGATATTATATACAAAGTTTCTACATAGAGGTCCAAAACCCGACAATCGCCTTATCCAAATTTCATTCCTCAAGATTAGAAAACAAAAAATGTAACAATCATATAGACATGAAATTAGAAAAAAATCGCTTCCTAAAATTTACAAAATATGAGCAATGGAATAATGTTCACAGAAAACTATTGTTGAGCTCTACATCGACATTATTATTGAACCACAAGTGAGCTTCCTACACAAAATTCATCAAACCCTGGCTCAGATCCGTCATGAAAAATCTATTTCCAGCCTGGATCGCAGGCACATGGATTATAAATGATACTAAAATAACTGAGGATTTCAATAAGCCCAAAAAAAATAAGGATAAGAATAGGGGAAAAAAATAAGGTAACTTGATATTTCTGATTTCAAAATTATTTGCTAATTTTGAATGAAAAAATAGGGGTAAAAAAAGATAAAGGATTTTCCATAGCCAGAAAAGAAAAACCAACGACAGAGAGGCTGACAACTATCTGATAAGAGAAGTCATTTCTGGGAGAAAAGCTCCCACACAAAGCCTATCAGCTTAATTATTATTTTAATTATCTTAAATTAAAAATTAAAATAATTTTCATTATCTTAAATTAAAAATTAAGCCAAAAGAAACATGCATTTTCAATTCCAATAGGTGAAGAGGAATGATTATGGGGTTTTCAACCTCTTTGTATATAATATAGAAACTTTGTATATAATCTTTGAATTGGATCCCCATTTTTTGTAACCATGGGAGAAGGTCTCTATTTTTTGTGTGACTTTTGGTTCCCCATTGATTGGAGATTATAGATTTGGTCAGGAAATTCATACATGACATAGTTCGTCGACTTTTTCTTGCACTATGGGAACATATTCATGAGCCTATGGAAGGTCTGATGCCTTACTGGTTAAGAACCCATGGTAATTAATCCTTAATAAGATATAAACTACCCCTCTAAGAGAAACAAATAATAGATTTCTAATCTGTTACCCCACAACATTTTTGTGCATTAGTTAGTGACGCGAAAACTTCTACAAATATGAGTAAAAGAGGTATAATATAGTCAGTGTTCAACCTAAGCCCACATAGGGCATTTGGCTACTTCTTATTTTTGTCAAGAAATGGAGCATTTTGTATAGAAAATCATAAGGTTATTTTGCAATTGCTCTATTTTTCTTCCATTTCTCATATTTTTTAAATTGTAGGAAGTGATTTCTTTCTACTTTTCCTAAGTATTGACACAACATTTGGAGTTTTTTTTTGCATGTTGATTTTTGTTGTCTTTTTCGAATGAAATATAGATTAAACAATAATGATCTTTGAAATGTTTTGAGTTTGTGTATATGATTTCTTCCTAGACCATGTGATTTTCATGTTTAATGAGAAATTGGATCTGCGTATGTTGTGATGTGTACTAAATTTTTGGTAACATTTTAATAAATACATAGATTATGATTTCAACTTTTTGGTAACTCTTTTTAAGATTTATATGGCAGATTATTGCCTTTTCTTCATAGTAATGAATATTGTTTTGTGTTCTATTTATCATAGGAATGAATGTTATTTTGTGTTGGCAACATTGTAATAAATACATAGGGTTGGATTTTGACTATTTCTTAACTCTTTTTTCAAATTTATATGGCATATTATTCTTAGATTTTATATGATCTTTCCTTCACAAGATAGAATGCTATTTTGTGTTTTATTTATCATTTATTTGCTATAAATATTATGCAATAAACCAAGCACAAATTTGACATAGATACATGAACACTAATAATTTGCAAGAAAACCTCATGACCTAAGGATTGTTATATATCATTTTTAGAATTCCTTTATATACTGTTAATTATCTACTTTTGGAATTGTACAAAACATATCACTTTCTTAAAAATCAAAATTCTTATCAAGCTCATTGTTGCATGTATAAAAGCGTGTTGTAGTGCCCGCCCAAAGTTTTCTTTTCTAGTTTTATATTGCCAAACTCTTTTAGGCCACTTTCATGTGTGCATTAATTATTTCAGCTTTATTGTAAGGATATGGATGTATGACATTACATGGTGATTTGATATTGGATAGTCATGAGATATCATATGCTTACAGTTAGATGATTTTAATTACTTTGATGATGATTATTTATATGATTAAAATATCATTTATATTCATGATTTTACTTTCCCCATACTTGCATGTGTATGAATATCATGTATGTTTTACCTTTCTATTTTAAGTGTTTGATGTGGTTGAGGGACGAAGTTGTAGTTACCTACTTGCGGGATCTACACGATGTCCTGATCTTTACCAATTTCTTATATATACATATACATATACATATACATATGCATATATGCTTGCCTTTTATGTAGGTTTGTAGGTACTGGGTATCGACTTTTCTGAATTGTTAGGATGAGCATGCCCTATCATAATGTCTCAATGGTAAGAGAGGGGAGATAACATTCAGGTCTAAATCCCAACCTAAGCCATTTAATTGTCTTGAAATAGTGGACACCTTTATGATTTATTACCTCTTTGAATTCATCCAAATGACGTGAATTCACGAGCCTTTTTCATTGAGCATGATTGTTGCTTTATTGGGTTGAGTTAGTTTTTTTGTTCATTGGTTGATTATGTGGTTGGTGTGATTGTTGTGAAATGATTAAGTGACTTATTGAGATTAATTATGTGGTTTGAAAATTAAATCTTACTAAACATAGAAAATATTAAATGTGAGGTCATTTAATTAATAAAAATTAAGTAAATATATTTATTAATTAAAAGACTTAATTAAAAGTCAAATTGTAAAATTTAAGGATTTAATTAATTATTAAATTCAAAATTTTAATTAAAGATAAAATCTATTAATTGATAATAAATTATCAATTGGATAAATAATAATATGATTAAAAAATATTCTTTTAGTTTTAATTGATATGCAATTAAGTTGCTCAATCAATTCAAATAAATAAAATAATAAAATAATTTTTCAAATTGAGTGAATTGATAATTAAAAAATAAATAAATAAAATTAGAATAAAGTGAAAGTGCATTAAGTTTTTAAATTAAAAAAATAGAATAATTAATGCAAAAAAGGGAAATTGATAATAAAAAAATTTTAGGAGTTAAGTTGAGTTTCGGGTTTGCATGGTTGAGTTCTAGTTTAAGGTTCTTAATTTCCTTTTTTAGGATGATTTGGCCATTATTCTACACACACATATTTACAAGTTTTAGCTCTGGGATTGAATTGGAGGAAATTGTGAAAGCTTTGAATTTTTTCAGGGTTTTGATTGTTCTTCGTGGTTTCTATCAATTGGTGGTTTGAGGCAGGTTTTGAAACCCTCATAGATCTAATTCTTTTTAAAGAAAGTTTGTTTGCTTTGTGCTTGCTAGATCTTGTTGATAATTATTTTGGAATTCCCCTCTTGCTTAAATTTATGGTTTAAAATTTTTTTTAGAATAAATCTGGTATTTCAAGAACATTATGGAAAGATCTTATTTAGGATTAGTCAGGGTTTGTTTAAATTTTGTTATGGAAATCCTAGAAATTCAAATCAAATTTAAACGTTTTTATAATTTTTACATATAGATATGTTCTTTTTGTAGATCTAAGAAGATTATGCTTCATGTAAAAAATTGGTTACTAAACCCTATTTTATCATATTATAAAATTATATATATAAATAGATAAATTTAAAATAAATAAATTATTAAGAGGGGGAGTTATTTCTCCCCATCCCTTCCTCGTGTGCAAAGGGCTACACGCCAGCTTAAGCTACCATGACAGTTCAGCTACACAATAGCCTAAGCTGTTGTAGTAGCTCAA
Source organism: Chamaecyparis obtusa (assembly GCA_027943335.1). NCBI lineage: Eukaryota > Viridiplantae > Streptophyta > Pinopsida > Cupressales > Cupressaceae > Chamaecyparis > Chamaecyparis obtusa. The sequence continues at coordinate 455,259 of BSBK01011638.1, forward strand.
CAACATGACAACCTAAGCTACTAGAGCCATAGCAGCCGTAGGGTGGGACCGACTGTCCTCCCACACACAAGTTTTGTATTTCATTTTTTTAAATATATTTTATTTTATAAAATTTTCTTTTTTTAATTAAATTTTATTTTATAAAATTTTAAAAAATAATTTTACTTTAATAAATGTATTGATAATTATTAATAATGAATGTTACTATTAATTAAATTAATATTAATATTTATTAAATAATATTATTAATTTTTATTTTAGTATAAGTTGTTTAAGATTCGTTATCAATATATGTGTAATTATATGAGTTTAGTAATTATGGATTTAAAATCAATTTATTTAATTCTTTGTATAAATTAATTTTTCATGCATAAAGAAGAATTTAATTTAGGATTATAATTATAGTTGCGTTAGTGATTATTTTAATAAATTAATTTCTGTAATGGTGTTTTACAAATTAATTTATTATTAATAAATTCTTATGATTTTTTCCTTTTGTGATTGTGGGTTAAGAGGGAACCTTTTTATGTCATTCTTTTTAGGATTGCTTTTTTTTTAAGGCAAAAGTGGGCGAGCCATTGAATATATTATATTATTAAAAAACCTGAATCAAAAGCTCAACTAGGAAAGAATAAGAGAGAACCTTTTTATGTCATTCTTTTTAGGATTGCTTTTTTTTTTAGGCAAAAGTGGGCGAGCCATTGAATATATTATATAATTAAAAAACCTGAATCAAAAGCTCAACTGGGAAAGAATTAGGAAGAAAACACGGTATCGTTGCTTATTACATAGTATATACATCAGTATTTTCATACAAAATAGAACTCAAAGACATAGAGTTCACAAACTGCTTTAGGATTGTTACCAGAGGCGGGGTTAGGGAAATTGTGTTATGTGTGTTTGTCTTGCATACTTGTATTGCATTTGATTTTGTTATAACTTGTATTGCAACCGTAAGGTTTATACTTGTATTGCATAACTCAACCTTATGAAAGTTCTTGATAATGTTTTTTGTTACCATTTGAAAGTTTTATGATGTATATGAGATGAAAGTTGTTTATGTGTGTTCCTATGGCATTATGGAACTAGATCTTGACTTTTATGATTCATGATGATCTGTGTGATGTTTATGAAATTTATGAGCTTAGATAGGTTATCTAGGTGTTAGAGGGGAAGTGACTTGCTTTGGAGGCACCAGAGTCCAGAAGTGGCTACTTGGGTATCTTTAGTAAGTTACTTAATGGGTATGTGTAGGGTCATGGTATGCCAAAAAGTGGCAATGTGAAAAAAACTTATTTTCACTCGTCCAAAAGCACACAAATGCATATGTTGACTTTTTAGTAGGCCTAGGTGTCAATACACCTGGCCAAGCCAAAAGCCAAAGCAAACGGCTTAATCGGATATCTGATATTACCAGATATCTAATAATATCAGATAGCCGATATTTGCCAGTAAATATAACACTGTACCCCTAGTCACGTTCAAGATTTTATCATTGTGAAAATGTGAATGCGGTTGAGGGTTTCAGATATCGAATTTGCAATCCCCTATTCGATTTGTCTAAAAATCTAAGGTAAGTCCAATCTTCAAATTTTTGTTGTTTTTATTGTTTTTGTTGTTTTTTAATAGAAATTTATAGTTTTTATATAAAAATTAGCCGTTTAAATGAGTTTTTGTATTTTTTTTTAAAATTCATTGTAATTATCTATTTGTTTTTTCATTGTAATCAGACATGGAATCAGAAAACCCTCCTAATGATCCTGCAAACAATCCAGAACCACCTCCCAACAATCCCCCACCTCTAGAAGATGTACCTGTCACAAACCCTCACCGTTTAGAGGATCTAATAGGAGATAATCTAAATGAACTTAGAAGATTTCAAACCACATATGCCAATATCCCCACATTGCACCCCGTGTTTATGACATTGAACTCAATTATTGAAAACATGGAGAAACTTACACAGCAACATAGTGCTGCACTTCTTTGGCGCGATTCCATGCATGCCCAGTTTGACGATGGGCTTGATTATGATCAAGTCATGAACCTAAATATAAAAAAATATGACATAGCTAATCTTTTTGTGGATCCTAAAACCGGTCTAAAAGTAGACCATAAAAAAATAAAGTTGTCAATTAAATGGTGCACAAATAGTGCAATACGTGACAACTTTTGGGACCGTTGGTGGATGGTTTTTGATAGACCACCTCACAACAATTTGGATGTCCCATTTTATTTTATTAAAAAATTGTATGCTAAATTTGTGCTCAGTCACAAGGTGAATTATTGGAGTATGAGACTGAACTAGGGTGTAGGTTTAGGTGCTCCTCAGGATAGGCCATGGGCACAATGGGTGAAATCCTACACATATGTCCCCCTCCTGAGATTTCACCACCTCCCACAATGCATCATCCTGACATTATTGCTGAGGTTGGCTCACAGACTATTTGAGCCATTCACACCTTGAGTGATCTGCTGGTTATGCAGAGCACGACATTGTAGCCTTCTCATCCTGATGCTTCTGGCACTTCCACATCCTCCATGAGCTCACATGTTTGTGTGCCCCACACTTGCATTATATGCAAGAATATGTGCTTAGGTCCCCTGACAGATAATAATGCATATAATTTGGCCTTCGACGTGGATGATTCTACACAGCACACTACAGGCACTAAAGCAGCTCATGAAGATGTTCATCAGGGGCCTTCAGAGACATGGACTCCCACCGTTACGGTAAGGATAAAAAGTTCACCTTTTACATTATATTTAAATTTTATTGTTCATATTTTTAGTAGAATTTCCTTATAATAATTTCCCACTTATGTCTTTTTATGTGTTACATTTATGTTCAATTGATGATAGAGGAGGAGATGGCACAGATGGAGGGGTCCATGCTTTTAGCCATATCATTTGGTCTTGACACTTGCACGGTACATATGTTTTAATGTACTCATTGTTTTCCTTTTAAATTATGATAATAGTATATGTACATTGTTTTCTAATTTTTATGATCATATTTTACATACTAATGCAGGTGTCACCAGTTGCCACCGAGGGGCAATGTGAGGGGGTGCAGGTGTCAGTTTTTTACAAGGGAAAGGTAATTAAGTAGTTTAGTTTGTTTATGCATACATGTATACTTGTCAATTGTGTGTACTCATTTTTAATTTACATGGTTTATTTGACAGAGTGTGGAATATGATGATGTTGTGAGACCCTATCGTCACGAGCATATCCATTTGCAGTGATAGCCCCATGGTACGTACATTTCTAAAGTTATTTGTGTGTATTTTACTATCAAGTATATATAATATGGTCAAGTTATGATAGTATGAAGTATCTCTTTGACTTTTGTAGGTCACTCCTAGTTTGAGGGAGCCAGAATGCCAAGGGTTTGTATTGCTGATGACTCAGCCAACAATCCCTGAAGAAAGTTCAACACAGGAAAGTTTTAATGTTAATTCAGTTATTTTGTAAACATATATTTTCTACCAAGTATTTAACATTAAATAATATAACTCGTAGATCAATCTCATGTTCGCAAACATATACAGGTGGAGTCGACATTGGTGGCACTATTCCTACACTACCAAGGACATATATTAGGTCTCCTATCCGCGGGAGGAGACATAGAGGTGAGGTATATGAGAGTTTAATTTTAGTTTAAATTTTATTTATTATTGTTGACTATAATTTTGAATTTTAATCTAACTTGGGGTTTCACTTTTTTGTTTGAATGCAGGATCCATCAGAGCCAAAGAGTACTTCAAAGAGGCTGCATTTTGATGATCTGCCAGTAGAATAGGATGTCCTAGAAACATTTGTAGTTGAACTTCTTATTTTGAGATGTCATATGACACATTTTGAGATGGCGTAAGCCACATTGTATCTAGATATGTTGACATGTAAATATGTACAAAATTATTGTTCATTTTGATATATATGAAACTTGATATTAGATCCAATTTGTTGATTGTGTGTTCATTTGTTCATTGTTAGTATGTAAATATGCTTGTGTGTATGTACTCATGAGTATGATTTATGCCTTAAGTATATTCATGTATATTCAAGTACATTCTTCATAACCTAAATTCACATGTATGGGCTAGATGCATGACTTAAGTGAATTCATGTTGTATGCTTTATAAAATATGTGCTACATGTATGCTTCATGACTTAATAAAATTTACGTGTACGCTTTATGTGCTATGTGTGTTCACATGTGTAATTCATCATTCAAGTGAATTAAAAATTTATGTGCTCCATTATATTCATGTGTGCCTACAATGTCAGTCATGTCCTCGACATCAGTCAATTCTAATATCAGAATGATATTCCAAACAATGAAATAGTTACATAAAATTGTAAACAAACACAAGACATCATTCCTATATCACAACCAAGCCAAGATCACATTATATTTATTCTAATCAATTCACTATTGCCTAGACTGTTCCACGTGATAAAGAACTATAGAAATATAAAGAACTTTATTTTCATTGATTGATTCAATTGAAAACTTCAACCATTATTGTTCCCTAGTGTTTACTTGCCTAACTGGAGCTAATGAAATAGTCCATTCGATGTCGGGATGAATGGTTTGGAAGAAATCTAGTGGTGCAACTTTCAACTGACCCTCACTACAAGTTTTGGTATCAAGTGAGACTGGCGTGCCAAATTCAAACAAATTTGAATCTCCTAGAATGGAGAGAGGTTATTGTAGGCCTCAAAAATGTGATCTTGTAGCATATTACAGATCGTCGATACCTCTCACGAAGTTTGAGATACGAGACTCAAAAGTTTTCTACCCAATTGTGCTTAGTGCACCTTGGGGACACTTTGGTTCAGCATGGTCCGGAATGTTCTACTGACTCAGTGGTCAAAATGGGGTTGTCCCTAGCATTTACCCACCCAAATAGAGCTAATGGCACAGTCCATTTGGTGTCGGGATGAATGGTTTGGAAAAAACCCATTGGTGCAACTTTCAACTGACCCTCATTGCAAGTTTTGGCATCGAGCAAGACTGGCGTGCCAAATTCAAAAAAAATTGAATCTCCTAGAATGGAGAGAGGTTATTGTAGGCCTCAAAGACATGGTATTGTAGCATCTCACATATCTTTGATACCTCTTACGGAGTCTGAGATACGAGCCTTGAAAGTTTTCTGCCCAATTGTGCTTAGTGCACCTTGGGGACACTTTGGTCCGGCATGGTCTGGAACGTTCTATTGACTCAGTGGTCAAAATAGGTTTGTCCCTAGCATTTACCTTCCCAACTAGAGATAATGACACAGTCCATTCGATGTTGGGATGAATGGTTTGGAAGAAACCCATTGGTGCAACTTTCAACTGACCCTCACTACAAGTTTTGGCATCGAGCGAGACTGTCGTGCCAAATTCAAAAAATTTGAATCTCCTAGAACAGAGAGAGGTTATTGTAGGCCTAAGAAATCTAGTCTTATAGCATCTCACAGATCATTGATACCTCTCACGGAGTCCAAGAACCAAGCCTTGAAATTTTGCTGCCTAATTGTGCTTAGTGCACCTTGGGGAGCATTTGGTCCGGCATGGTCCAAAACGTTCTACTGACTCAGTGGTTGAAAAGGGGTTGTTCCTAGTGTTTAAATACCCAACTGTAGCTAATGGCAGAGTCCATTTGGTGCCGAGACAAATGGTTTGGAAGAAACCCATTGGTGCAACTTTCAACTGATCCTCACAGCAAGTTTTGGCATCGAGCGAGACTGGCACGCCAAATTCAAATTTTTTTTAATCTCCCAGAACAAAGAGAGGTTATTATAGGCCTCAAAAATGCAGTCTTGTAGCATCTCACAGATTGCCAATACCTCTCACAGAGTCCGAGAATCAAGCCTTGAAAGTTCTCTACCCAATCATGCTTAGTGCACCTTGGGGACACTTTGGTTCGGCATGGTCCGGAATGTTCTATTGACTCAGTGGTTGAAATGGGGTTGTTCCTAGTGTTTACCTGCCCAACCGAAGCTAATGGAATAGTCCATTCGGTGCCAAGATGCAATCTTTGAACACTATCCCTTCACCCCAAGGAATCATCATTTTACTTTGGACACATTTGACCAATTTTGACTCAATGAATCCAACATCTAAATTCTCATTTTTAAAACCTACATTTTCATCTTCAAATTCATGTTCTTCACTTGAAACCACATTCAAAGGTGCATCTATGCTGACATCTTCATTAATATTTAACATACCTTGTCTCTTGTTCCAATGGGAAGCCCTATCCATTTCTCTATACACTTCAACATCTTCATTTGTGAGTCTCCTCTTCTGTTTATGCTTTCGACAACTACTACTCCCCATAGTTAGACCAAAAAGGTGATGCAAATACATTTGATAATAGAGAAAATCCAACCAAAAAGTGGATTTTTGTCTTCTCTAGAGACAAAATGTGATTCGTTGCAACTCGAATCCTGTAATTCAGCAAAAAAATCTGACTCACTGGAGGGACCCAGAGAATATTGTTTTTACTTTACACTAGTAAAAAGAATCAGATATCTGATAATATTTATCGGATATCAGATATTATCGGATATCTGATATCTCCCACCAAAAATTTTCCAAAATTCCTCTCTCTCTCTCTCTCTCTCTCCTACTCTCTCCCCTTTTGGTGCAGAGTGCCTCATGAAGCCAAGGGGTCATTTCATTGACCTTGATTCAAAATTGGACAATAGGAATTACAAAGACCTTGAAGGTCTCAATTCAAATGTAATTGAGGCCATTAGTGCCTTTATTCTAGGTTTTTGTTCATATTGCCATGATAAGGCAAAGTGCCCTATAGGGGTCACCATGTAATGAAAAGGATGGTCTTATATTTTGGTTTGGGAGTGTATGTGTAATAGTTAGAAGGGCACAAAATAAGACCATTGTCATAATATATTTGGGTGACTAAAGGTTCGGTTGTCAAGTTGACAATTTTATTTGTCACTTGACAACATTTTACATGCATTGTCAAAATGACATGTTTTAGGGTGTTTGTTAGGTTTTTGGGGATATAGATTATAATAGGTTTTTTTGGAGACAAGAGAGGAGAGTTGTGTGTGAGCTCTCAAGCATGAGAGGAGAGCAAGAGTATTAGAGATTAAGTTTTTTTGTTTTGTTTTTGAGTTGGGAAGGAAGCTCTGTATGGTTGTAATAGAGAATGCAATGTAACATCAAGCTTTTCATGAATGTAGTTTTTGTTTTGTGGTTTCTTATGATGGTTGAAAACTCCAGTTGTGGAGGTAGTTTTATGTTATCTTTATGCATGTTTAAGATTGAGATTTTATCTTTGTTAAAAGCTTGCATTATTATGTTGTGCTTGCTATCTGGGCTATGATAGTAAATGCACAGTCACAGACTCCTTGATTCAAATAAGAGTGCCATAGTGTGCAAATCCTTGCATGACCACTATCCTTTGTAGTAAGGATGTATTAAAAATGTTAGATGTATACTAGGGTTTTGTGTGCAGATGCAACATACAAGACAAGGAGAAAACCCTTGGACAACAACATGCAATGAGAAATTGTATGGAAAAGAAAAGTATTCTGTATCAGAAAAAATGACCCTCAGTGAGGGGGACATAACTTTCCAACCAACCGTTGGATTTTAATGAGCTTTGGATATGTTTTCTAGATCCTATTTTCTCCAATCCTCACCAGAGAGATTGAGGATATTTTGTCTGGTTTGAAAGTTATGAACCTCTGTATATGGGTATGTCCAGAAAACAACAAGGTGTATTCCTGGGTATTTATTTACAGAGTTTTGTTTAGTGGATTGTAAATAGTATTTGTTGTGGGTGTAGTCTCTTTGATGATGGATTAAGGGCTCACATTGGTGTTTGATAATGAAGGTTGAAGCATGGAACCATATTTGAGTGTTTCTATTGGTGTGGAGCTAAGTGAAAGGATTCTTGAAGAAGACTAGGATCATGACCTTCCTTGGTCTTGAAAATGGAATGGATCTTAGCTTTGATCCATGAGTGAAGAAGGGTTTGAGGGACCTAAGAAGACAACAGTAAGTTGTAGCCTATTTGGAGCCACCAAATAGAAGAAGCCCCACTTTCCTCTACATCACCTTCCCCTTCTCTCTCTCTCTCTCTCTCTCTCTCTCTCTCTCTCTCCCCTTCCCTTCCCCCCTCTCTCTCTCTCTCCCCTTCCCTTCCCCCCCTCTCTCTCTCTCTCCCCACCTCTCTCTCTCTCTCTCTCTCTCCTACTCTTTCTCCTTCCCCTTCTCTCTCTCTCTCTCTCTCTGTCCTACTCTCTCCCCTTGCCCCCTCTCTATCTTTCTCTCTCCACATTTTAATGTATATTTAAGGGTTTCATATACCTTTTTGTGGACAATTTACCTTAAATGTTCTTACATCAATTTTTATGCCACTATCAGTTTCTAGGACAAATGATGAGCGTACGGTGGTTCTACATCTATGTGAAATTTTTTTCCAGAGTTAAAAAATCAATTGATTGTATTCAATATTTAATAAGTTAATATTATACTATTATACAATACATAAATAAATAATAATAATATAATACATACTAATATTTAACATTGAAAAAAATAAATAATAATAAATATAATACAATACATAATAAATAATTTGTAATATATATTTTAAAATTGAAAAAAATACTTAACTCATTTAATATTAACATAAAAAAATATAATTTAATATGAAACTTGAAATTGAGAAAACTAGTGCAATTGAAATTTTGAATTAGGTAGGAATTTTTGGATATCCAAAAATTTTGAATATCTGATTTTATCGGATATCCGATTAGGCTTGGTATTTGCTTGGGCAATACCAAACGTGGGTGGTCAACCCTTTAGGCACATTTCAGGAGATAGTTTTTGATATCGAGAGTTTGACCATGTAGCTGATGACTATTTTTTCACCTGAAATTGATGAAATGAAAAGGGTTTCTTCAAGACATTATCAGCTTTCCATCAATATAATTGCTATCAAATTTTGAGTTCGGTAAGTAATTATTACTTATTTTTCAATTGAGTTATCTCTAAAGTCATAATTGACATACTGATTGAAAAACAACTATAACTTTCAAACCATTTAACCTTTTTGAAATCTAAAACATGTGTCACATTCTATGCTTTGGCTACTATAAGGGAAAAAAAATTCAATTTTGTAAAGTTTAGAATTAGTTAAGGTGGTCAGACATGAGAGTTTTTTTATTCTGAAAAAGTTGTAGCAGAAAATTCATAATTAATTATTTATTTGGCAAAAAATTACAAAAAATATGTGTCACATCCATGAATGAGTCTACTACTTATATCTAGAATCTTAAGAAAATATATCATCATTTGATTGTGATTAAGGTGGTCAGACATACACGTACTTTTTATCTTTTCCTTGAAATTTTCATACTACTGCATTGAAATCTAAAATTTTGAACAATTAGATTAAAAAAAATTCAGACAAGGGCTAGTAGTTTAGAAACTACATTCAATTTCCTACAGATTCTATTCTTACAAATTTTTCACACAAGGTTCATAAGATGTTCAACTTTTTACATCAAGTTGACTAACCCCGATTTTCTGATTTTTCATTGCCATTTAAGGCCATAGTTTGGTATACCATGATCCTGCACATACCCTAATAAGTGATAATATAATACATTAAATGGAGTTTTTAAAATGAATTAATAAGATAATGTGTTCCTCGCCCATGCCTTGAGTGCTAGTATAGGCTAAGGATGAGAGTGGGAGAAGATGCTTGCTCATCTTTTAGTGACAGTGAGGTCTGGTATGATCGGTTATCCTTATCTACATGAGAGGATTTTAGGCTCCACATATATTAACTTGGGAGGTACAATCTAGTGATATCATTCTAGGGGGTTGACATATGTGATGACACTTCCCTAATTTCATCTTAGGTTTCCTACGTGTGTTGCTTGCCTCTAGATTAGTATGTGTACCTTTGTATTTTGAGTTGTACCTTTGAGATAGGAAGCTTTCAGGATCCCTTGCTTAGTACTATTTTGTGATTGGTTTTGGTATTGTTATCCGAGTGGGGTCTAACGTTATATATCCTCAACATGGTGGAAGTGGAACCATAAGTTTCCACGAGGTTGAGAGGTAGTGATTCTCTTACCATTTGAGACTCTGACATTCTTGTACCAATGCTGGATGATCCTTGTTGCAATTATTCCTTATTCTTTCATCCTTGAAGATTTAAATTCATGTTCTTCCTTTTTATTGTATTTGTACTTTGTACTTAGATTATATTTATAGACTCTATGACATGTGCAATGGATGTAGGATATCATGTATACCTTATGGATCAGATGTATTTATTTATTCTTTATGAGATGATGCACTTTAATTTTATTATGTAGAAGATTTATATGGTTAATGTACTTAATACATTAAATTATATTTATGTTTTTCTATGGCAAGGAACCCTTGAGATTTGTAATCTGTAAATGAGATTGTGTATATGAGTATATGTTGACTTTATGTTATTGCTTCTGCTTTGCTATTCCTTATTATTTGTAAACTCTTAAGAAAAAAATTATTCTGTAAAATTAGTAATATTTTTAAGGTTTTTTTCTCTTGGGTTCCTTGGTGGGGCATTACACTTGGTATTAGAGCACATGTTTCTACACTGGGAACTCTAGGAATTCTTGTACACCCATTAGATGTCTAGTAGTTAAAACTTGAAACAAAAAAAAGTTTAGACATATAACACTCTTGTATTTGAGACTATTGTTTTGTGATTCTATCATGTTTTAATTATTTCTGACTTATTAAGATATCATTCTTCTTTTTTGGATGTTGTAGGAAAGATGGTCATTGAGACTAGATTTTTTGCTAGAGACCGTAGTGGAGGCCATAGTAGAAGATGTAGAAGTTGCGCTTCATAGCCCTCCTATGAGTCATAGAGTTGAGTGAGCTTAAGGTCCATTTAGAGGATATTTTGGCAAAGGGTGGTATTCAACCAAGTGTTTCTCCATGGGGAGCACCTGTACTCTTCATTAAGAAGAAAGAGGGATATTTACACTTGTTCATCAACTATAGATAGTTGAATAAGGCAATGATCAAGAACATGTATCATTTTCCAAGGATTGATGATCTCTTTGATTAGATAAAAGGGGCTAAGGCATTCTCAAAGATTGATATCAAATCAGGATACCATCAGTTACATATCCAGGATGCAAATATTCACAAGACTACATTCCGCACTCTTTATAGACATCACAAGTTCATAGTAGTTCCTTTTGGTTTGATAAATGTTACATCTATTTTCATGTCCTTGATGAATGGAGTATTACGTTCTTACTTTGACCATTTTGTTCTTGTATTCTTGGATGACATATTGATATATTCTAATTCTACAAAAGAGCGTGATGAACATCTATGACTAGTTTTACAATGTCTTGGAGACAATGAGTTGTATGCTAATGCAAAAATGTGTGACTTCTTTCAATCTAAGGTACAATATTTGGGACACGTGATCATATGTGAGGGTATTTTAGTAGATTCCTCAAAGATTCTGTTAGAATAGTTAATCTTTCCCTTGGTTGTATTTATTTGAGGATTGTACCGTCTTAAATGGAAGCACTTCCATGATAAGAGAATTTAGCCCTCTGTGTAGGTGGTTTGGGGTCATGTTAAGCATCTTGATTGGGTCTTTGCATGTATTTGGCTTTCTCCCCACTTTCCACTTCTTTCCTGCACTTGATTTCTTCATTCTAGGTGAAATTAAGGTTAGGATCCTGAGGATTCTCTTTAATTTCCCTCTTTCATGGCTCTATTTTCTAGGTAGGATTTAGAAATAGGTCCTCCTGGTCTTCATCATAGTAATCATAGGATTTTATGTCCATCCCTGACATTTTGTCCTGTTTTGATATCATTTCTAGGTTTCTAGGCATCCCCAAGACCTCCTGACTTGGTTTTGACTGAATCTGGGCCTAGGGTCAAATTTGAGGTTGATCCTGACTAGGTCAAGATCGAGCTCAAACCTAACTAGGTCAGGATCAAGGTCGAACCTAACTAGGTGCAACCTCAATTTTGCCCCCCCCCCCATTCAAATTTCCAATTTCTTTGATTTTCGGGCATCGAGCTTTCAGGATATTTATTTTCCCGCCTCTGAGTTGGCCATTTCAAGTTTTGGGATGGTAAATCATTTAATTGCATTTAATATAGGTATATTTTCTAAAGGTTAGGGCCTAATTGGGATTTAATTCTCCAAGGTGGCCCCTCTAGAGGATTGTGCCCTAGATCACTATAAAAGGAGGCCTTCCTCTCTCATTTTCTCATCCATTATTCACATCTCTCCATCAAGTTTTCATGCTCAAGCAAGTGCAAGAAAGTCTTCAAGAATTCAAGTGTTCAAGCATCCATCCATCAAGGAGATCCATTATTAGCTATTGAAAGATTCAATCTCTTTGGAGCCCCCTTTGATGATCCATCCTTCTACATTCATTCAAGCCTTCTCATATGCAAAGATCAAGTCAAGATTGGTGTTGAAGATCAAATGCCATTGATTGGAGACATCCTACATTCATCCTACATCCATTGAACCATTCCTACTTGTGGATTTGAGGATTTGAATCCTCTACAAGAACTTCAACATAAGCAAGGTGATTTGTTTCAATTAATTTGTTTATGCACAGTATATTTCAATTCAATTTCAAGGTTAATTCCTAAATTGGGGTTTGACCAAGGCAAACCTCCCATACAACAAAAACCCCTATTTTCTTGCAGGTACAAGTGCAAAATTTTGGATCTAAGAATAAATTTAGATACCCTTTTCAGCAAACTTCCGAGATCTGCGAACATAATTTGAATTGGACTTCAAATAAAGAATGTAGTATTTGACCTTTTATGAGGGTCAAACTCGACCTAAGCTCATCTTGGAGAAAGATTTTTGGGTTTTCTCTGTCTTGACATTTCCAATCCAAAATAGGAAACCCTATTGCCCAAAATTATACACAGACATCAGAATTTGACATTTTCCAGATATGCCCTAATTTGAGGTTAGTATTTGTATTTCAATTATTCTATATTTCAAGCACAATTTCCTTCAATAGGGAAATATTGGATTTACTCTCTCTCTCTCTTCCATATTCTTCATAAATTGATTCGATTGTGTATTAACCTCTTGGTTGATCAAATTGGATCTCTTCTTTTGGAATTTGGGTTTGGGAATAGATCTCATATTTCCCCCCCTTTTTCTCATTCCAATAGAGGTGAATCGATTTTACCTCTATTCATTTTGGTGAACCCGACGAGCTTACTCTCTTTTTTTTTTTTGGGTGTTAGATTCCTCTCTATTCTTATTGTGGAATTAGATGCCTTATTGTGCTATCCTTTTTATCTTGTTAGTATTAAATTTTTCCTTTGTGTTAGATCTTGCATGCTAATTAGATTTCACATTCATGCTTTATGTGTTCTTAGTTTAGTTCATTTGCATTACATTGGTTTATGAGCTTTACTACCACTAGTCCTACTTATAACATTCTGGTTAGAAGAAGTCATAGACTCATGGGTTTCTTTGATCCTGAATCTTCCTCTCCTTTCCTTAGGATCCCAGATGATAACTTGATTCTTCATGATTCCAATCCTACTATGGAGCAAAACTCTTCTCACTCATCTCATGATGAGGATGACGCTTTAAGAGTTCCTCCTGAGCAAGTCCAAAAACTTTCCACTGAACTTGATAAAATGGGTAATTGGCTTCTTCAAGAAAACCATAATCAAGATTCCATTCAAGCTATAGAGGTTCTTAAGAAAGTTCTCCGTGATAGTGATCAAGGTGTTAACCTCTTGCGTGGTATTACTCACCTTGTGCATTCAAATGTTAAACCTTTAGTTCAAGAAGCTCAAGATTTAGGGTTGATTCCTCCTATCACTAGTGTTGAACCTCCTTCTAATCCTTTACCTAGTATTCCTATCTATACTCCTTCTTTGGTGACTGTGACGGTTCCCTCTGTTCCTATGAGTGTTCCTCCCGTGTCCCTTCCTACATCACAACCTTCATATCATAATGTTCCTTTCACTTATTCCAATCCGCTTCCAACTGTAGTTCCTAGTGTTCGTCCAGTTGTGTCTTCTATTCCTGTAGCTTCTTACACTTTACCTAGTGTATCTAATGTTGTTATTCCTCCTATTTCCTCTAATGATTCAACAATCATCAGTTTGGCTCAGATTGTATCATCCTTACAACAACAACTTGCTTCCTTAACTCAAAACAAGTTTAGTATTCCTACATGTGACATGGGAAGTCCCTTGTCCTGAGATATCATTTGTACTCCTATTCCTTAGCAAGGTGAGATGTCTCATCTTGAGAATTATAATGGAAAAGGAGATCTTGTTCATCATGTTAAAACATTCCAAATCCTTTGTAGTGATTATGCTCATGACCATAAGATTTTAGCCAAACTGTTTGCTAGAACCTTCCGTGACAAGGCCTTACAATGGTATTGTTCCTTGCCTCCTTATTCTATTGATTCCTTTCCACAACTTGCTAATGCCTTTATTCAATAATTTCAAAATAATATTGGCCCGCAAGTGTCTTTGACTGATTTGATGCATTGTAAACAAAGTGCTAAGGAAAAATTGACTGAATTTATTGGTAGATTTAAGCATTTGTATGCTCAGATTTCCTATCCTATTCTTGATATTGATATTCAACGTATGTTTATTTCAAATTTGCAAAAGGATATTAGAGATAAGATTCTGTTTACTAAATTTACCTCTTTTCAACAACTTTGTGCAACGCTTCATCATTATCAATTACAAGTGAGTCAATTTGAGAGCAACACTCCAATGGCTACTGTTCCAGTTGATAAGAGTGATGTTGCTCCTAATCCAAACAAATTTAAAAAATTTAACAACTATGTCAAGATAAACAAACAAGCGAATGCAGTTGCTAATCAAGTTGATGTTGCATCTCACAATGCCACTTCTGCATCCACTGCTTTTTGATTAAATCGTACATTTACTCCTCTTTCTGAATCTTTACATGCTATTATGAATAGGTTGTTAGCTGCTAATATGATTACTTTACCTCCTATTTGACCTCTTTTACCTACTATGATTGCATCTAAATCTTTTGATCAAAATGTTTTTTGTCAATATCATCGTCAGAATGGTCATGATCCTGAGAAATATTATTCTTGAAAACATAAGGTTCAAGATCTAATTGATTCTAAGGCTTTATCTGTTGATAATCTAGATAGTAGTGGGAATAAATTTGTCTCTCCTCCTAATCAGAACCTTCAAATTTATACGAACCCTTTACCTATGCAGGATACTAATACTATTGCTCAACCATTTGCTATGGAAATTATGTATGATTCAAAGATGGATGATCTCAATCATGTTGTTAATCAAGTGGAGCATGTTGATCAATCTGTATCTCCACCTCAACCTCAACTTCCACCTGAACCTCAAATTCAACCTCAATCTCAGATTCAACCTCAAGTTCAATCTCAACCTCGACCAAAACCTAAACCTAAAATGAAAACTCAACCTAAACCTCGACAAAAATTTAAGAATAAGAGACCTCGGGAGCTCTTGATTACCTTTGATGACTCTAAGACTATTAAAGCTCCTGATGGTCCCCTTTACATTGCTGCTAGGATTGCTCAGAAACCTACTCGTGGTTGTCTTGTTGATCCTACATCCTTAGTCAATGTTATCACTGAAGAAAATATTTTTATGAAAAGCTTACAATGTGACTTTTATGATACATTAGATGTGTGGATTCAAACTTGTAATGGTTTTCTTTATCCATCCTTTGGTTCTATTACTTTACCAGTTGAACTTTGTGGAAAAATTGTGAACACAACCTTTGTTGTTGTTCCTACTTCTAATCAATTTCAAGTTAAGCTAGTTTTGCCTTGGTTAACTACCATGCATGTTGTTGCTTCACCTATCCATAAGTGTCTTAAGTTCATTCATGATGAAGAAGTGAAGACGATTAATCATAGTCTATATCAACCTTCCAGGCCTAGAGATTGTGTTGCTTTGGATTTCTTTTGGCCTTCATTACCTAATTCATGTCTTCCTCGACCTAATAATATTTTTCGATCATATCAAGCTTATAAACATCATAAAATTCTTGAATTAAGTTCACCTCCTAGAGATCTTAATCGTGGTCTTTTACCTACATCTTCTATACCTCCTTTAACTATGACTTCTAACTCTGTTAATCAAGTTCCTTCTACCAAACTTATCAAAGATCTTGTGATTATTTCTCCTATGGTTAATAATCCTATTGATCTTCCTAAAGAACCTATGAAGGATCCTATGATTGTTCCTCCTAGTTCTCAACTTATTTCAAATAAATCAAAATGAAACCGATCTGCTAATGAATGTCATAAAAAGCATCGTGCTCATGCTAAAGCTCAAAGATCTCTACCTTCTACGGATAAACCTATGCATAATATGGTAGAACAAATTGTTACTAATAATGATGTTCACATGCATGATTATGATGATTCTATTCATATCTTAGATCCTATTTTGATTAATTTGGATGAAGAAGATACTCTTAATGATACTGATGATGTTAATGATGAATATGAAACTATTGACATTGACATTGATTTACCTAATATGCTTTCATCACAATTAACTCTTACACCTAGTGTCAAACATTGTGATTCTCAAGAGGATCCTTGTTTGGAACTAGCTATCCTTCCTACTGTGTTGGATATAGTCCCTCTTGCGAGTTACCCACCTTCCCTAAATGATATACAATGAGATGGGAAAAGTTGGTGGCACGCTTGATCGGCTTGTCCTTCGTGGTAGCTTTGTTGTGTGTTTTCCTACTGTATTGTGCTTCTCCTGTACTATGTTTGATAAATGTTGCTAGATTCTTTTATATGATCCTTGTTACTCAGTTGGTACAAAGTGATAAAAGAATCGAAACTGTTGTTCAGATTCTTCTATATGTATTTCTATTCTTCTATGCATTGTTCAATGTTATGTCGTAACTGTGCTATTGTTCGTAAATGTTTCCTTGTGTAATCTACTTGGATTCGAGATATGGTAGCACTAATTCTTTTTGGTCTCCATGTCATGGTCCGAAAATTTTTTCCTTCGTATATCTTATGTGATCTTTCCTCCTTTGTGATTGTAGTTCTACTTTCTTTGGGGAATGATGTCAATTCATTTGCAATAATATCATATATATATTATCTTATGATCATACTGACCCCATGGTAGGTAGATCCCTTTTGTGTTCTTTGTATGTTTCTATGAAATTTCCCTTGATTTGTCTTCATCTGGGGCATCTTGATGTGGAAACGTAATCAATAGAGTTGTTTATGTTTCCATTAAAGCCATTGCTCATGTTAAAGTGTCAGCAATGACTTTATTGTGGGGGCATACACTCTGCTCGCCTGTTGCACACACACACTTTTTGATACACACATATTTTTTTCAAGATGCTTTTTCCCTTTTTAGATTAGTAATTAATCCTTAAAGCATAGATTTATATTTTAGGATCTCTTGATCCCTCCAGTTTCAAATACATACACATATTTTGATCCCTTAAGGTCGGAGGTGTCCTTAAGACTGGATCTCTTTTATTTTTATTTTTATTCTTATGGAATAGAATATTCCTAAGGATGAATCCTTGATGAGTTGACTAGTGAGTAGCCACATTCACTAGGCGGTTCAATTCCATCTTTCCAATTGCACCATTTTTCTGTGTGGTTCACAATGGGACATAAGTTCTCATTGGGTGAGGTAATCACACCTTCTTTATTTCTCTAGAGATGTTTCTCTTGTTGTGATCTAGGAGTCAACGAAGACTTGAGTCTCTGGGGGCTTAAAGTTTCTCTTTGTCCCTTGGATTATGATAAGATTATCTTTTCATTTTGATCTCCTTTACCAAGAGTTTGCATCAAGTCCATACTCTTGCTAAAGTGGGGGCTTAATGTATCATCTTAAAATGGAAGCACTTTCATGATAAGAGTGTTTAGCCCTCTGAGTAGGTGGTTTGGGGTCATGTTAAGCACCTTGATCGAGTCTTTGCACGTATTTGGCTTTCTCCCCACTTTCCACTTCTTTCCTGCACTTGATTTCTTCATTCTAGGTGAAATTAGGGTTAGGATCCTGAGGATTCTTCTTAATTTCCCTCTTCCATGGCTCCATTTTCTAGGTAAGATTTAGAAATAGGTCCTCCTGGTCTTCATCACAGTAATCATAGGATTTTATGTCTATCCCTAACATTTTGTCCTATTTTGATATCATTTCTAGGTTTTTGGGCATCCTTGGGACCTCTTGACCTGGTTTTGACTGAATCTGGGCCCAGGGTCAAATTCAAGGTTGATCCTGACTAGGTCAGGATCGAGCTCAAACTTGACTAGGTCAGGTCCAACCTTGATTTTGCCCCCCCCCCCCCATTCAAATTTCTAATTTCTTTGATTTTCGAGCATCAGGCTTTCAAGATATTTATTTTCCTGCCTCCGGGTTGGCCATTTTAGGTTTCGGGATGGTAAATCTTTTAATTGCATTTAATCTAGGTATATTTTCTAAAGGTTAGGACCTAATTGGGATTTAATTCTCCAAGGTGGCCCCTCTAGAGGATTGTGTCCTAGATCACTATAAAAGGAGGCCTTCCTCTCTCATTTTTTCATCCATTATTCACATCTCTCCATCAAGTTTTCATGCTCAAGCAAGTGTAAGAAAGTCTTCAAGCATTCAAGTGTTCAAGCATCCATCCATCAAAGAAATCCATTGTTAGCTATTGAAGAATTCAATCTCTTGGAGCCCCCTTTGATGATCCATCCTTCTACATTCATTCAAGCCTTCTCATATGCAAAGATCAAGTCAAAATTGGTGTTGAAGATCAAATGCCATTGATTGGATACATCCTACATTGATCCTACATCCATTGAAGCATTCCTACTTGTGGATTTGAGGATTCGAATCCTCTACAAGAACTTCAACATAAGCAAGGTGATTTGTTTCAATTATTTTGTTTATGCACAGTATATTTCAATTCAATTTCAAGGTTAATTCCTAAATTGGGGTTTGACCAAGGCAAACCCCCCATTTTCTTGTAGGTACAGGGGCAGAATTTCAGATCTGAGAGCGAATTTGGATATCCTTTTCGGCAAACTTCCAAGATCTACGAACAGAATTCAAATCGGACTTCAAATAAAGAATGTAGTATTTGACCTTTTATGAGGGTCAAACCCGACCTGAGCTCATCTTAGAGAAAGATTTCTAGATTTTCTCTGTCTTGACATTTCCAGTCTAGAACAGGTTTCAGAATTACCTGAAAGTATACATAGACATCAGAATTTGACATTTTCAAGATCTGCCCTAATTTGAGGTTAGTATTTATATTTCAATTATTCTATATTTCAAGCACAATTTCCTTTAATAGGGAAATATTAGATTTACTCTCTCTCTCTCTCTCTTCCATATTCTTCATAAATTGATTCGATTGTGTATTAACCTCTTGGTTGATCAAATTAGATCTCTTTTTTAAAAATTTGGGTTTGGGAATAGATCTCATATTTCCCCCTTTTTTTTCATTCCAATAGAGGTGAATCCATTTTACCTCTATTCAAGGATAAATCAAGATATCCTCATTTCATTTAATTAGGAGATTCCTATAGAATCCCTACATGTATTTTGTCCTCTAATCCAAGTGGGAGGGCATGTCATTTTGTATTTCTTTTAATAAGGAAAATAGTTTATCCTTCTTAAGATGATTTTGACACTTTGCACACACCTATTATGGATGATGACATTCATAGATTGGTGAGTTACTTAGTAACTCCTCTCCTCATCTCTATTTAAAAGAGATGCTCTCCTTTCTTATTTTCTCTCTATGAAGTTATTGTAAATGAGCTATTTCTCTCTCTCTTTCTTATGCTTTGCCATTTTTATAATATCACAAAGGGTTTTTATTTGTTTTTCCCCTTTCAAAAATCTTCTTGTCTCCTTGTGTTTGTTTTTGGATGCTTTCTCCTAGTTCATGGTTTTCTCATGGTAACATCTTTTTCTTTATCTATCTCTCTTGGATTACTTTCATTTCCTTGCTTTCATTATTTTCTTTACATGATATGAGAGCTTGGGTTGCCAATCCTTGTTTGAGTGTAGTATTGAAGGTTACCATTCTTTGGAGCACATCTTATTGGAGACTCTTGTTTGAAAGAGAAGTTTGAGCTTCATTTACTAACTTTTGCGTTGTAGGGTTTATTATTTTATTTAGTTATTGTTTTCTCTAACCCTCTTTGGTCAGCTTGCCACCAGAATAGTATTTGAATTTTTTTTGTTTGGCTGGTTTACCTCTAAAACCATTTCAATCTATAGTTCATTTTGATAACCTTTGTTGGGCAATCGCAAGATTTATCTTCTTTTCACTTACATTTCTTGCAGGGTATATACTAAATGTGTTTAATTTAGTATTATTCATTCTTTCTTGTAGGATTCAAATAGCTAATATATCAAATTTCTTCTTAATCTATTTGTGCATGTAGGATCATTTGTTTTGCAGTGTATCTTTGTTATCTTTTCTGTTATCTCTATTATTGTAGGCGTATTCTATTATTTATCCTTGTATTTATCTTTGCTCACATTTCTTTTATTTTTTGTATCTTGCTTCTAGCTATCGCTGTCTTTATTCAATCATATTTTGTGTGAGCTCTTGAAGTTTCTTCCTTGGTCTTTGCGTGAGATTTGACAACCTCTGCCTTGAGTAGCTTGTGGTTCAGTTTTCCAACCCTCTTCATTCTTTCCCTCTCTCTTGCTGGCTGCTAGCTCAGCCTTACGTGAGCCTTATTACTCCAGCCAGCTAGCTCCCCTTGTGTGAGCTTCCTTTGCACAATTTCGTGTTTTGTTTTGCCATCTTTTATCTCTGGCTAACTCATTCCTCAACCTGCATTATTCTATTCCAAACTTTTATGTGAGTCTGAGTGAAGTGTGCTACTTCTTTTATAAGTCTCTCATGCATTTTTTTCCTGATCTTTATTCTCCTTTGCAGGTTGCGTAACTCTAGCAACTGCCAATCACTTATTGGTCTCAGTGTTTCTTATTCTGAGCTAGTCATTACGGTTTTTGACTGTCTTATTCCACGCCTTGCATTTCAGTTTTCCTGCTTTATTAAGGGCTTATTTTTGCCCTTTGCGTTACTTATCTTTACCACTCCTTGCGTTGTCTTCTTTTTGCCCTTGCGTGCATTGTTTTTCTCTATTTTCTTAGGTTAGAATAATTTTTTTGCTAATTTAGTTGTGTTTGAATTCTAGTTTGCATTCATTTTAGGTAGTTTGTCTTATTCAATTTTTGTTTTAATAAATTAGTTAATAACATTCTTATAGTATTTTAAAAAAACTCAACATTGTCTTTTTAGTCTTTAGTTTATTTAATATAATTTAAAATACTTTGTTTTAAATAGTTTAATTCGATTTGTTTTTAACTAATTTTTATCCCTCATTTCTCTATAGTTCATTTAATAGTTTTAATTCATTTCAATATGTTCTAATAATATTTCAATAACAATTAAATTATTTTTCAATAATGTTTATATATTTTAAAGAACAAATGTTTGTTTAAAAGTTTAATTGAACTAGTGATTATCATTTTATCAATTTATTTTATTTTTAAATTTAAAATTTAAAATCATTTAATCTTTAATTGATTTAACAAAAAAATAATTGTTAATTTAAGCTATTCAAATCATTATTAACATTTCCTTAAAATTCACTTTAAGATTATTTGAAAGTTGTTTATCATTGTTTTTGAGGTGATTTTGTCTCATCCTAATATTTTTTCATACATTTTTGGGCAATTCACAAGTATAAATGACTAATTTGGTCATGGGGTAAAATTACAACTAAATAATTGGTTAGACAAATAAAATTGACTAAACAAATGACCAATTTAGTCATGGGGTAAAAAATGACTAAATAAATGACTACTTCTCTATAAAATTTTATATTAAGATGACCAAACTAGTTGCTTTTGTCCACTAACTATCTATGGAACTAAGGGTTTCTATCATCCAATATCTAGTGATAGACAAATAAGGTATGTAATCTATTTGAGAGAATGAATTAATAAACAAGCATGCCACATTTCATCCTTGGTTTTAATTAAATATGTACTAGTTTCCCCCATTTTCCCTTTATAAGATAAAATTCAAATTCTTTTCTTTTACATCCAAACGAAACCCTCACACTTTATTAGATAACACAAGAGGCCCCATGTGATTTCTAAGGAATTTGACACTAGAGGATTCAAACATAAAACATGAAACAAACATATTTAGACTATCAAATAAACCATGTTTACAAACATCTTTTAAGCATTGATGAAATATGAAACTATAAGCATAGTCAATAAATATACTATACCAATGTGAAATGTATATGAAATAAATTAAACCTTCACTATATACGTATACACCAATAAGATGACTTTATTAGAAACCATATATGAATAAACATCATCTAAATTAAACCTTCACTATATACATGTACACCAATAAGATGACTTTATTAGAAACCATACATGAGTAAACATCATCTTACAACTTATCCATCAGTTATTACATTTGAAAGGCGACCAATATTGACAACATGGAGTGGTCAATTTAATCCATATGGGTGCAAAATTCATGCAGGTTTACTCAAAAATAGTATGAATGAATGTACACTATCCCTTATGCTGTATTTTAGAGCCCAACTTGGCAATTCACTCTTTCTTATTGGTATGGTTTAATTTTTAGCCCAGCTTGGGGATTTATTCTTTCTATTCCTTATGGGATGTTTTTGTGCCCTACTTGGCAAGTCATTCTTCAAATATGCTTTTGCAAAAGAGTTCTCTGTTATTCAACATAATTAATTGGACTCTGTACTGGTTCAACTTCTCTGCAAAGTTTTAGACTAATAATGAGATTGACATTAAAAAAGTATTGTAAGTTTATATTGGGTAAAGGTCTGAAGGATGATTGGAGATCAAGAATATAATTTTTCTGGGGAAGACGAAGATGCTGCTAAAATATTGTTTGTCTATTTCGATAAAAAATTAAAATGGTACCCATCACCATGCCTCTCTTCATTTTTCTGTGGTGCTACAAAATAATTTTTATCACAATGATTTTCCAATTCACAATATATGATCTGTTCAAAAAAGCTCATGATATAAATTTTCATGAACAATTATTAAAAATTCTACCAAGAATCTATTTTTATTATTTTATAATTGTTTTATAAAAATAAAATAAACTTATAATATCGTTGACTTAAAATAAAATAAACTTATAATATCGTTCATGTCAACGAATGACCATTATCCCAATAATAATCATGTTCCACAATTTCTAATTTCATTAAATTATTTTTTTGGATAAAATAAATGAAAAGATATCATTGTTGAAAATTATTGTTGTTCTTATAATATAAGGAGAAGAGTATAATGGAATCTTTTTTATTGCCAAACGAAGATTTGCAAATTTTTTAACTTTATAATTTGTAAAAATTATTTTTTTATCATTTCATTGGTTAAATTAATTTGAGTCTTATACACGAAATTATGGTATTGACAATGCATTATTTTTGGCGCTTATTTCTATTGATAGATTAATTCTCCGTAAAATTGTGAAAAACCATATAAAATATATAATATATAATATTACAATATAATATTATAACAAGTGCCACATAGTGGCTAGTACTTGCCGATAATATAATATGGTAATAAAAGTAATAAATATAAAGAATGAGAATAATTATTTTAATTAGGAAAATTATTTAATTATAAATTTAAAGTTAACCAATAGTTTAAAAATAGTAATTTGGTTAGTAAATAAATTATTTCTAAAATATTAATCTAAGAACAATAATATTTTATATAGTTCATATAACTTCTCTCAAATCATATTATTTAGTTTTTTAAAATGTAACTTATAATTATTTATTATAAATAATAGATATTATTATCACTAATTCATAAGTTAATTAATATAAAATATATAATGAAAAAGTTAAGTTTATTAATATTTAGATTATAATTATAATTTATGTTATATAATCTAAATATATAACATCTAATTAGAATATATATAAAAAAAATTATTATTCAATTTAATATACATTGGTTAAGAAATAATCTATATCCAAAACCATATCATGCATTTATGTTATAACATATTTTTAAAAATAAATGTGAATTATTTTAAGGGCATGGTAAAGTATTTGTTCCTATAATATTGCCTCGAAAATTGTAATAGAGGTAGTGCTTCCACAAAATCCATGTATAAGAGGCTAAATTTTTAAGAAATGTAATTTTTTAATCACTAGTTAATAAAATAAAATTAAGATTAAGAAATAGTAAAAAAAATAAAATATATTGATAAAATAAAATTAAGATTAAGAAATAATAAAAATAAAAATAAAATTAGTATCAAAATTAATTATAATTTATAAGTTATAATTGTTGAAATAATTATAATTAAAAATAAAATTATTTATTGTTACAACTATATTAAAATAGATCATTATAATTATGTAATTTAATCATTAATTAAAATTAAAAGAACACATAATATTTTTAACATTATAATTACATTTATATTCTTAAAATTTCAACTATCATTAATGCTATCAATATGATTCTAAATTACAATTTCTTAATTATTAAAAAAGTTATTACTTTTACTATAAGTATAAAAAATATAATAATTAAAAAATTAATACACTATTACTTCTCCATTAGTTTCTACAATAATTAAATAAAGACAAGTATTTATCCACTACTTAGCACTTGTTATAATAGAGTAGTAAAGAGCAGAACAGTCACAAATAAATTGGAAAAGTAAAGTTAGTAAGATTAAAGTTAGTAAGATTAAAAGACCTGAATGTTCTATTAACTTACAGAATTAACCTACAAGAATAATATTATCAACATTATCAAAATCCGGCACAGATAAATTACTGTCAGTTTTGACCGGCACAGATAATTTAAAAAGGAAAGCTAATAAAATTATCAACATCAAATGCTATGCAAACTTATAGAATTAACCTAGAAGATTAATGTTTACCTTCCTGCTTTTGATTTGAGCTGTTTACTATTAAACCAAGCAGTGTGGTGAGAATATAGATAATTCTTGAGTTGTTCACCGCCACTTTTAACATGGTGTTGACTGAAATGAAATTTGTTAGCTGTTTTGATTTGATTATAGAAGACTAAATTTGTTTCCTCCTGAATATGCTGTCATGTATTTTAATTATGACATTGGTTGCTTCTTAGATTTCCAAGATACAATTGCCAACTCTAGATACATTAGGAAAGCTTATATGAATTTCTCATATCCTAGTCACAATCTAAATATCCTACTGCCATGAAATCTGTTGCCTTGGAGCATTTGAACCATTATTGGAAGATTATAGATTCTATAAGGTTTATTAGTAATAAAAAAATATAAATATTCCACAAACAATTTTATCCAAACTTCAAAAAATAGTGATATTGGAGTCGATATTATAAATCTTGTAATGCTATTTTTTCTTAGGTGTCAAGATAGAAACATAGAGAAAATTTCAGAAACAGTCTTATCTAAGGTCAAAAATTAGTTATAGTACAAATTGAAATAGTTATAAGAATTGTTTAAAGGTTGTAGTTCAATTGGTGAGGATGATAATTTAAAATATAAAATAATGATTTGTAATATTAAACTCCTGGAAGTCTGTTTGAGCCAGCTTCAACTCCTGAATGAATTTGACTGACTGGATCCCCTAGCATGTAGCTGCTTAACTGAAAGAGTTTTGTAGGTTCGATATAAGCTAATTCAAATCATCATAATCTTCAATCCTCTATATAAAAACAGAAATGTCAGAAACAAAGTTTATAGAATCTAGTCTTCCGGAATTATTGCACAACAGAGTATGAACTGTCGCTTGCAACGCTCTGCAAATCTACACCGGTTTTTGGACATCCTCTCCTCCACCTGAAAAATACCATAAACTTTATTTCTCTCATATATATTGCATGCAATAACTTCTTGTATGGAAAGGAAGGAGGGGAAAGTAGAGAGTATATTTCAGCATGATTCAGTTTACCTTAGCTTTTGAAATTGTCTCATAGTTCATACCGCCGCCAAAGTGGAACAAGTTCCTCTTGGGTCTAGCACTCGCAGTCACACTAGTACACGCCTCAAATGAATTACTCCGCAATGTCTTTAACACACGGCTGGACTTCTGAGCGATGTTTTTCAGTGGATTCCTCAACAGATGCCTTTTCTGCAATTCTTTATCATCTCTTAATGCCACCCTTTCTGAAATGATATTTTCCATTATCCCAAGAATTAGGAGAACCAAATTTTATGAAGGAGCAGAGTACAATAGAGTATTTTCTATTGCCAAACGAGGATTTACAATCTTATTTATGATAGAGTAGTCAAGAGGAAAACTGTCACAAATAAATATAAAAAGGAAAGGTGGTAAAATTAACAAAACTGAATATTATGTTAACTTACAGAATCAACATCTGCAGAATCAACCTGCAGAGTAGTGGATAGCAGTTTTGACTGGCATAAAGAAATTCAAAAAGGAAAGTTAATAAAATTAATAAAATTGAATGAAATGTTATTTAAAAAAAAAATATTATAGAAGATTTGAACCAGGCTTGGAATTTGACGCTCCTAAGGTTCTACTTGTCATATCAATATTTCATGACGGTTTGGTCATTTTAAATTTTATTATTTTGTCAATATATTATTAGTATAAATTAGTAATATTTATAAAAATTTCAAATGTTCTCAACAAGTTTCTAAATTCATATGTTTTATTTTGAAAAGATTTTAAATCAATAAAAATAATATATAATAAATTATATAGAAAATTTTATTTGTGATAAAATAATATAAAATTAGAATTTTTTTTATAAATTAGTAATATATATCAAATTAATTAAGAAAGTTTCTAAGTTTTTAAGTTTATTAATACATTTAAGTGTCGTGTTGTCGTATTGATGATTTTATGAAAATTTAACTTGTCAATCTATATGGTCGATTTGAACTCAATACTATTTAGGTGTGTACAACATAAATTTTGTCATCAAATTAAGGATATAAATGCTGTTTGACAAATTAAATGTTATATTAATTTACAAAATTAATCTAAAAGATCAATGTTGAGTTCCTCCCTTAAATTTTATTAAACCAAAAAAATATAGTGAGAATGTTTGTTTGGTGATATCCAGCCAGACAATACTTGAGTTGTACATCACTGTTGACTAAGATTAATTTATTTTTAGCTGTATTTGATTTGATTTGATTATAAACGATTGGATTTTTTTTGTCATTTTGATTGTGGATGTATTGTCAATTAAGAGAAGCGTTGATGAGATTCATTGTCATCACAAATTTTAAGAAAATTATGATAGATTTTTCAGTTGATTCTTAAGTTGTCATATATTTTATTTCTGTTAAGGAGAGTTTTTCAAGATATTATTAACTCTAGACGTATTAGAAAAACTTAATTTAATTTCTCATCTCATCTTTCTATTCACTTGAATAAGAACAATCTAAAACATCCTACTAATGTGAAATTCATTGCCTTAACCTTAAGAAAACTATCATTATATTTTTCAATTCATTCTTAGAGTTGACATTGGTTGTTTCTTAATTTTTAAGATATGATTAAATCTAGGGACATTAGGAAAATTTAATTAAATTTCTCATCTTTCTATTCATTTGCATAATAACAATCTAAACATCTACTAATGTGAAATCTGTTACCTTCAAATATTTGAACCCATAATTTTGAATTTCCTTTAAATAAATATAACAAAAACACTCTAAACCAACCAACCAAAATACTCGTGGCTGCCACCTAATCATTTTCTCTACATTGTTATATTATTTTATAAAGAACTCCAATAGTAAAAGAAATCTAGTCTTGCTATTTTGCATAATTCAAATTTTCAAAAACTTTGTTTATCATTAATTGCAAAAGAGTTCTCTATTATTAATGGCATGTTTTTGTGCCCTGCTTGGCAAGTCATTCTTCAAATATGTTTTTACAAAAGAGTTCTCTTTTATTCAACATAATTAAGTAGACTTTGTACTAGTTCAACTTCTCTACAAAGTTTTAGACTAATAATGAGATTGACATTAAAAAAGCATTGGAATTGGGTAAAGGTCTCATGGATGATTGGAGATCAAGAATATAATTTTTCTGGGGAAGACGAAGATGCTGCTAAAATATTGTTTGTCTATTTCGATAAAAATGGTCCCATCACTTCATTTTTTTGTGGTGCTTGTCGCCAAGGGAAAAGTGAGTGTTTTCTCGAAGTTAATGGGAAACAATAATAAAAAATAATACTGAAACTAATTTTAATGCTTAATGATATGGCATTTTGTGAAAACTTAAAACCCTATTTGTGATGTCGATGTTTGGTGTTAATTCTAACCCTTTTGTTTTATCTTGGAGATGCAGTGGATGTGTGCAATATTTCTATTTTATAGGATGATTATCTTAATTTTCTTTTGCTGCAATGATCTTGGTCACAATACTCTTAGCTATTTTCAAAAGCACCCAGTTAAGCTATTGGCGTTCTTCCATACCACTTATGAAAGTCTAACCAAAATGAGTTTTATGCAATTTTACAATTTCATTAACCTGAGTTGGGTAGTTAGATGCTTTAATTTAGTGGTCATTATTATGTTTTTTCTAGTGTAAGTCCAATCTCATTCTTTTTCTGGGTAAATCCTTCTTTAGTCTTAGTAGTGTGAGCATAGTCCAGATATTTGATGCAGTAATTTGTCTTATATATCTACTTATTAATAGCCTTCTTAGACCAGTCCTAGTTTTTTCACACATGATGTTGTTGAATTTGATCAAGGGCAGATATCTATAAGCAGAAAACTTTATAATCTTAATTAATTAGATGTTTTTGGGACTATATGAAAATTTTGGAAGATTTTAGTTTTCATTAAATTTAGAAAGAATGCAGCTGTTGCTCTGAAAGGTTAGCTGGTTCAGCTGAGAATCATATGTAGCTTCTGCATATATTCCAGCTAGAATCTATGGTGCTAACTCATTAATTCTTTTCCATAGGAAATTGCAGGGATTATTCTTTGCATGTTGCTTTAACTTGATTCTCTTGCAACGATAATCTTGCATTATGATTTTCTTCCTTCCCTCGGATACTATACCTTTCTCTGTAACTTTAAGTCAAATTCACTTCTTTTCAGTTACTAGAAAGCCAATCTAGCCCTACGAAAATACAATCTAATGAGAACAACAAAGTAAGTAGAAGAAATAAAGGTTTTCATGATTATCCATCACAACCCATTGACCAACAGACACTAAGATCTTTTATAGCATACAATCAACACATTTTCTTTCTTTAAATATTTAAAAATTGGGACAGTATCACTTAATGACGGGTTAGTTAATTCTTTCATCATTAAAGGGAGAAGTCAATCATTTGAGAAGACTTATAGCTTTATTCATGCTTTTGCAAAAACACACTAAATTACTTTTTCTATCAGTTTGAATGTTCATGCTTGTCTTGGATTCCCTTGCCTTGTATTGAACATGAAATAACCTATACGAAGTAGTTGAAGATAGTGTGTTTTCAATTAGTTCAAAACTTGAAATGAAGAATTGGATTTAATAAAGTAATGTTTGTAGGTAAAATGCAAAATTTGTAAAATTTATAGAAAATTGCTTTCAATCACAGTATTTGTGTCTGTGGTTTCCTATTAATTGGGTTTGAGAAGCATTCCTTTTGTTTCCCAAAATTTTTATTTTCAAGATTATAAAAATAATGTGATACTATTTCAATCAGGATGGTTGATAATATTTTTTGATAGTTCACACTTTGACATGCCTGCTCTAACTCTTGACCAAAGGTTAGATATTGATAGCCAAGCTACATCTTTGTTGTCTCATGAATCTCCAGAGTCCTTGGAATTGGAGGGACACCAGTGCCAATGGTGAGGTAGCTCGCACTTTCTTATATCTTGGTCTTTTTTTTTGTGTAGAAGTAAAATGTGAGATTGTCAACTGAAAACTGTTACTTTGGACCATATCCCCAGGCTTACCTCAGTAGAAAACTGGGATGGAACACAATGTAACTTCAGGCAGGGTTATTGTTGTAAAATGGGGTGATGTGACCAAAAGAATAGATATTGATGGTTCTGAAGAAGCCATTAAGAGTGTTTTTGGACTGCGATCAAAACAAGCATTCTGGTTAGAAGATGGAGATGGAGTTGTTTGTAGCTTTGATTAGGACATGCCCTTAAGATCTTATAATCTCCAAGTTAATCCAGGTTGGTTATGTCATTTGTTTGGAAATTCGTTGTAGCTAGTAACTAATAATTGTAACTACTCTAGCAATATTGCACTTTAATCTTGAATATCTCAAAATTTGCAGGTTTGACAGTGAAGATCTATTATTATGACAAATCTGGTTGGCTTCCAGCAGTGACTAAAGAGAAGATTTTATACTGTGAAGAAGATTTTATCAGATGATCATTATCATCTATCTGACAAGCTATGAGTCACTTTCCAAATATATATTTTTGGGCTAATTCTAAGAGTTATTTTGATCCACTATAAGCAGGCTAAAAGCTAAGATATATTATATTTTGCAGTTCAATCCTTTGCAAAAATTATTGATCTTGTGTAGCTCGACTGGTTTATTTTTAGAAGCTTGATCAGGATCAAATTTTATGGCTTATTGGCGGATGTAAAGAGGTTCATTTGGATAAGCACAAATTGTTAGTCAAACAATTTTGAGCAATTTAAATTTAGTATCATCACCACACATTAAGTCTAGGAATCAATTTAGCTATTTTGCATAGAATTGGTAGATCTGCTTTTGACAGAGTTGTCTCTTTACATTTACCAAATAGTGCTCATGCTGACTTATGTCATAATGATTGTGCCACTGGGCACTTTAAAAAGAAACGAGTTAGTGTTTCTTGAACTGATAAAAATCTGGTCATGTGAATGGCTTTTATTTGCCTCTTTTTATAAAGTTTTCTACTATATGAAGCTTTCGATGGAAGACAATTCAAAGGAAAAAATTAATCTCAGGCCAGTAGAAAGGAAACAAAAGGTTAGTCCATGTACCTATCTTTTGAGTTGGTGCATTATTTTGGAGTCAATATGTTATGCTATGGCTAAAGCATTTCTTCTTTATCAGAGAACAAGAATAGTTTATGGCTGTGAAATTATTGTTGCAATTTCATACAATCAGATAGAAGTAGAGCTTAGTAGCACGGAATGCCAACTTTGAAACTCTAATGTAGTTGGACAAAAATAATCTATAACTGTGATTTGTCCATGAGATTGAAAAACCTGCTGTAAAGTTCCATTTCTTTTATTTTATTGTTTGATGATTATGCAACCTTATCTTCCCATTCTCTGATAGCTTTTCTATCTCCTATTTTACATTTTAAAATTACTTATAGACTTTTCATGTAAAATCAAGTTTTATCGTGAATGACAATGGTAGTATACTACCTAAAGTCATTTCAAAGCAATATTACGGAGCTGGAACCCTTTTTTTGTTTTGAATAATTATGGATCATATGGTTTTGTGTGTGTTTTGGAGTTGAATGATGAAACATTTTTTAATCCCAATCCACCTAACATATTTTGGCTATATATGGGTTCTTAGGCTATTTGGGGGAATTCAATTTTTAGCACATCCCTGACAAGTGAAAAATTGGATGGATTTCTTTACTTGAGTTTGCAGTGAGTTGCTATATTTGAAATGATCAGAAATAGAAAAATAATTAAAAACAAGGTATATTGAAATGGCTTAGAGCACATATTGCCCTAGTTGAATCCAATCCCGTTTCAGAGAGCCATTTGTTTGTCCAATGAGAGATCTTTTGGTGCAGCCATAGAGTTTGTCACTTTTGGTGTGTAGAGATAAAACCCAAATATGTCAACAGGGGCGTCTATTCAGGGAAGTTAAACAAGTTGATGATTTTCCATTTTCTTGTGCCATATATGTTGAAAAACATAATGTTGTGTCTATAACTATTTGTTGTATTGATGGTATTTGATAAAAGATGATGAGATTTTTTTATGTGTTCAATTTCAGCCATCACTCCCAATGGTAGCATGGAGCGGACTGGATCAACAAAGTTGAATTTACCAAAACCTTACCCTTCTCTATTGGTGGGGAGCCATACACTTGGTTGGAAGCCTTTATGAAACTCATTGACTGAAAAAAATGTTCACTCATTATTATTCATAAAGAAATAAGGGCTTAAAGATTCCCTTTGTCTAAGACTACAAATTAGTGCATTCATATCCCCACACTACTCAGCCTAAGATATAAATTTTCTAGTTTTCTAATTAATTATTAAGTTTGAGTTTTCAGGGCCAAATAAAGACTAGAGTTCCATGTCGATCTTATCAACTTTCCAAATATAACTAGATACAAATACTTGAATATTAAAATCTAACAAATGTCACTAGTAGGTGGATTTTTATTGTATCATTTTGGCAATTGTATTTAGCTAACTTTAGTGTTATTTAAAGGGTACTAGCTCAATAGAAGAGTACTTGCTTTACAAATAAGAGGTTGGTGGTTAGATTTCATCGTACCCTAATAAGAATGAATATATGACTAAATTAATGACTAAACATATGATTAAATATATGACTAAATTAATGACTAAATTAATGATCAAATATATGACTAAATAAATGGTTAAATATATGACTAAATAAATCACTAAATATATGAGTAAATTAATGATTTAATATATGATTAAATAAATCACTATAATGACTAAATCAATAACTAAATCAATGACCAAATCAATGAATAAATCAGTGACTAAAATAGTTTAGTCATAAATTTGGTTGTGAGATAAATGACCGACAATAAACTACTAATGGTCACGTCACCAAAAGTAGTCATTTATCTACAATTTTTAGTAGTTTATTTAGTTATATATTGTTGTTTTTGTACTAGTATCTTCTCTCTTTTAATGATTCAATCATGTCTACATTAATCCCTAAAAAAAAATTGAATAGTACTAATTACCATGTGTGAAAAATAGATATTTCAATTTATTTTTTGATTTAAACACATGTTAGCCATTGCAACTGGTGTGACTTCTACTCTGGCCGCCACTACAACTCAAGCTGACATTGATGCTTGGAATGCTAAAAATGAGGAGGCACTTGGCTTCATTGGCATTTCTCTTAGTCCATAATTATATGTACTTATTGCTAATTGTACTACAACTCATGCAACTTGGGATATTCTAAAAAATACCTATGACAAATTTCAGGTATACAGATTTCAAAACCATAGATGATTTTTTATTAAACTTTGATTCAATTAGAAGTCAGTTAAATGGTTTAGGAGTTACTATCAATGACATTCGTTTAATTCATATTATTTTTAAAAAAAATTCTTAAGAAATTTCAATAATTTATAACTAATGTGTATTCTCAATTAGCTATTCCTACTTTAGCCACTCAATTAACCTATATCATTTTTTTATAATTTATTGCGTCAAGAGGAAGCTAAGTTGATTCAATTTGTTGATGTTTTGTAGCTTTAGTCGAATAAATACTATGAGTCAATACTAGTGAAGATATATATATATATATATATATGTGTGTGTGTGTGCGCACACACACACACACACACACACACACATATATACACACACACACATATATCTATATATATACACACATATACACACACACACACACATATATAAAATCATAATTATCATTATATTAATTACATACTAATAAATAAACATGTCTCTTCTTGGCTTATTCTCAATATAAATGCAAGAGATTGTTGCATTTGGAAAACACATACAATGAGATGTTTTGTAGCTTTAGTCGAATATATACTATGAGTCAATACTAGTGAAGATATATATATATATATATATATATATATATATATATATATATATATATATATATTAATTACATACTAATAAATAGACATGTCTCATGAAGGGACATGTCTCTTCTTGGCTTATTCTCAATATAAATGCAAGAGATTGTTGCATTTGGAAAACACATACAATGAGATAGTGCTATTACATTTGCAATGATCCTAAAACTTTAACACAATTTCGTACTTTTAAATCTAATGAACATGCTTTTGTTTCTAAAAATTAAAATCTTAACTTTAGACTTAATAATAATAGTCATAATAATAACAATAATCATAGTAATAATTATGATAATAATCATAAAAAAATGGTCCTCCTATAAGACCCCCATTGCACCTATTGTGGGAAAGATGGTCATGTGACTAACAACTGCTTTAAAAAACAAAATGATAAGAAGCCTATGAATCAAAATAATTAAAATAATCAAAAGTCTCAGAAGAGTAATGGTAATCAGTCTTGTCATGCTTTTACAGTTCGTATAATGTTTCTAACCCTTTTTAAAATATGTGCAATCTATTTAATTCAATGCATTGCTCAATTTTAATTTGTTCAAGTATTGTGAGTTATCTAACAACATTGGCTTCATGAGGATTATTATTGATTTCATCAATTAGCATCATTTGCTATCAATTTTTATATGATCTATTGATATGCACATAGTTGTAATTTTATACTTTTACAACATCTCATTAAATGCTCATAGTGACATTTGATGATTTATAATACCATTTATTGATATGTATTTTATTGATTTTTTGTAAGTTGCATCGAGAGCCCAATTTTCAAGGTTAACTCAGTTGCCTTATTCTTCAAAGGGACCCATGGAGTTTTCATCCATCCAATGTTTGGTATGCACTTACTCCAGTTGATGTTTATCAACTTGCTCCAGGGTAAAAGCACAAAGCTGTGTCACATTTCAAGACAGCTTATCAGCACAGCTGAATTTGAGTATTTCTAACTAAAATTATTTTTTGTCAAACATATGATCTAGCTAGATTCATTCTAACTAAGTTAGATAAGTTCTTCACCTTTTCCAATTGGAAATATCTATTAAATGCATATTTTATAACAATTACTAAAGAAATAAAATTATTTCAGAAAAGCGACGTTTCAATAACTCTTACTCTTTTTAATGATTTTTTTTACAAATATAAAAATACCTTTTTTAAGAGTACAGAGTCAAGATTATCATCATATAATTTTTATAGTATTTTAATTAGATCTAATATATTATAATTTCAAAATACTACAAGTAGGTATTTTAACATTCGAGAACAAGATGCTTCAAAAATAGAAAAAAATAGTAAAGCTTATCAAAAAAATTGAAAATTTATATTTAACACTAGAGGAGAGAGCTATCTTCAAGAGTGTAATTTATTTTCTAAATGGTGTAGATTTGATAGGGGAAATTTGACGCGAGATGAAAACTGTCGATTTCAAGTATGTTCCACTTTGAGTAGTTATAACAGAGAAAATATACATTGAAAACTAATTTTTCTTCTTTTATGCACTAGATATACATTTTATCTATGACATATTTTGAAATCAAAGGAAAAAAAGATTATTTGCATATACTTTTTTGGTGCGGACAAGATCCTCATTTTTCAGCATTTTTCAGCAAGTAAAAAATGGACTTCAAAAATTTAAAAACTATGTGAATTCTTGTTCAAAAAAAATTAAAAAAATTATAGCCATAAACTTCATCCACTTTTACACATTTCATTAGTTTACATCATCTCCAAATTTTAAACATAAATGCCATTTTTATGTCATTAAAGTTAAAATTTTTGTGTGTTGTTGACCTTTTCCTTTATAAAAGTGTGACACAGCTTTGTACTTTTACCCTCCATTATTGTTTTCCTCATGGTGAGGATGATGTTCTTGAAATCCTTCTTGGAATTTGTTGGATTTCTCATATATTTGGAAGGAAATATATTTTTCTCACTCATGTTTAGATTATTATTTAGCATATGTTAATATTTGATATTCCTCATGCTCCTCTATGGATTTAGAATATGGTGAGGATGATGTTCTTGAAAACATTACACAACCAATCATATATATTCCTCATGCTCCTCTATGGATTTAGCATATATCAATATATCATCCAAGAAGATGAGAATAAAATGGTCAAGTTAAGAACAAAATACTTCATTCATTAGGCACATGAAAATAGATGGAGCAGTTGTCAAACCAAATGGGACTACTATGAACTCATAATGTCCACAACGAGTGCATAACACAATTTTGTGAGTATCTACATCTTGGATGCGCAACTGATGGTATCTTGATTTGATATCAATCTTTGAGAATACCTTGGCCCCTTTTATCTGATCAAAGAGATCATCAATCCTTGGCAAAGGGTACTTGTTCATGATCATTACCTTGTTCAACTATCTATAGTCGATGCACAAGTGTAAAAATCCATATTTCTTCTTAACGAAGAGTACAGGTGCCCCCCATGGTGAAACACTTGGCCGAATACTACCTGTAATCACCTAAAAATGGACAAAGATAATTTAACAATAATTCAAAGAAAATCAAATCAAATCAAAGAAAATCAAGGAAATAATTGAATCAATTAAATCACAATGCACAATTAGCCAATCAAAATGAAAATCAAGTCTTAATTCGAGATCAATCAAAATTGAGAGCATTTTAATCAAGTGCAATCAAATCAAAATACAATTAATTCAATTAATTATATAGTCTTGGATTAAATTAAATTCAACCCATTTAGGGGGTACATGGCTAAAATAAATCAATTAAATCAATTAATAAATCCTAATTACTCTCAACAAACCAAAAGGAGAGAAAATCAATCAACCAATGAGATTTGAGGACAGGCATTCACATGGATCAAGCCAAATTGAATCTCATTCAATCAAAGTGAAAAGGAATCTTAACCATCCATCTTGTCTACTTGTCCCAAGCTTTGAGGACACAAACTTTGCTTTGTCTTCAAAGGGTGGAACCAA
Source organism: Chamaecyparis obtusa (assembly GCA_027943335.1). Lineage (NCBI taxonomy): Eukaryota > Viridiplantae > Streptophyta > Pinopsida > Cupressales > Cupressaceae > Chamaecyparis > Chamaecyparis obtusa. The sequence continues at coordinate 492,135 of BSBK01011638.1, forward strand.
AGACTTAACCCCAACTCAACTATGATTAAACACATCTACACCCCCTACCATTGGAAAATCTATAAAAGGAAGGCTAAAATCCTTCATTATTATCAACCACCTATCTGAGAATTGCATCAAACCTCTTGCAATTTGAGTTTAGAAAGGCATTTAAGAGCAATTTTAGCATTCATCTTGATAATTGTTAGCTTTAGCATATTGTTTTATCTCTATCATTCTCATACTAGGAATGTCATTAGTGAGAGCTTGCTGAGAGCTCATTCATTAACATCTTAGTTAGAGAGCCATAGGATGCTCAATTAGTCATTGATTTTGTTAAATAGTTGCTCAATTGTGGTTGTATTTAGTTATTATTTCACTTATTATTGATGATTAACCCTAATTCTATGAAGATACTTTTATTAGTATACAAAATGGCACCCACCATGGGGCAGTAAGCCTCATTTTATCAATTTTATCATTTGGATCATCTTTTGTATGCTTGTATTTGCTATTTTCCATGGAATTTTTGCAAGAAATAGGTCAAATCATGCCTATAGTCAATTTAGTCATGCCTGCAATCACTTGGATGATGCCTACAAGCTCTATGTCAATGCTTATTTGCTGAACATTTGTGCCTGGTTGATACTTTCTATTCTATCTTAAATTCTTTATTGTCACCTGTAATTGAAATAATCACGCCTGTGCGATAAAGATATATTGCCTTTGCCTGAAGAAGTCACGCCTGCGAGTTGAGAAGTGTCACCTGCCGATAATCTGTTGTCGCTTCTGACCAAACTTGGTGAAGCACTTTAGAGAACAAGTCATGCCTAGTATCATCTTTCTTATGCCTACTTGTCTTAAAGTGTCACTTTGACTTAATTAGTTTTATGCAATTTTAAAGTTTCTTTGCGCTTAACAACAATTTTCTTATGCTTGTTTAACTTTTTATGTCGCCTGTTACACTTTTAAGTGTCACCTGCTAACAATAAAGTTAAGCCTGCAAATAATTTAATATCACTTATTTGCTGGACAATGTCACTTTCAGTTTTCTATCATAATTTGCTTTCAGATTGATAAATTCTTTCATTTAACTCTCTGTTTGTATGTTTTGACTATAAATGAATAGGCACCAAAAAGTTCAGAAACCAGAAAGTATGTTTAATCAAGAAGGGAAGGCACTAGCTAAGAAGATCAAAAGGGAGAACCTAGCACATATCAAGGTCATTCTTGAGTTAACACAAGAGGAGGACAATCATGTATATCAAAAATACCTTGCTGTGATTGAAGCTTACAAAAAAAAAATTGTCTCTCTTAATTGGATCTTTAGTCCTTAGTTCAAATTTTTGTTTGAAAATTTGCAAATAAGGTACTTAAAATTCATTACATAAATCTTTGCTTTGTCAAATTTGATTTTGGTTTCCCCTCATTGTGATTGTTAGTGTTGATTAACTTGCTAGAGGACAAACACACTTGGAAGGAGCTATTGCCAAGGTGAGATGAAAATAATGAAATCACTTAAAAATGCCCCTAACTTCGGTTAGCTACAAAGGAGGTAAGCCTAAACTAGTCAATTTTTTCCTTATCTTGTGGCATTTGGTGCATTTAAAATCTAGTAATTAAGAGGGATAAAAGAATCAAACACATAAATCAAAGCCCCTTGTTTGTGGAAGAGAGTAGAAATACTCAATTCCGTATAGTTAGTGGGTGAAATCAATTGAACCTTGTTAATAGTGTTTGGGAACTAAAGGGAAAGTTAGGGATATGCTCTTCACCTTCTTGGTGAACCAAATTCCCAAAAGCTTAACCTTAATTCCATTTTCCTTGCTTTCAAAATGAACATGCTAGAACTTTAGTGGGCTCGCCTCCCAAGTTTGCCTTAACAAGGCCGGTGAGAGGGACAACCCAAAGTGGGATATGCTCACTTTTGCTGTGGAAATCCAACCCACTCTAAAATGAAACACATGTATCCTTAATGGGGTGCATGACAAATGGATTTTAATTTTTCAAACTTCCTCTAGTAGTCCTCATGGATTGCACAAAATCGTACTTCGGTGCGTGTGGGAAGCCTCCTAACATACTTGGAGGATGAGAGATTGAAGTCTATTTGAATGGAATATATACTAAAACCTTGATAAAGTAGCAAAGACCAACTTCTAGAGCCATGTTTATGAACCAAATCTTGTGCTAGGTAGGTGCTTGAAGTGCATTCTTGTGAAAAACCTGTGACAATGTTCTACAAATCAGACATTTTGTGTTTAAGTGGGTAAAAGAGACAAGTGAATGTGTGGTTGTTGTGTTTGAAATACATAAACAAGTGAGAGATATCCATTGAAAATCATCTTATATTTTTAAATCTCCTCAATAATAAAATCAACAATTTTCGAATCAAGGATCATTCCAAAACAAACCCTTGTTGGATGTCAGTTTTCACGTGGTCACAAACATATAGGGGATCATTACCAGGAGATAGCACTATCTTTGCAAACCCAAGGCAAGAAGTGGAGTACCAAAGTGTGTTCAAAGATCCTAATCAAGAAGAAATTTTCACGAACCTATTTGAACCAAGACTTGAAGAGATGGGTGATATGAATTCAGCCTATCATAATATCAACAATGCCAACTATAATCCTAAGGAGACACTTGAGGAAAGGGTTGAGAAAGCTTCCCAAGACAATGATTTCCTATAGGTTATGGAGAAATTAATAGACAAAGATAGGGAGAACTTCTTCCTAAACCTAGCACAAAAGGGGGTAAAGCTACCCTATGACTTTGATATTGACCAACTTAAGAAAGACCAACACCAAGATGATCCTATGAACTTTATGACTAGGCAGATTAAGGCCTTTCAAGAAAAAATCATTACCATGAAGAAGGCAATCGAACCTAAGGCCTTTTCCATAGAAGCTTTGTGTCCTTTTCCTTTTGACAAAAGTTTAGCAATGGCATCTTTTCCTTTCAATACCATCTTTCCTAAATACGATAAATACATGGGTAAAATAGATCCACAGGACCATTTAAGGGAGTTTTGCGCCCTAAGCATAGAATTCATGCACAATGATACTTATCTAATGAGACTCTTTCCTAGAAGCTTAGGAGGTCCCGCAATGGAGTGGTTTTCAAAACTAACCCCCGGGATAAAGTCTTTTGAGGAGTTAGTCTCCAAGTTCATAACCCATTACTCTTACAACATTGAGCACAAAATTACTATGCTCAAGCTATGCGCTACCAAATAGAAAGATGAGGAGTCCTTCTTAGGATTCCTACAAATGTGGAGGACCATTTTTGCAAGGTACCCACGAAGTATCCCAGAGAAAGAGAAGATGGAGATCTTCACCAATAACTTGACCGCGGAAATGAACTACCGATTACAACTTCAATGTCCTCCAACATTTGAAAAACTTATTGAAAATGGAGTTAAGATTGAAGATGTTTTGGTCAAAAGAGGTGAGATTAAATTATTTAAAGACAATAAATCCAACAACAACAACAACAATAGTAATAACAATAATTATGTTCTAAATATTTTAATAATCAAGGGTCCAACAATCACAACGATAAATCAAAATTATGGAATAAAAATAACAATAAAAATCTTGTGAATGATGGGGTTGTGGAGTCACACAACTTGAAGTCTACCCCTTTTATTCTACCCTATGGAGTGAATTCTTCAAACAATGTTAATCAAGCAAATAAAGCTCCATATAATTCCAACAATTATAACAACAACAATTCCAACACTTCCAACAATAAGACTTGGGATAAGTCAAAATCAAACTCCAACTATAATAAAATGAAATTCACCTACTTGGGTGAACCTTTGGAGAATGTACTAAGAACCTTGTTGGCCAATCAAGTTATCACGTTACCCGACATATCAAATTATGAACCTGAAGTCAAACCTCATTGGTGGAATGCATCTCATCATTGTGAATACCATCGAAAAAGAGGTCATCCAACCAATGAGTGCATGAAATTGAAGCACTTAGTGCAAGATTTAATTAATAATAACACCATCCAAATTGAAGGACCTCAAAACAATGGGGATCACACAGCTTACAAGAATCCCTTTTTGAATCATGAAAAGGGTGATTCATCGAATCAAAATCATAAAAAGAGTAATGATAAAGTGAACTTTTCCCACACTTATGATAACACAATAAATACCCTAAGTGAAGAAGATCAAAGCATAAATGTTGTTATAATAAAAGGCAAATCAAGAGAAGCATCAACAAATGTGGTCACTAGGGGGCAAGCCTAAAAAATTGTTATACCTAATAATGCTCTAAAAATTGTGTTGTCAAACCAAGCTTCCACATCATCATCAAAACAATACAACTTGGTTGACCAATTGCAAAGAACTCCCACTCAAATCTCTATTCTTGAGCTGCTCAAACTATCACCAATTCATAAGGATATCTTGGAAAAAGCCTTGTTGGAAACAAATGTGCCTCTAAATTTGGAGGTAGACAAGTTCCAAAACATGGTGGGGCATTTAATTGCACCTCATTGCCTATCATTCTCCGAACAAGATGATATGTCTCTTAATCATCCCCAAAATCTGCCCTTACACATAGAAGTGTTGATCCACAAGCATAGGGTGAAAAGAGTCCTTATAGATGGAGGTGCTGGCCTAAATATTTGTACCCTTAGCTTGGTAAAAGCCTTAGGATTTTCTGAGGAGGCTATTGACCCAAAGAAAAAGATAACCATAAAATCCTACGATGATGAAGAAAGAGCGTCAAGAGGAGTCATAGTATTTCCCATAAGAGTTGGTCCTATGCAAAAAGAGACCATATGCCAAGTATTGGACCTAAAATTGACTTATAACATTTTTTTAGGAAGGCCATGGATCCACGAAATGTAGGTTGTTCCTTCAACTTATCATCAATGCCTAAAATTCCCATATCAAGGGTAAGAAATAATGTTAAGTGGAGACCTTAATCCCTTCCAATATTGTAATAATGTCAAGCCTATAAATGACTCATTGGTTCCACACAATGTTGAAGGGTCTATACCCAATCAAATGGAACAAGGTGAAAGTTCTAAAGACATCCCTTTGCTGAAAGGAAAAGAAAAGAGGGAAGAAGAAATTGTTGTTAAAGAAACTCCAAAACTCATTAACCAAACTACATCGACTAAAGGAAAAGAGAAGGTTAATGAGGATGATATTATGGAAGAAGCAAAAGAAGACTCTATCAAAGCTGTCCAAAGATATACTAAAGAAGCCCATTATCAAAAGATGGATAGAATGATGAAAAAAATTGATAAGCAATGCAAAATTAAACAAGGAGTAGGCGAATACTCCTTATCCATGATGGACCTACCGTTATCACCAAAGTCCTTTGGAAAACCTCTAAGTATACCTCATAAATATAATGAAAACTTTGTAAGGGAAAGTACATCATCTGCCATGAGTGAAGAGGATAATGAAATTCTGAATTGGTTATACAAGGATGAAGAATCAAGTGCTCACGTCAACCACATTCAAAATATAACCATCCCTACTCATCAATATGGTAAAGGGTTTGCAATCATGCAAAAGATGGGGTACAAAGGTCAAGGACCTTTAGGCACAAGAAATGAAGGGCTAATTAAATCCCTAGAATCCACATGGCAAGATTCCAAGGAGAAAATAGGTTTAGGATATCTTGAAGAAGGATATACACAAAAACATTATCCCAAATTATATGATCAAATACTACAATTAGAATCTCATAGTGATGAGGATTCTAATGAATGGGAATGGGAGACCCTATCAGATGAGTCATGCCAAGACAAGGGTATTGATGTCATTCATACCTATGCTTCTAACAAAAATAAAGGACTAATGGAAAAATCAACTTCAAATCAAGCATCTAGTTCTAGTCAAGAGGGTCCAAATGATGTGCCAAGCATAGAAATCAAAATAAATCAATGGGTAGGTGAGCCATATGTTCCTTCATGGAGACCTACTATGGAAGAATCAAATGCTAGGTTTAATCCACATGAGTTTTATCCAACAGAAACCATAGTGGAGTCTAGTGAGGAGGATTTTGATTCTTCTTCTTTACAGCATTTAGAGGAAGCCCATGTCCAAGATCTTCAAGATACAATGTATGAACCCTCCAATAATGAGATATACACTTTAAACCCAATTTAGACAAACCCAAGTGTTGACCCTTTAACTCTCATTCGGCCGGACCTAATTGAATGGAATACCATTGAACCCGATACCTTGCCAACTTTCTTGAATGACAACACGCTGTCCCAATACCTCAACGTGGTTGAACCTTCTTCTACCAAGGAATATCAAGAAGAAATGATCAAAGGGAGCATCCAAACTCTTAATCTGAGAAAAAATGAAAAAATGAAAAAAAAATAGAAAAGAAAAAGATCGAGTGTTGAAAACCACTTTGTGGCAACATTAGATCCAAAAGAAAGGAAAAAAGAAATAAAGGATGTTTCTAAAGGTGAAAACCCAACTGAGGCACCTATATAAGGGATTTTGGATGTTCTACCAGATCACTATGAATAAAGGTCTCCAATTCTAATCGAGCCAACAGAAAAGATAAACATTGGATCAGAAACAGAGCCAAAGATCATCCACTTAGCATCATCCCTATCAAGCGAAGAAAGAACAGATTTCATCAAGTTCTTTAAGGAAAAGTAAGTTAACTTCATGTGGTCTTATGATGATATGTTGGGGTTAGACCCAAATTTGATAATGCATCATCTCAATATAAAGGAAGGAGCCAAACCGGTCAAGCAAAAACTAAGGAAAATGCACCCTCATATAGCCCTACTTGTCAAAGAGGAGTTAGAGAAGCTATTAAAGGTGGGGTTTATAAGAGCCATTGATTATGCATAATGGATCTCCAATATAGTGCCAGTATCAAAAGCGGATAAGTCCATCAGAATCTGCATGGATTTTAGGGACTTAAACTTGGCATGTCCTAAAGATGATTTCCCACTTCCGAGCATTGATGCCATTATAGACCTAACAGTGAGACACTCCATGTTTTCACTCATGGATGGATTTAGTGGCTATAATCAAATCAAGATAGCACCCGAAGACCAAGATAAAACTACCTTTACATGTGCATGGGGTACATTTTGTTGGAATGTCATGCCTTTTGGCTTGAAAAATGCTGGAGCAACCTATCAAAGAGCAATGACTACAATATTCCATGATATGATGCATAAGTTCATGGAGGATTATGTGGACAACATACTAGCTAAGTCACATTCAAGAAAAGAACATCTACCTATCTTGGTGAAATTTTTTGAAAGGTTAGAGGAGTTCAAAGTAAGACTTAACCCAAAGAAATATGCTTTTGGAGTCCAATTTGGCAAACTTCTAGGTTACATTGTATCTGCAAAAGGAATAGAGGTTGATCCCACTAAGGTGAAGGCCATAATGGAAATTGAAGCACGTAAAACCATTAGTTAGATGAGATCTTTACAAGGAAGGATACAATCCATTAGGAGATTCATCTCTAAATTGGTAGAAAAATGCCATAATTTCACCCAACTTTTGCATAAAGACACAATCTTCAAGTGGTATGAAAAATGTGAAGAAACTTTCAATCTACTAAAGACATACCTCATGAATCCACCAATATTGATGCCACCTATCAGAGGCAAACCCTTAATCTTGTACATTTCAGCAACAGAGAATTCATTAGGGGCACTTCTAGCACAAGAGGATGAAAATGGAAAAGAGAAAGCAATCTACTACATTAGTAGAACCTTAGTCAAATATGAGCTAAACTATACCTTCATGGAAAGGGCATGCTTGGCTGTAGTTTTTGCTTCCCAAAAATTACGCCATTATATGCCAGCCCACAAGATAAGGCTCATTGCCAAAATTGACCCTTTGAAGTATCTACTAAGCAAAACAGCATTAAACGAAAGATTAGCAAAGTGGGTGATGATACTAAGTGAATTTGATATAGAATATGTTGACATAAAATAAATTAAAGGGTAAGTCATTGCAGACCAATTAGTAGAAGCACCACTTCATGATGATCATCCTATACAAGTTGAATTCCCAGATGCAGAGATTGTGAATGTGGAGGCAAAAACATGGCAACTTTATTTTGATGGTTCCTACACTCAGCATGGGTCAGGAGCAAGCATACTTCTAATCACTCCTCAAGGCTCCACTATCCCTAAGTCATACAAATTGCTATTTCCATGTACAAACAATATAGCAGAATATGAAGCCTTGGTTATTGGAATCAAGTTGGCATTAGAGTGGAAAGTGACAGAATTAAAGGTATATGGAGATTCACAATTAGTCATAAATCAAGTCAATGAAGAATATCAAACAAAAGATGACAAATTAGTACCTTACAAAACCATGGTGGATAATCTCAAGAAGTATTTCATAATCATCACATTTGAACAATTGCCGAGAGAAAAGAACAAAGCAGCAGACACCATGGCAACCTTAGCATCACTTTTGCAGTTGCCTGATCAGAGTGCTAGATACGAGTTCTTGGTAGAAGAAGTGACTCAACCCGTGTATGGCCCAACCCATCCTTATACCATTTGCCTACTTACTACAATCGACTCACCTTGGTATGGACCAATTTACACCTATTTGAAAGACCAAATCCTTCCTATCAATCAAACTAGAAACAAAAGAAAAGCTTTATTAGACAAGCTGCCAAATATACTATAATTTCTGAAACATTGTATCGGAAAAGTCTTGATGGAATGCTCCTTAGGTGTTTAGAAGAGGAAGACTCAAACTTAGCCTTACGAGAAATTCACGAAGGAATTTGTGGATCACACTCAAACGGATTATCTTTAGCTAAGAAACTTCTTAGGATAGGATATTTTTTGCCTACCATGGAAAAAGATTCTTGTAACTTTGCAAAAACTTGTAAGAAGTGTCAATTCCATGAAAATTTGATACATGCGCCAGCGCAAGAACCTCATCCAATGACAACACCTTGGCCATTCTATCAGTGGGGTCTAGATCTAATAGGAATGATTCATCCACCATCTTCAAATGGGCATAAATTCATCATAATGGCCATGGAATACTTTACTAAGTGGGTGGAAGCTGTACCCCTATCAACTTCAACAGGCAAATAGATATCCTTGTTTATCCTAAATCATATAATTTGTAGATATGGCATGCCTCATGCCATCATAACGGATAATGCAAGGCATTTCAAGAACAAAGACATAATGGAATTGTGCACCAAATTTCACATGATACATCATTCATCTTCGATCTATTACCCTCAAGGTAATGGACAAGCCGAAGCAACAAACAAAAACATATTGAAAATCTTGAAGAGAACGGTGGATAATTCTGGTAGAGATTGGCATATCAAGATAAAACTAACCTTGTGGGCTTATAGAACAAGCATAAGGATGCCAACAGGGGCTACACCCTTCTCCTTAGTCTTTGGAATAGAAGCAGTTTTGCCTTTGGAGGTAGAAATTCCATTCTTGAGGATATCTATGCATGGATTGATAAATGAGGAAGAATATAGGGTTGCTAGGCTACAAGAACTAGAACTCTTGGATGAAAAACAAAAAGAAGCCTTTGATCACTTAAAGGTGTACTAGAATAGAATGTCAAGATCTTACAATAAACACATCAAGCCAAGGACATTCCAAATAGGTGACCTAGTGTTGCGTGAAAATCCCAAGAACCAATCAGAAAGAGAGAAAAAAGGAAAGTGGGAAGTGAACTAGTTAGGACCATTTCTCATTGTTGAAGATTTTGGGACTGGCACATACAAGTTATCAGATTGTGATTGTGAAGAGCTACAAGAACCTATAAATAATATACATCTCAAGAGGTTCTATACATGAGGTAGATGAAAGAGTATAAAGAGTATCAGATGGAGAGATCATATTTATTGTACATAGTTCAAAAGATATCTTGAAAATACCAAAAACATTGGAAAAGCTTAAAATATCAAAAACATTTGAAAAAGCACAAAAGATCAAAAAATAGTGAAAAATTGAGCATGAAGAAAGGAAAAACATTCAAATATGATCCTCAAAAAGATGTTGTCTTGGTGAAAACCTAGCAAATAGGTGCCTTGATAATATGAGAAAAAAAAAATTGAAAAAGAGAAAAATACAAAAAAATAAAAAAAAGAAAAAGTGCCTTGGTGAAAACCTAGCAAATAGGCACCTTGGTAGCAAAAAAAGAGAAAAAGCTTTAAAAATAGAAAAAAGAGCTTGATCCATTCAATCGGTGAAAACCTGGTAAATAGGCACCATTGAAAGTCCAAGTCAATTGCATACCTAGAAGGTCACCTTGTCAATATTGCATTCGCTAGCATTTGTATATATTGCATAATAAAACCCCATAGTTTCATTTGCAAGTACCTTAAGATTTTGGTCACCTAATCGGAAAATTATCCTAAGTCCCATAAATGAAATCAATATCAAACTAGGGGCAATCTAATCTCAAGGAGCAAGGATTCATCAACAAGATTTATTCAATCAGAGAATCAATTCATCACACTCAAAAGAGGAACACTTAATCAAATCTACGTCCCAATCCAATGTGAGCCTAAAATGAAAATTTGATCCAAGAACTTAAATAACCTTACCCTTTATCAGGATTAAAAGTATGAAATGGATGGAACTACACTTAAACTATGGATTTGAAAAACATGGCAAATTTTTTTCTAAGTGTTGGCTCAATTGATGAAATCATTCCTTTCTAGCGAATCGATGAAAGTTTTAGACTAGACAAGCTATGATGAGAGGATGATATTTTTCTTGATTTCTGAATGCTTGGCTTAAAATCAAAGTTTTAAACCATATATTATTTTTCTAAGGACGTGATCATTAAAGAATCATTGAGGACTTGTACATAAGATACAACAGAGATTTCTGCTTGTTTACGCAAACAAATACCTTGGCTATTTTGATCTTCAATATCATAATACCAACATCCACTTGCAACATAGAATCTGACAAAATCAGTATTCGCACTCTCATGATTGGCTTCAATCAGTGATAGTCATACTGGAGAGACCGATGGGAAAGCAAAGAAAAAGGCAAAAGTATTCATATCATCATAGTGGAACTAGTGATGGTTGTACTAAAAAATGGGATTCCAAAAATGCTCAATGATGATTATAAGCTCTAAATCTTGAATAATGATAGTTAGCTGCATACATGTTAGATTAAGTGCATTGTATATATTTGTTTTTCCTTTCTTAGCTTAAATTGCAAGGGGAAAAATGAAATGGGGGGGTTCAATTCAAACATCATGATTCTAGATTCAAAACAACGAAAATGAGATTATCTTTAGCATTCATGCATAGCATTAATCATTAGTCATTATACATAAATAGACAGAAAATAGAGAAAGAATCATTACTTATACATCATTTGCATACATGTAGTTATGGATAGAATTGCATACATTTGAAAATACAAAACCATAGGATCATCCATATCCATATGACCATAAAACAATTTGCATCCAGACATTGAAAAATAGAAAACATCTCATAATATTCATACATCAATGCATCCATCTATCTATATCATAAAAATAAGATACATTACATCCATTGCATATAATCAAAAGTAAATGCATCATAAACATCATATAGCTGCATATAAAGATAATCTCATAAATCAACTCATCAATAAAGATGAAGGTATAGATCATCATATATCATCAAAATAATGTTTCTCAAAGGATCTAGTACATCAAAGTATATCCAGATACAATATCATGAAAGTAGTACATCAAAGGTTCCGACCAATCAAATAACATGAAATGTGCAACAAAGGACATAAATGATAACTGAATCTGTCAATAATCAATCATGATCCCGCAGCACCAGAACCACCTATATCTCTATCATCCTGTGGAGGAGGAGCTTGAGAAGTGCTCGCTCTGCTCGGTCTCTGAACAACCACTGCTGAAATAAACTGTTGCATCAAGGTAGCAACTTGATCTAAATGCCCAACAATAGTGGACATATCTATCCTCATAGACTACATATCTTGGGCTAAAGAACCAATAGTGGGAGCATCCTGTGAATCCTGTCCATGATCATGTGGCTGCTGAACTGGTGGAGGCATCTGCTATGCTAGAACCTACTGAGCATCATCATCTTGCTATGCCAAGGCAACTCTCTGTAACTGCACCAAATGATCTAAACCCCCAGGAACCTATCTAGCAGCCTCAACATGAGCCTGTCTCTAAGCTCTCTATTGTCGATGAACTTTATCTTGTCTAGCTACTACTCTAGGATGAACTACCTGGACTACATCAACCTATCTATCTCTGGCTCTATCTTGACCATGTCCATCCCTCACCCGTCCTCTACTTGCAACAACTAGAGGATCTCTACATCCTCGACACCTTCGATGTCTACCACCACCATGCCCATCATCACCACCACCACCACCACCATGTCTAGGTGGAAGAGGCTCTGCTGGATCTGTGAAATGAATAAACCTATTCTGAGACCACCAGTCTCGATACTCATGGGACATCCCTGCATCAGACATACCTATCAACATCTCCCATCTGCAGAAAGGCATACCAACAATCTAAGTCACGACAAACTGATAATCAATACAAGGGCCCCATACAGATCTCTCAGCCTGTACTCATACATATAACACATTGCCCAGAGGCATATCCTGTATCCTACCATACTATCTGGAAACTTGACCAAAACAAAACCGCTCAATAATAGTATTAGATCGGCCAATCATCCAACGAGGAGCAAACATATATGGCAACTCATCATCATCCTCCTACTAGTGATCGCAATCAAGGTATGGACACCATATAACCTGATCAAGATCATCTATTTGATGTCTCCAATAATCCAGATGACCTAAATGATGCTGAATCACCATACCTGTATATAGAAAAGCATATGGATATCCACACGACCGTCTCCTATCAGAAATAGGCCTGGTAATAAGAAGATGCTCCCAAATCCATAACTAAAGAATAATAGCACCGATAGATAAAGAAGAACTCTCTCTGTACACCACCTCATGGAGATCTTGATATAACTGTGCTAGCACACAATAATTCCAATCAAAACGTCAAGGTTGTGCTAGTAAATCCTCTAGAATCCTACACCAACCAACAGAAAAACCATGACCTTGTCGGTCAGGAAGAAGTAGACCACCAATCAATGGGCCTAGAACTGCAGGCAATGTAGGGAAAGAAGCAAACTGTGGCCATGTGATCATATCATCATCAATCAGATTGTCCCTGAACACTCGTTGGCAGATAGTAGAATCATACATAGAATCATAATAAACAATCTCTCCTCGACAGGGAATCTGTAGCAAACGATACACGTCCTCAGGCGTGATCGTCATCTCACCATGTGGAAGATGGAAAGTATTGTGGTTGAAGTGCCAATGCTTTGCCATAGCTATCAATAACCCACGGTTCAGCTAGAACCGGGGAAGATCGAGAAGGAAGCTCAAACCACAAAGCTCTATAACATGAAACTCGACATTAGTCAATGTCTGCTCGAGGTCAATAACCCATGACGCAATTGATCGGATATATAATATAGGGAAGTCAGCTTGTTTGGCAAAAAAAAAAAGAATCATATCAGCATATTATATCAAGGAACATCTAAAGTCGATCAAGTTATTCTAAAAATCCATTTGCTCATCATGAGCGCATCAAAACTCCTAATTCTATATCTTGAGGAAGGAAAATCTTTGTTTATCTCTCTAGATCTTGAGAGTAAAATATCAGACCATCACCCTATCATAACAGATTGACAAATAAACTTCGTTGGTATTACTATACTGATATCCTAATCGATTATTTAGTTAAAACGTATCTGACCTAATCATATCATTCGAATCAATCATCTTGACGTACTAAATGTTTCATTAAAAAAAAAAGAGTCAAGTACAAGTGAAAATTTTGAGAAAAATTTTGCAAGCGTAATTTTATTCATTGCAGGTGACATTTCCCTTAAGTGACACACAATTCTTGTTAGGTGACATTACTTTTATCTCAGGTGACAAATTTCTCACAGGTGACACTAAATTGACCTAAGCGACAGTCAATTCTTCCTATGTGACATCAAAATGCTAGGGTTTCACAAGCGTCAAAATACATGGAATTTGGTTTTTAAACCCTAAGGCTATGCGCGAATATTCTATTCTTAGGAGACAATAAAAATTGATTAAGCGACATCAAACTACTCATATGCGACACTAAAAACTACGGATGTGACATTTAAATGTTCTAAGCGATAGTGAAATTGGTCTAAGCATGACTTAACTATTCCAAAGCAGCAATGGAATTGAAAAATGCAAGAAATGCTAACTAATGAGCAATAAATGCAATAACAAGGTTCGAAAAGCACTTACCGGAGGTCCATAGTCAGGCGGCCTCGCGTATCTCCGACACCACTCGAATCAATGCTCTTGAATATGCACAACCATCTCGGAAAGCAGAAGAGAACCAGAGCAAAATCACAGAAGAGAAAAGTAAAAATGAATAGTAAATCTAGGTTTTTCAACCTATTTAAGCTAAATTGACCTAATTTTGAGGTGAGAATTGACTTTGACCTATATTAATCTATTGCATTAACTGGGGAAAATTGAGAAGTGTGGCATATCATAAAGTGTTTTTCAGAAATGAAAACATATCAATCAATCATTTAAACCTATCTATCGAAAACAACAATATGTTTCATTTCTGAGGGGGCATACCATCAGATAATCAGATCAACATCATCAGTAACATCAACGGAAATTAGAGACTGATCATCAAATCAAATTGAAATCTTTTATCAGAAAATTTTCGTAATCAAATGAAAGGGGCATCATATCAGATCATCAAGAGAGTTTCATATCGATCAGCAAATCAATCATCATATTGAGAACGATCATCAGAACCACATCAATCAGGAGAGTTTTATATCAATCATTACTTGCAACAATTTCATATCGAGAATCAGAGGATTGACCATTGAAAGATATTAAGAATGAACATCAAAGATTGACCATCAATGAATCAGGACCTATCATGAAGCCAGATCAGAGTATTCTTTGAATCGACATGCTTCACATGTCAACTCAAAGAGGGGCATTTGTAATCACCTAAAAATGGACAAAGATAATTTAATGATAATTCAAAGCAAATCAAGTCAAATCAAAGCAAATCAAGGAAATAATTGAATCAATTAAATCACAATGCACAATTAGCCAATCAAAATGAAAATCAAGTCTTAATTCGAGATCAATCAAAATTGAGAGCATTTTAATCAAGTGCAATCAAATCAAAATACAATTAATTCAATTAATTGTATAGTCTTGGATTAAATTAAACTCAACCCATTCAGGGGGTACATGGCTAAAATAAATCAATTAAATCAATTAATAAATCCTAATTACTCTCAACAAACCAAAAGGAGAGAAAATCAATCAACCAATGAGATTTGAGGAAAGGCATTCACATGGATCAAGCCAAATTGAATCTCATTCACTCAAAGTGAAAAAGAATCTTAACCATCCATCTTGTCTACTTGTCCCAAGCTTTGAGGACACAAACTTTGCTTTGTCTTCAAAGGGTGGAACCAAAGACTTAACCCCAACTCAACTATGATTAAACACAACTACACCCCCTACCATTGGAAAATCTATAAAAGGAAGGCTAAAATCCTTCATTATTATCAACCACCTATCTGAGAATTGCATCAAACCTCTTGCAATTTGAGTTTAGAAAGGCATTTAAGAGCAATTTTAGCATTCATCTTGATACTTGTTAGCTTTAGCATATTGTTTTATCTCTATCATTCTCATACTAGGACCGTCATTAGTGAGAGTTTGCTGAGAGCTCATTCATTAACATCTTAGTTAGAGAGCCATAGGATGCTCAATTAGTCATTGATTTTGTTAAATAGTTGCTCAATTGTGGTTGTATTTAGTTATTATTTCACTTATTGTTGATGATTAACCCTAATTATATGAAGATACTTTTATTAGTATACACTACCCTTTACCAAAAGATCCTCTAATTGGAGTTTAAGATCACTCAACTCCTAAGTGGTCATCCAGTAAGGAGCTCTAGATATAGGTTGTGCTCATGGAACAAGATCAATGCGAAAATCTATGTTACATTTTGGTGGCATACCCGAAATCTCTCTAGGAAAGACATTGGTGAATTCTTGAAGTGTAGGATGATCAATAAACTTTTTCTTAGTTTCAACTCAATCTAGCTCATTCATAGTTATAGAAAATACCTACATCCCTTTTGCATGTTTCACTTGAGTTGCCTAGAGGAAATCATATGAAGAGATATAGGACGTTGAATTCCCACAATCTCACAATCCTTGCCAACATCATCCTTGCATTTGATTATCTTTTGTCTACAATCAATGTTGGCTTTATGAGATCCTAACCAATCCATCCCAAGGACAATAGCATATGATCCCAAATGAATCACATGAAGATCAATTGAGGTAATGAATTTACTAGGTTCAACTCACACTTATGCACTAGAGAGTTTGTTGATATCCTTACCCTAGAGGCTAACTCTACTTACCAACCAATGTCTTGCTTTACTACCACTAGCCCCCATTTCTCTACTACAAAAGAAGATATAAAAGAATTTGTAGGTCTTGAATCAAATAAGATAGAAAGAGAAATACCTCTAGTAGCACCAGAAGTTTCTACCATGGTGACCTGATGCTCTGCATGACGATGATCGACTACCACTGATGTTACTTTATTATTTATTTATTAATTATTAATTATTATTATTATTAATTTAATATTATTTTTTATTTTTATTTTTAATTTTAAATACACACACACATGTATGTGTATGTATATATATATATATATATATATATATATATATATATATATATATATATATATATATATATATATATATATATATATATATATATATATATATATATATATATATATATATATATATATATATATATATATATATATATATATATATATATATATTATTTAAAGAAAATATTAAAAAAACTTTTAACCAATACAAAAGAAAGTCCTCCCATGGGGCTGTCACCGATAGTCCATGCTATCATCGGTAACATGGCTACCAGTACAGTCAATGTTGTCGTCAACAACTATGACTGTCGGGGTCGGGGTGGGGGAATACTCCATCTCCATCTGTAATTGATTAATTTTTTAAATTAATTATATATATAATTAATTTGTTTATTTTTTTTTTAACTTGAAAATTTATGATGAACAACATCATTTAAAAAAAATAATAGCATGAATAGAATATTCAATTATACATACTTATATTTACACACACACATATATGGATATACACATTTATTTTCCATGAAGTGGGGAATTAAATAACTAGCTAATACCAAGAAGCATAATTACTTGAAATTTGGTTTGATACAAACTCTAAGGTTTTCTACTTCAAATTCTATCGAAACCTGCTAAGTTAACTTGAGATTTAATTATGGAAATTCCTAACATACCAAGCACAAAATCTCAAAAGCTTAATACCAGAATTCCAAGCATGATAAGAAAATCAACAAAATATATATATCACCTAGATCTAACAAACATGATGAAAATAATCTTTCTGAAATACAATAATTTAATCTATGAGGCTTTTCAAACCCTACCTCGACCACTAATTGAAGAAACACGAAGAAGAGTAGAAAAAAATGCTAAAAATCCTAAGCTTTCACAAAAATCCTTTAGTTCAATCCTTCATCCAAAACCTGCAAATTTTATCTGCGTGTGGAATAATCGCCAAATTCCTCCTCATAAAAAAAGGGATTTGAAATTCAAACTCAACCATGCAAACCCAAAACTCAACTCAACTTCACAAACTTTAATTTTTTCAATCTCTCTTTCGTATGATTTATTCAATTTTCTAATTAATAACTCCATGCACTTTTGTAATTCTTGTTTATATCAGTTCACTTAACTAATAAGAATTACTTTATTTATTTAATTTATTTAAATTGAATGTGCAACTAATTGCATATCAATTTTAATTAAAAGAATATTATTTTAAACTACTACATTATTGTCTTATTCAATTTACCTCAAATTTGAATTTAATAATTATCTAAATCTTTAAGTCCTACCATTAGACTTTTAATTAAGTCTTTTTTAATTAATAAGTGTATTTACTTAATTTTTATTAATTAAATACCTTCACATTTAATTTTTTATATTTAATAAGATTTAATTATTTAAACCACACAATTAATGTTAGTAAATTATTTGATCATTTCACAACAATCACAACAACTGACCAAAGACCAACTAAACCTAGTAAAACAATAATCATGCTCAAGAGAAAGGCTTATGAACTCACATCATCTGGATGAATTCAGAAAGGTAGAATATCATAAACTTGTCCAGTATCTTAGGAGAATAAAATGGCTTAGGTTGGGATTCAGACTTGAATAATATCTCCCCTCTCTTACCATTGAGACTTTACGATAGGGAATGCTCATCCTGACAATTTAGGGAAGTCGATGCTCGGTACCTACAAACCTACATAAAAGACAAGCATATATATATATATATATATATATATATATATATATATATATATATATATATATATATATATATATACATATATATATATATATATATATATATATATATATACATATATATATATATATATACATATATATATATATATATACATATATATATATATATACATATATATATATATACATATATATATATATATATACATATATATACATATATATATATATACACACATATATATATATATACATATATATATATATACATATATATATATATATATATATATATATATATATATATATATATATATATATATATGGCAGGGATTAGGACATCATGTGGATCTCGCAAGCAGGTAACTACGACTCCATCCCTCAACCATATCAAACATGTCAAACAGAAAGGTAAAACATACATGATAGCCATACACGCGCAAATATGGGGTAAGTAAAATCATAAATATAAACAACATTTTAAACATATAAATAATCATCATCAAAGTAACTAACATAATCTAACTGTAAACATATGATGTCCCATAACTATCCAATATCAAATCACCATGTAATGTCATACATCCAAAACCACATAATAGAGCTGAAATGATCAATGCACACATAAAAGTGGCCTAAAAGAGTTTGACAATTTAAAATTGAAAAAACAAACTATGGGTGGGTGCTACATATAGTTTGAGGATCTTGTCTTTTCCTACCTATCTTTTGAAGACATAGTTTCCTAATAGCCTTGGTATAGATAAGAACATCCTTAATAGATTGAATGAGAGGAATTTTGATAGATATATCTTTGAGTTGGCCTATAAGGTCACATGTTGGCTCTAGATGATACTTTTGAGTGGCCAACCTTCTTGGAAATGGAGGTTCTATTCTTGGGCCTTTTTGTTTAGTGGTTGGTTGTGATTGTATCAGGTTAATGACATCGATTACTAGCTCTTCATCAGTTACTTCTATAATTTGTGGAGCATTTGAACTAGAACTTGAGTCCTTCCTGAATGGAGATAGACACCACTAGTCTCAACTATGTATGTTGAGTATTAAGTGGAATCATTAGTATAGGCTTATTGTTAGGATTGGATTTATGTTGAGTAGGTAATTGTGTATCTCTTTGCTACAGAGTGAGAGGTGGGTTCAGATTTGGCATAATAACTTGTTGTTGTGGGACTGTGTTAGGCATTATAGTAGGTGGTTGATTCAAATTTTGTTGTGACTACGAGTATGACATATTAGCTTGAGGCCATTATGGATTTCCTCTCCATGGTTGAAACCATAGATTTTGAGCCCCTTGGCACTGATTATAGTTGGGTGTCTAGTAAGGATATGTCTAAGACCATCACTCTTACTAGTGTACCCAATTAGAATTTGTATTACCCTACCATGGTTGGTTTACAATTCCCCATGGTTGGGTATTCCAACATGCAATATTTTGATTGAACCCAAATGACACATTACCATAAGATAATGAATTAGGAGGAATACCTTGCTATTGTTACAATGATCTCCTTTGAGTGATATAATATACTTACCCCTCATCATCTTATACTACATGTAACTTTGGTCGTGACTCAAACTTTTCTTTAGATATGGTGACCACCTTCTTGCATTTATAGGTTGCTCTCTTCTGTTGATAATATGGACAATACTTAGTGAGTGCAACATCAACATCCTCTTGCTTCTTAATATGCATCATGTCCAACTATGTGGCCATGTGGATTATTATGCACTCCTTCATATTTGAGAGTAAATTGCTAAGTTCAATGTGAGAGACACCATTTGAAGTTTTAGTAGTAAGAAACATTTGACTAATCCTATTTTTCTTTAACATTGATCTTGAATATATCTAAGACAACTTGAAAATGTCCCTAAAGGTGGACTATGTAATATCTCCATTTTCCATCAAATTAAATGCATCAATACATTCATTATTAACTCCTCTTGAATGAAAACAAGCTTAAGAGATTCATGAGAAAATTAGTTTTATGGAGATTTATACAGAGAAAACTAAAATATCTATATGTAATATTCCAAGGGTTCTTCTTCCTTGAGCCCCCAACTCTACAATAGTCTTTATACTTCTATACAATTTTTCTTTCATTGTTGCCCAACTGCCAATGACATTTCTACCAAGCCCCATAAACCATCATTGGGTAGCATCCTTGAATGTTGGTGGGAAGAGCTTAAGTCTATGTGTATCAATGGTGTAATCATAGCTATAGGAAAGAGCATCAAATTCAAATGATAAAATATTAGGGTCTTCTATAACTAAGCCATATATAAATAAGGAAAAGCATATGTGGTTATATTCTTAAGGGTAGCAACTCTCTCTTGGTTTGAGATTTGGAAATCAAAGGTAACAGGGTCTCTGGGATACTTGACCTCTTATTCAACTATATTGGCTATGTGATGAGTATACTCTAAAGGCTCCTCTTATTTAGGGTCCCAAAAAAGACCCCCTTCCCCCGTCGTTGTCTTTCCCTTCTTTGGTTCCCTTAGCAAACTAAATGGATCCTCTTGGTTAGTATATGTAGCTAGTATGTCTTGTGTCTTAGAAAAGGGAAGAAATATCCCTAATGCATCTCTCTGCTACTGCATGCTACCTATCTTTTGAGTGTATATTGTATTCCTACACTTGTTAGTAGAGTGTGTTCAAATGAAAATTATGATAACTAAAATCTAATGTTAGAAAAGTTAACATTTATACTATGGAAACAAATGACAATAAATAAATCTAAACTAGAAATCCTAAGCCTTGGCACCATCCTTGATAATGACACCAAAAATGACTAATCTCTATTATAGATGATTAATTGGTAGACAACTCAATGCAATCTCCTAACAAAGAAACTAATCCCCTATAAAGTAACTGTTCATCCTAATAGGGGCTCATTTAATTATTGACTACTTGGACATATCTACTTGGATGACACTGACACTATATGTGCAATAGAACCAATCTAGTATCTACTAAAAACATTAACTAAATCCAAAGAAAAGAGTACTAAAAGCAATCTAATACTAATTCCAATTACTTAGCAATGGCTATGGGTGAACTTGTATGGCTACATGTGAGCATAATAACATGTAATAGAAATTAAGAAATATCTATAACAACTAACATTAACTTGCTCAACTAAGTATTGCAGAATAAATGAAATTAATTATCCAAATTAACTATTCATGTAGAAATGAAGATAAATCACACAAAGTTAGTTGCTTGTCCAAAGATGGAATAACTAAAATAAATAATGTAAGATAAAATAACAGAGAGTTATGTCATAAAACAAAGTTTACAAATGTTAAGCATCTAAAAATGTTAACAAAGTTTGACAAAATATCATAAAACTAACCCAAAATACCCAAAAAGACACAAATTTGTGGACTCATCACACATCAAATTCTTCTTACTTCTTGATGCTTTCTTGGTTATCTCATATAATTCGTAGATGATCCAAAATTACTTTAATGTTGGTGTTTTAGTACAATACTCTAGCACACAATTTGATACAACTTTTAAATTTAAAATTCAAGGTTTACATCCATGGTTACAAAAATGACTTGGGTTGAGTCCATACTTGTGGATTTAAACTTGGGTGATGAATGATATGTTTACTAGATGAGTTTGGAACCTTGGAATTGTGGAGGTGGAGATAGACAAAGATAATTTATATGCTAATTTCAATTCAAAGAAAAGCTATCTTGCATATTAGTTAATGGATAAAGGATAACCTAGTGACTGTGACCCCATAACATGAAGGAAAGGGTAGGTGTATGCAAATTTCATCAATATAACTTAACCATTCATATTATTTATGCTATTTTGTAGCAAAATATATAAAGTAAAAATGGATAAATCTTAGAATGTGTGGAGACATGCATATAATAAGGTAATGTTAGGTTAATTTAAATACAAAAATATGACATCTTGGACATTGCTTAATGCCTCAACCCAAGATATTATGAGCCAAAACATAAAGGAAAAGGACATGTGTATATACTTCTTACCATCACAACTTGATAATTCATTTTATTTTAGCTATTTTTTAGCAAGTTGCATGAAGTAGAAAAAAATGAAGGGGTGTTTGAGCTCCATATTCTAACTTTGAACTTTGAGAACATTGGTAGGGGAGGGGGGGGTCCTGCATTAATGGTGCAATTAGCATATCCATGCCATTTTTTATTTCATTGGAGAACATTTTCATTGAACATGTAATACAATTACATATTGACATGTATAATACTCTTCTATTTAAGTTTGGCTTATGAATCAATCCTTGTCTATCTCCATTTACTCTCATTTACACCAATTTCCATATATTCCTTATGTACTCATCACCACGTTTATGTTTTCCCTTCAATTCCATAAGCTTTCTATATTCCTCAAGATTATTACTTTCTTTCCATAATTCATTTGTAGGTCAATGAGGATCAATCTTATGGCTCATAGTAGTGAACCTAAAATTTAAGTTCCATGATTCTTATCTATTCCCACTAATGGTTATGAACTCACTTGGTACAATGTATTACATGTTGCTATGTTTGGTATTTAAAGACATTAATGTATGATTAATTCATATGAAACTACAAGGTGAAAATCAATAGAGCACACTTATTCTTTCTAAAGGACAAAGAACCACATTTGCATACAACTGTCTACATGTTGGTGAATACTCTTTTTGATCTTTCTAAGGCTAGGGTCCCATGGAAGAGGGCTTTCTAAAAAATAAAGATGTTGCTTGCTTGCTATTTTTTAGTAATATTTTAAAGCTAGTAGTCCCATGAATTTAGTAGTCTAATCCAACTTAAAAATTGAAGTTTCAAAATTTAATGAAGTTGGTGGTCTCATGAATACAATAACTTTGTCTTCTATGCTTTGTGCATAAAAAAAACTAAAAAAATATTTTCCCTTCAAAATTATTTTTTAACAGAAATATGAAATTAAATGTTTGACAAGTGGCAAAAAACACTCCTAAGCTGGTGGGGCAATTTCTAACCCCACCTATTTTTCACCGACTTAAATATGCAACACTAAAAGGTAAGAACTCTTATTTTGAGGAGAAGATTCCAAATAATGTAGCCAAACAAAATTTTATTCATAAGACAACAAACTTTTTAAAAAATAGAACTTAAACTCCTTTCATAGAACCACTCCCTAATTACTATTAATTTGACCTTTCAAAAAACAATCAATCATATATTAAGTCAAC
This sequence comes from Chamaecyparis obtusa, assembly GCA_027943335.1. NCBI lineage: Eukaryota > Viridiplantae > Streptophyta > Pinopsida > Cupressales > Cupressaceae > Chamaecyparis > Chamaecyparis obtusa. Next base: position 515,851 of record BSBK01011638.1, read on the forward strand.
AAATAATTAAGAATATTTGAAAATAAAAAGATTTTCAAAATATACACTATATCAAATCAATTAAATTAGAACTTAAAAAAATCAAAACTCGATCAAATTTTTTTTACAGCAACTCAATCATTTTTTATAGCTTTGTAGATATCAAAACAGTCCTTTAAATATAAATATTTATCCATAAACGTATTTAACATTATTTTCGAACATAAAGTACAATTATAAGAGGGATAATTTGTACTCAATTGATTTCATTTATTTAATTTACCTAAATAAAACCATGCGATGCGATTATTTTCAATTAACCATAAGATTATAGGAAACCATCGCTAATTCAAATTGTCAGTTGGTTGCTTTGGCCTTGCCACGTTATTAAAATCTATCATTCATTCATTCTTGAACTGATTTAGTGAGCTTTTAAACCGCAGTATCCGTTATCAATCGCAAAATCACAAGAGCCACACAACATTTCACGATTTGACCTGCGCTTAACATGCATACTAAATTCACCGTGTTCATAAGTTTACTGATGAATGAATTTGTTCCTCATCATTCTTCACTACTGATTTCATGAAGGCCATTAACCATAGCAACAGCTCAAGTGTTCTATCACTTGGCTCTGTGCAGAAACAAAATCATAAGAATGCTTTACATAATTCCAATAATGGTAGCATTCGTTTCTTCAGACCAAGTTTCAATGTTAGAATTTTATGCAAAGCAATTACAAATTTGGAGGTGGAGGTAAAAGAAGGAAGCAGCGGGTCTTTACAAGTGGAAGAACCCACTGCAGAACAAAATGGTGCGCAGATACCTATCAAAGATCCATATAGCGAAGAGGAAGAGGAAGAAAGCATTTCAAGAATTCCAGTGCCAAGACAACGATACATACCCATTCCTAAAACAGACCTTCTTAATGCTCTTCTTTCACTTTTCGACAACGAAAAGGATGGCCAGGATTTTTTGACTATAACTTCGTAAGAATAATCCTCAAAACCTTCCTCTAATAGGAAATTTGCTATGAGGATTCAAGCTTTTTTAAATCTTGGGGTATAATTTGTGGGAGCTACGAGGACTCTTTGGTATGATACGGACCCTGTGATCAACTGCTGATAAAAGCTACAAAGTTCTTGATTCATTTTGTAATGTTCATATTAGGCCTCTTTGCAAGCTAAAAATAGAAACCATTGATCCAATACCGTTATAATTACTTGTCAGACTCCTCGCATTTGACCCATAATATTGTGATTCTGAGCCTTATGCTTAGTGGAATGCTCCTCAGTTCAAAGCATGCCTGCGGAGAAAATCTACCTCAGGGGGCATGCGCCAATTTCCAGAGGCTAAGCGATCCTGGTAGCTTTGAGATTACACCTAATTGTATGAGAAACAACCCACTCTGTGAATGGCAAAGCTCTGTAGCGTAATTTGCGTACCCTGCAAGAGGGTTTACTCTTTTCAATTGGGAATCGGAAAATTTTTCCCATCCAATTGGGCATCAGTTCCATCACTTAATTCGGTTTTGGTTTTTATGTGATGTTATTTCAAAAACCAGGTAGAGTGTTTTCCCTATCTAATTGGCTATCAGTGCCATCACTTAATTCCATATCGTTTTTCGTATGCTGGTAATGTATGAGTCACTTATTAAACCTGCAAGGTGAGGATGGGCTTGCCATTGTTTCCAAGTCTGCTATTACAATCCTTTAGAGGCACTATTTTAACCTTTCATTGTTTTCCTCTCTTTTGAATTTGGTTGACTAATTCGTGGCTCCAAGTCTGCAATATCTGGTCTACCTACTGTCACAGTCGGACTCTTCTAGTATCATCCAATTCGAGTGAACTCGAGCCAAATTACAACATCTGTTTCGAAATCAATTGACAGGTTAATAATGCATGATTTGGGTTATTATATTCCATTTGCCTTAAGGAGCTCCAGAGGGCAATCTGCCTTCTTTTTTATGTCCTCCATTTGGATTTTAGTTATCTATTGTGAAGTTCTGGAGATGCCAATGACAAATTCACGTGAATTAAAGCCTGAAACTGTTTTAGACAAATAATGCTTTTGTGGCTTTAGCTCTGTGAGTTTATTTCATATTTTTGTGACTTGTGAACTGTTTAAGAATTTGAAGTGCTCATTGTGGTTTCCTTGATTTTTAGATATGCCCATGAACTATACATTGCTTTCAACGAAATCAGGTCTATCCTTACTGCTTTGCTTATTTTATAAGCTCATCAAAAAGAATGTGTTGTCTTCTTATCAGCATAATGTTATGGGTACCTGCCTCATTCTATTATTCATCTCTTTGTTGATTAGATTAGATCTCATATGAAGAATTCATGAAATTTGTTCATACGCCTTGCTTCATATTCCATCACCATATCAATCTGTAATGATGAGATATTCTGTGATCCACTGGGATAATGACACCAATCATAGTAAGCCTTTAAGACGTTTATTGCCAATTCTATTTTCAGCTTCAATCTCTGCAAGCATGGCCTTGAAAGATGTTCATATTAATTCTCTGCTTATCCTTTATGTCAGTAAGTACATAATGCAAATGTTGTAATTAGCTAGATCTCAGAATGAGATAATGGTATATTATTTATTTCACTCAGTTTATTTTGCATATTCAGATCTGAGAATTGATTTTCGTGGGTTTTATTTTCTGTTTTAGTATTAGGCTTTCCTAAGACTGACATGAGAAACCTCTTCTGGACTAATTTTTAATCCATTTTAAATCAGTCCAAAGCAAAGGGATTACTCATACAGTCATACTGCTTCATGTGTTGGTGATTTGAGTCATATGTCCCAAATACCTAAGGTTGGATAGTCTCCCAAGTGCTTGGGTTTCAAACCTGGAAAGAATATCACAAAACCTATGTTTAGGTTGGGTAAACAAGGATAAATTATTGAGGTAGATAGTACTTCCTTCACTTCTGGTTCTGCAAGACCAATTAGGGTTTGCCTTAGGAGTTGAGTCAAATGAATCTATAGGCAATGAATAATTTCCCTGTTACAAAACACATCTGTTGCACATTATACTCCCATACAGTTTGTCATGACGTATCTATGTGCTGGTTTGAATATGCAAGTTTACACCCTTATATGGCAGAAAAAGAGCTTACCACGTAAAGTGCTAAAAAATGGATATAATCACTTCCATTGCTGTTATACATTTGTACATGAAACATGGAAGAACAACACAACTGAAAATGTATATAAAGTTTTGTTTGTTTTAAATGTGTTGAGATGATTGAAAGGGGAACAAATCATAGTTTGGTGCTTGTATCCAGTTGGGCACAGAGAATAGGGTTTATGCAAAACATGCAACAACTAAATCAAATGGGATTCCTTGATCAAGATATATCCGAAGTACTATCTATGCAAAGGTACACATAAAGTAGGTTCTAAACATGCAAATGATTAAATAGTGGTAGTGGTAAAACTCTATAAGGGTAAACTCTATAAGGGTCTACTTAATAATCTTGCAATGAACCTATATATTTCTTTATTGACCTTGAGAAGATACATTGCAAAATCTTTGGAATGGTTTTATGGCCTTCTAACTGACCAACTAATTAAGAATCTGTTAGGATAATACACAGAAAGATCTTGAAGACACTTAAACCATGTTGGATCTGCTAGTTACACTCTTTCTTCAAGGTTACCAAGGATCTAATTACACATTTGGGGTAAACCAACATCAATATAATCACAAAAATACAACACCTAGAATTGAAAATTAAAAGCCAAGGGCTTCTTGTGAATATCTTTGTTCTGCTGGTTTTGCAATTGCTCTGTTTCTTTAATTTTCCATCCCCTTCGATAACTTTTTGGTCCTTCATAACCTTAGAGAGAGACACCATATCAGCCATAAATTCCATGACCTACCATGGATACGTTGCAGAGAATGCCCATATTGCTTGGGCATCGTTTTCCTTAAATTGTGTTAGATTGTGGCAAATCCATTTGAATGGCCCACAGAAATGTGGGGAATTGTTCTTCTTGGATCTGTAAACATTCTTTGCATTAAAGATGCCTTTGGATTTGGTGTAACAAGGCATGGAGAAACTCACAAAATTCACTACAAATGTAGCTTGGATACATGTAAACATTGGGTCATGAAATTTTAACCACCGTAACAATTAGGTATCCTCTTTTCATTTGTTTATGCTCGGAGTTAATTAAATTATTTTTTTTGGGTGTGGACGGATCAAATTTGGTGGTTGGCGGCACTATAGATGCATTAATAGAATTTTGTTGTTTTCTTCCATACCACAGGAAAACAAATCTGCCCCAAGTAGTGGTTCCTAGGCAAGAAAGGGCCTTTTTTGACATTTGTTGATCTTTTACGACCTGAGATACCAGATCCCTCTGGAAAGCCTCGGATCCTGGTTCCGGTGCAATCCGGATCCAGATCCCTCTTGAATTCCTCTTGGATCCCAACAGGTTTCCAGAATGGAATCCAGATTCTTTGTGGATCCCTCACTGAGGAATCCACAAAGAATTTGGATTCCATTTTGGAATCCTGCATAGATTTGGGCAGAATCTGGGAGGATTTGTGGGAATCCAAACCACTGGGCAAGGAAAAAGGGGCCCACTTTGACTGTTTTTTGTATATGTTTTTAAATTAAAGTCAAATTCAACCCTAAAATGACCCATCTAAACCCTAATTCGACCAATAAAGGTTGGTTAAAGTCATTTGATGGTCATTCATTCATCTCTCAATCATTTTTCACCATTTTGGTTTTGTTCTACAACTGTAGCATTTTTCTTCGAAAGTGAATGCTCTGGAGGACTAAGACCCGCATCAGAGACTTAGGAATTGTTGGGGAAGGCAGATTTAGTGGGCAAAGGTAAGTGAATCTTCATTTTGTTCAAGTTTTTAATGAATTTTTCAAGATTTTTAAAATTTTTCAAGTTCTTAAATTTTTTTTAAGAAGTTTTAAATATTTTTTTAATACATTGTATGCATATTAAGGGGTTATAATGCTGATTTTTTTTCAATTATTTTTTTTGCAATAATGTGTCGTGTTTTCTTTTCCATTAAGGTTCATTATTCAGAGTTAGACAGAATGACTGGAAGTGGAAGTGGAACCTCTGGTTCAGTTACTGGGGCAAACCCATTTAAAATTGATGCAAGTTCACCGCTTTGGCGTTACACAACAATGATTAAGGCAGTGCCTGGTGGTGGGTCTTTTATTTGGCGGTGTAACCATTGCAATGTAGAGTATTCCAGCTCATAAAATCGAGTGAAACCTCATTTCATTCCTAGCGCTAGAAAAGGAATGAAACCTTGTAAGGGGGCAGATGGGAATGGTCTACCAAATCATTTAATCTTGCAATATGCTAGAGAACAAGAAGAAGCTGATAGGAGAACCAACAGAGGAAAGACAGTGATTGCTCCATCCCATGCCCAAATAGGCTTGAGGAGTCCTCCTAGTGGCTTGGTAAAATCTGCTGGCCCACATACTTTCTTACCAATGCCACCACCTTCTGAACCAAAAAATGTTCCATGGAAAAAAGGCCATTGGATGTGGCCTTCAAAAATGAAATGAGAGATCTTTGTGATGAAATTATTGGTCGTTGCTTATATGCGAATGGTCTTCCATTCAACCTTCTTAGATCACCTTATTGGCGGGATATGGTGAGTATCCTTTGCAAGGGACCTACTGATTATGTTAGTCCTGGGTATGAAAAGGTGCAAACCACCTTATTGTCAAGGGAGAAAGCCTCGGTAGAGACACAATTGAAAGTGATCAAGGATACATGGGTGGAAACAGGTGTGTCCATCATTTCTGATGGATGGAAAGATTGCAAGAATAGGCCTTTGATCAATGTTATAGTAGTTTCACCTAAAGGGGCGATGTTCTTGAAGGCAATGGATTGTTAGGGGCAAGTGAAAGATGCAAGTTTCATTGCCAATATCCTCATGGAATCAATTGAGATGGTTGAGGCTGCAAATGTTGTCCAAGTCATAATGGACAATGCTAAAAATTGTAGGGCAGCTGGGGCTATAGTAGAGGCCACATATAATCACATTTTGTGGACACCATGTACAGTCCATTCACTCAATTTAATTATGCAAAAGATTAGCACTCAAATTGAATGGGTCAATAAAATTTACACGGAGGCTAAGGAGATACAAATGTTTGTGACTAATCATCACATGACACAAACCATATTCAGGACCTTCTCTTTATTGGGGTTGTTGAAGGTAATTCAATTTTGTCTTTATATTTTATTTTTTAGTTTTAAATTTTATAGATGAGCTTGATATGGCATGTATGTTTTAACGTTTATGCCATCATAGGTTGCTGAAACACGATTTGCATCGCACATGATCATCTTAAGATGACCCATGAAGGTGTGAGAGGCCTTGAGTGCTATGGTTATCAACACTTTGTGGAGTGTATGGAGGCAATCAAACACAGAAAAAGCCCAAAAAGTAAAAGCATTGATCATTGATGATGAATGGTGGGAATGTGTAGAATATTTTTTGGAATTCACCGAGTCCATCATGAGCATGATGAGATTTGCTGATACTGATCGCCCATGTTTGGGTGAAATTTATGATGGCATGGACACCATGGTGGAGCACATAAAAACAATATTAGTGGACAAGGAACATAATGATACTTTTGACAAAGAAGTGGAAAAAATTATTGTTGACCATTGGGTCAAGATGACCACCCCCGTACGTCTCTTGGCGTATGCTTTTTGGCCAAGGTTTTATAGCCAAGAGATGGTTTCACAACCAAACAGGATGGCACCACATAGAGATGTAGAGGTCGCTGCTGGTTACAAGGCTGCATTTTCAAAGATGTATCATGATGATGATGAAACTTGAAACATTGTCCTCACTGAGTTTTCCCAATTTGCATCTACCAAATATCATGATGTTTCCGTTCTTCATGCTCAATATAGGATGGCTGCTGATGAATGGTGGTATGCACATGGTCAACACTTCCTTTTCTTGCAGCCTCTTGCAATTAAACTTCTCTCCCAAGTATGTATCTTTTAAAAAAAATAATTGCTCTTCAATTTTGAATTTTCATTTAATCATGATGCTACCATGTTGAAATTAAATACTAAATGTAAATGTTGTTTGCTAACTCAAACAGGTTGCAAGTTCTTCAGCTGAGCAGAATTGGAGTACATACTCCTTCATCCACTTGGTTAAGTGCAATCGCTTGGGTTCCAAAAATGTAGAGGATTTTGTCTTCATACACTACAACCTTCGTCTATTGTGACATAAGAAAGAGGACCACAACGAGGGCACGAAAAAGAATTGGGATCTAGTCCCTAAGTGTTCTGATTTATAGGCCACGATTGCACAACTTGCCCATGTCTTTGTATATGATTAAGAGGCAACTGTTTCACATGACATGGCGAGTGCCACAACTGTTGGTTCAAATAAAGTTGAAGAGGAACCAAACGTTCACCTTGATTCCGATGAAGATGTTGAAGAAGAATATGGAATTGGATATTAAGTTTAGTGTTTTAATTGTTAAATATGAAACTTTGAAATATGGCCCGCGATTTAAATTTTCAGCATGTAATGACATTTTGAGACTTTTGCAAAGTGTGAATATGATATAATCATATATTGACAATTATGGATTTATCATTTTATGAGAATCACACTTCTAACTTATTATTATCATATGTTTGAACTTTGAAGTTTTGAACTAATGATGAATGAGCATTGACATGTTACATGTATGGAATCTATACACACACACACACACACACACATATTATATTGAAAATGTCTCTATATATACCCGTGGAACTGGGATCCGGCCCAAAAAAGATTTTGCTGAATCCCCGAACCCAAATTTGAATCCGAATCCGAACCAAAACCAGGATTGGCTACTTAGTTTATGACTCATTTAATGCTTTCTAGAGCATCCATGATGCTAGGGGGGGGTTGTAGTGAAAAATGAGGCGAACATTGGACTTTGGAGGTCAGGGGGAACTCATGCTTCATGCTTTAGGTCAGGGTGTTAGGTTTCAGGGGTGGTAAGGAAGTCATACCATTGAGGCATGAGGAATGGGGAAAGTTTGAGGGTTTAATTTTGATGAGAAAATTGTAGTGGAAATGTTGAGGGGCAAGATTCAAGCTTACTTCGTGATAGGTACCGAGGAGAGGAAAGTTCAATGGGTGTATGAATATAAAGGAAAAGTGAGGTGAAGACGAGGGTCTTGAACTTGTTACTTGGGGATGGGAAAGGCCAATTGTCCTGTTTGAAGGACTTAGGAACCTTTTAGGCAAAGGATTGGGATGTCCAGGTTGAAGGGAAAGAGATGACCAGGGAAACCCTAAAAGTCCACAACTCTAACAAATACATAAAACAATAAGGAAACATAAAAAACAACCCAAACCTTGACCATTTTATGGATTTTTGGATTTGTTGACACTTGAGAGCCACTTAGGATGTCTCAAATCAGTTATCAATAATGAGTCAAATAGTATTAAATACACAACATGGAAGTAGAACAAAGAGAAGAGAAAATAGAAAATGGGGAGACAACTCAATAGTCACCAAGGTTCTAGAGATATACAGACAGAGACAAATGCATTAATTTCTCATAAGACTACCTTGATACTACGGCCAAAAAGTAAGAATTTTCCTGAAATCAGATTTTTCACATTTCTATGTTAAGTTCTTATTTTTTATAACGGGATTCAATTTTCATAGTCAAATTTCATAAAAGATGTAAAAAATGCATACAATTTGGGATATCAACACTAATTTCTTCGTAGATTTTTTTCATGTTTGCCAAAGATGCTCCATATGGTTGTTGAAGTCAGTAGGAAATTAGCAGCATGTCATTTTTCATGGTTTGTTTAAGCAGGCAGGGGCGTATTGTATATCATCAAAAAATGTCATGGACTCTAGAAACATCATGTTTTTAATTTAAATATGTGTTTACCATATTTTCTGATAATATACTTTCCGTTCACAGTTTTGTTTCTGATTTCATTTATACCTTTTGTTTTTAATGACCTTGGATTTCCAATGTGGTATCACTAGGTCAACAAAATGTTTCTCATGAAATGAGATTGTTATATACCATTATAGTGTTGCTAGGTCGACTAGTATTGTAGGTTACATGGCACAGATATCCTTAACACCATCAGAGTTCTTAAGTCATTTCTTCCCCATCAGAAAGTCTTACCAATGCTCACAACTTCATTTATAATGCAAAAATGGCTTTATTGAGGAGTATTTACAGTTTCTGTTTTTTTGCTACATTTACTGTTGTTTATTTTCCTATTGTAGTGCTATTTCAGTTGTTAATTTAGTAATTTGATTGTAACAGACTGACTCATGTCCCACATAGGTTCCATAGGCTTGACTATGACTTCTTTGCTCCAGTTTCCCTTTGTATTCATAATGTTGTCGAATCCTGATAGCAATATCAAAATTTTACTTGCGGTGGAAAAAATCTCCTGCTTATCAATTCATAATGTTTTTTTGGTATGGTTAATTGAGGGTTCAAGGGAACCCTCAACCTGAACTGGGCATGAAATGGGTTCAGCTGGTGGAACCACAAACCGGGCTGTCCATTCCCTATCTGAAAGGAATAATCAGTCTAAACTTTGCAAGCATAGCAGCCCAACAGGGGCATGAAGCCCATGAGCATGCTGGCTCAGCAGGGGTTTAAACCCAGATTGCTGCTTAAACAGTGCCACACCTTCACTAACATACCATACCCTCAATGTCATTGTATTCATGAAATCAACGATACTTGAATTTGAATAATATAGAACTAAGCGAAGCACTTTCCACTGTCTATGAAAGATTTTCTCTCATGCATGAAAGTTTGGTTTCTAACAGGACTCTACCACACATTGGATATAAAAGGTATGTATTGAATGCATTGTGCATTGAAAGTGTTAAAATATTTAAAGAAGTGAAAAACAATTAAATGATACCTAAAATGAGCTTTTGACACTTATTTTTATCTATATTGCATGTGTTTGTGTTCTGACTTGTAGTGTCTTTGCTTTGATTTTGGAATCAAACAAATGAGCTTTTGACACTTATTTTTATCAATATTGCATGTGTCTGTGTTCTTACTTGTAGTCTTTGCATTGATTTGGAATCAAACTTTACGACTTTTTTTGTACATTCAATCTTGTTATCTTTTGCTTTGGGAGCAGGGGGCATTTGAAGTAGAAAATATGTAATTGCAGCCCAGGTTTCTTTTTGTTTTGCTATTGTTGAAAATTGAAGTTGTACTCATTTGGAAAGATAGTTTGCATTATTGTATATGATAACTAAATTTTATCTTTATATTCATACTTGATATTATTACATGTTATTTACTTGTCTGGTATCATAAGAAGAGAAGCATCAACAGTTTTCATTTTCAGGTGTTTGGAATCAATTCTTCATGCTGAGCACAAAAGTGTTCTTGAAGAGATGCGCCATGATTACAATCTCACTCGTGCATACATGGAGAATGGAGGTCAAGATTTTGAGAACTGTGTTCATGGTTCATTGTCAGGCCCTGCAAACAGAAAAATGGATTCCAATCAAAAGAACAAAACTGAATATGCTCTTAAAATTGAAGAGACATATATGTGGCTTCAAAATGAAATCAATCAGTGGAAGAAATCAAGCACATCCATTACAAATGATCCTCGTATTCCAGCTGGAGATGTGAGGTAAATCTTGGTAATTCTTTGTTATCTATTCTTGAAGAAACTAGATAAATTAAAATTTACATGGAAATATTAGATTATGATTTAAAAGCATGAATTTGTCTGAGCTCTTATCCATTCTTGAAGAAACTAGATAAATAAAAATTTACATGGAAATATTAGATTATGATTTAAAAGCATGATTTTTTTTGAACTCTTTACATAAAACAATATCATAGATCAATGTTAGACCTTGAGCCCATTTTTTATGTTTTAAAATCTTTATAACTTTTTCTGTTCTCCAGGGCTAAAGTTCACTTAGTTTGTGAAAAATGCAGTCTATTTTGGAGAGTTTATGAAATCCTCTTAAGATCATAAGCTGTTATGGCTAGTCTATTCTGTGTAATATGCAGGAGTGGTTTCTCATGTTCCTATGTTGCAGTTAGAAAAACATAGCAATTATAGAGGAAATATAACAATCAATAGTACAGCTTGTTTATACAGCTCAACAACATCTACACAACACACAAAAATAATAATAGGAAAAAAGTCATTCTCTATCTCAGCATGGGACCCTCTGATATGCAGTAATGACCCTTGAGTAAGTTATTGGGAAAAATGCATATAGGTGATGATACGACTCTAAGTTCTAGCCAAAACTGATCTCTTTATACTTTGTAATGTCCCTTTTTTAGCGTGACCATGACTATGGATGAATTAGCCTATCATGTGACCCTCGTAAGCTAATGAGGATGGATAGAGGGTCTCTTTCAGTGGGCATCTACTTCAGGATTCAGTATGCTTTGGTTTGGCGTCATTTGGACTTTATTTGCTATACTTTTGCCACGTTTACTATTTATAGTAAGCCTAATGTTGTTCGAGAAGGACCCTTTCTATTTTTAAAAAGTGCATTTGGTCACGTGGGGAAATAATAGGTGTGACTCCTGTTTCAGATGACATATTTAAAGGATAAGTATTTTGGGAGTTATTATTATTTTAGTGGCCAAATTATCATTAAATCATTAAATGACTTATTATAAAATTATAATTTAACTTTATAATTTCATTTAAGTTGAGGGTTGAGTCATCATTGGAAGGGGCCATTTATTTAATTAATTCATGGACGCTTGAGCCAAAGTATTAATTGAAGTATTGGAGTAAATAAATTATTAAAAGGAAAAAAGTATATCTATTTATCCCACATTGGCTGGAAAAGTGTGTGAGTTCTCCCACAAAAGTTATACAAGACTCACATGAGTTCTTTTTCATTATGTTGATTATGTTTTTTGAAATTGGTGAAGTTTATGAGAAGAAGAAACCAGGGTTTTGACTTCAGCCATTGGAGAAAGGAATTCTTTAAGGTTTTTTGCAATTAGAGGTGGTGAAAGATCCACTGATTCTTGCTGCTAGCTATGGCTTCATACAGAGGCCATGATTGTGCCGAATGGTGATGAAATTGGGGTTTGATATCATAGATTATAATTCAGATTGTGTGTAGAGGAATAAGAAACAAAAATTAATACAAATTGCAGCCATTCAAGACAGCGTAAGAATTTAATATGGCAGCCGCATAAAGTCTGAAAGCTGCGTGAGCAATTGAAGGGTGATGTGGGTGTTTTGTGTCATGAACCACAATTGATATATATATGTTTATACATGTACAATTATTTAATACTGTTTTAAATATACTAAGGAAATTAATTAATCGATGGATGATTGATCCACGAAATAATTAAAAGCTTTTTAATAATCAATATTATTAAAATTGTTGTATTTAATAATAATGTATTGGTAATTGAAATTATTAACAATAACAATAATCCATAATTAATAATTATTTAATAATCAATAATAAATTAAAAAATATTAAATAATTTATTAAACAATATATTTAATATTGAATATTAAATTCATATTAATATTAATACAACCCATTAATCAATATAATATGATATAATATCAATAATCAATTAACGTATATAATTAATATCAATAATAATCCATATTGATATTAATAACATCTATCGGTAATACACTTAATAATATTAACGATATTAACATTCAGATATAGAAACAATCGATTCAATGATACCGCTAAGTGATTTATATGTTTGATGGCATCTTCCATAAAGGATAAGCAAAAATAATTAACGTGCGAGTTGAAGCGTTGACACTGGGATGTGGAAGGTCATGACCATGACAGATCGAGATATTTAACGCAAATACGATGAGTTGGAATGAACAAGAAGATACACGGAAGAAGATAAAAAAGACACGCAAGAAAGCAAACAAATAAGGAAAGGAGCATACAATAAAGAGGAGGATATATATATACCTAAATAGGAGTTAAATTGCCACCTTAGTAGGAATTCCAGATATTTGCGTCTTGGAACAATAGTCCCGACCATATCCCATCGAGGCAGAATCATTGGAGGAATAGTTGAACCCACCATATAACATCAGTAGTGCCAAAGCAAGAAGATAGGAAGGTACGAGCCATTGTATCAAAGTAGCGGCAAAGCATATAAGACAAGTATGCTGTAATATGTGTTAGCAAAGATAATTGATGTACTGTAGATAACTGTAATTAAATTAGAAGTATCATCAGATAATTACGATGTCCTAATAAGTCAATTATATATATGAGGGATTTCTGGACAGGCCAAGGAACCAAACTATTGCGTTCACACCTTGTAGATAGTTCCTCATCTTTTGAGTCCCATAGTTTTTGAATTCACTGATCGAACTGACTGTTAAAACAAAGGATATTTCTTTCTGTAAATTAGGAGATTAATTCGGTGGTTTTGGTGCACTTTTAACTAAGCATAAACTCACTCTAAATGTTCAACGGGGGAAGATGGAAAGGGATAGGAAGAAGGCATGGGACTACCATCTGAGGACACCACCTTGGTAGGAGTCAAAGTTATGACACCAAAGTCAAGAGGGTTCAAGTCCCGCTCTTGAACTTAGAATGGATATGTCAAGGCCCTGATCACATGCCCTTACCATTCCTACCCTATGGAACCTAATTGGTAAAGAGGTGAGGCTGGGTAGGCGAGTTAGACATTTCATTAAGTAGACCACCTTGAGTGTGCATTTGAGATTGCCACCAAGGCCAAGAGGACCAAAGCTCTGCTCTTGGGCTTAGTAGGGAATCGTCTGGCTAAACTACCCCGTCTCATTGCCAAACTCATTAGAAGTGAGATGCATAGATGATTCACTCTTCCAAACCTTAATATACATCATTATATATGTTGTCTAATTTTCATAAAGGCATATTTTGTTAATGTTTTCTCATAGCTGCAAGACATAATTTAGAATATAGTTTATATAAGATTTTCCCCATCTCACTCTAACATATTGTGAATTTACGGTTCTTAATAGGAAGGGACATCACATTTTGCAGGGCACGTTTGGGGGTTTTTTGAGTGCCATTGAGTCATTTCTTCTTTAGCGACTATGGGTATTTATTTTCAGACAATTGCAATCAATTTTTGGCCATGAACTCAAGCTGCGATCCATTTGTCAGGTTTTTACTAGTTGCAATAAATTTGTTTCTCATAATATTAGTTGATCATTATATGTAATTCATTTTCAGAATTGAATAAAGAAGAATTTTAGTGAATAGTTGCAGTAGTTGGTTGTGTGCAAATTGTATGACAAAATGCCATGTTGAATATTAAGCAAACTTGAATGATATTGCATAGCTGTTTGCAAGTTTATCTCATTGAAAATCTGATTATTGGTGAAAACAACTTAACTAGTTTGCTTGAAAAGTGTTTGACTAAATGTCAAACATTCAAAATTGACAACCAAAATCAGATTTGAGGCAATATCCTAGTTGGGGATATTACATACTCTAATATTTTTTTTTTAAGAAACACCTCTTATATCACATCAAAGAACAATATTTAATAAATTGAATAATAGAGATATAAAGCTAAGTTACCATATTCGTCTAGTCACATGCAAATTCAAAATTCGATTCACTGGAAAATCGTAATTGGTTCGAATTCGATGCAAATTCGGTTTTTCTCTGAGAAATTCACTGCAAATTCTTCAAAACAGACCCTGGTCGACTTACCTTGCATTTGGAGCGAATGCCAAAATTAATGTGTGAGCTCGGGGAGAATTTGTCTGAGTTTGAGCGAATTTGGCATTTTGACTTTTGTTGACTTTCAATGGTAGTTTTGAACATTATTTTATTCCAAAAAAAACCTAAAAAACATGACATTTTTATCTGTCACGCAACGTTTTTGTCTATGTTGCTTTATTATTAGCATAGTAATGTATGAACTTATTTGCTGCTGTATATATATATATATATATATATATATATAGTTTTAAAAAAAAAAAATCTTGTACAAATGAACCCAAAATGAATCGAACCCAGCCCCCAAAAATTTTGGACGAATTTCCAACCGGAATCTGAACCGACAACTTAGATATAAAGGCAGTCTCTCTCTGTGATGCAGAAGAAATTGGAGATAAGCCCAATCTCGCAGCCTACTCTATTCCTCTTGACATAAAAACAAAAAGAATTGAAAACACTATACAATTAATTCAAATTAGTAATGAATTTAAATCTACACTTTCAAAAATAGATTCACGCTCTATGATTCTAGAGATTACACTGTTCTTTTTGTTGAAAATTTGTGACCCATCTATCTTTACTCTCTACTATGCCTACACAAACCACCCCTTCAATCCATTCATACAGTCATTACCAGCATACTCTGTTTGTGTGATTACATGCTATGCTTACTTTATTTCTTTTACCAACATCCCCTTCATTTCTTTTTAATTTAGAAAGTCCTATCAACCCGTGCGTATTCAACCTCTCTATACCATGTACACTATATTCTTTTTCTCCCTATGCCTATACACTTTCTTCTCACATCAATATTCCTCACACACTTCTTTACTCTCTACCAATTCTATTCATTTTGCATTTGTCCATGCCCTTGTCTCTGTTTTGACTCAATTTTGCAATTGATCACCATCTAATTTTGGCTTTTTCTGATCAACAAACATCTAATTGTCAATGGATTCCAAACCACTCCTAAACCTCTTGAGGCCCCTATTGAATCCACAAAAAAGCCTTCCCATTGCTTCCACATTTGCATTCTATTTTGAGCTTCCTCTTTATCCCACTTGGTCTTCCGAAGCAACATCAAATCTTCTTTGCTTAGGTCAATTTGACGCTTGAGTAAGCACCACTTGCTAGGGGCATTAATGCCCCTAGCATCCTGGGTTATGATCTTCATGCCTCCTTCAGAAGGACAATCCCCTTCTTGTTTCTCAATTTCATCTATCCCTTGGCACTTGCTACAAGTGCCAATTTGGCCTTATTTGTTTTGGCTTCCCTTTTCTTCTTTAGTTCTACATAAGGCTTTTTCAGCTTGGATTGGGTTTGTACCATCCCTCATTCCTCCAAAATGTTCATCTACTCACATCCATCATCATGATTTGAGTTAGATTCTTCACTTTCTTCATTTATCTCCTCAACAATCCCCTTTGCTTCATTATTCCATTGGTTCTTCATGTTGTCACTTTCCTTCCCTGGATTGCATTGAATTTCTACTTCATTGTCATTATCCGTCCTCTCCTGATTATCCTCTTCTGTCTCTTTACTCCCTTGGTCATGTTGGATGACACAATCTTCCCCTAGAATGTTCCAAGTTTTTGCTTTACCCGATTCATCCTCATTTCCAATTGTCTGCTCTTCCTATTTTTCTATTAGCTTTGTACTGACAATTCTGTTTTCAAGAGTCCGGTCCTTTTCAATATCCAATCCGCTCTCAATCTTTTTAGATTTCATTTCTCTGCATTCCTCTGCTTCTACCACAATCCCTTGGCTCTCCATGCCCTTCTACAAAAAACTTGAGGTGTTGAGCCGTTGAATTCCTTGATGTATGCTCTCTTGATCATCAATTATATCCGTTTTTGGAGGGTTATGCCCAGTGCACACACTTACACCTTGATTTCCTTGATTTATGTTGTCTTGATTTCCACATGTTTCCGTTTCTAGGAAGGGCCCCTTGTTCACACCCTCTCCTTGGTTCAATTCTCTGTTCTTTAGTATTGCCATTATCGATGTGTCCTCAAGGTTATTCTTCATCTTAGGTCGTGGATTCTCTTGTTCACAAGGATTTGCATAGTGTTATCATACTCATTGGCTTTGCTGACTCGAACTATCCCAATACAGTCCAGATTCCCATGCTCCTTTGATTTGCAATTAGGGCATAGCACCATTTGATCTTCTCTCTCTATTTTCAATGTTCTGTACCCATTTGTTGTGAGTAAATGAGTCTCCTATGAGAGATTTTGTTGTGGCCTTAACCTTAAACAAAGTCTATTATAGACTCCCTATCCACAATAATCTCATCTATCGATTTGAATGTTCCCAGTTTGTTTCCAATATCTTTTAATATGCTTCCTTCCCAATATATTGATGGCATTTCATACATCTGAACCCAAATTGATCCCTCTTTTAGTTCATGTTTCCAAGGGTCAGAATTTGGATACCAGTAAAAAATATGAACTATTGTGCTCTCCAAATAGTGTGGGCTGTTGTTCAGAGCTCCCCGTCCTTCTCGGTTTGAGGGAAATATGACAAAAAATAAGTCATTTGCAAGGGCACAAACCTGGATTTGCTCCCCCCAGCTATCATAGCACCAATTTTCCACAAATCAGGCCTCTTATCAAACCTCCCCATTTTAAGAAAACCCCACTGTCTCTTAACCTTCCTATTTCATTCCTCAATTTATCTGGATCAACTGAAATGGATGTTTTTGACAGAGGCGGAACAGGACCCTTACCTGGAGTTTGTGATTGCCATTTCGATGTGCCTACCTTCTTGCCACTTTCTCCTTTCCTTTCCTTTTTTCCTTTGCTCGATCTGGGCAATCTGGTATTGCTTGCGGGCTTGGCCTCTTTCGCTAGGACTCTGAGTTGGTGGTGTTTGAGACATCCTTATACCAAAACGTTCCATTTCTTTTTCTTTGATATCCATAGTTTTTAAGAAAATTGGATATCGGCTTCATGCTGTTGGCACTAAGTTGTTTTCGGTTGTTGATTGGTGGAGGATTGTCTCTCGAGTGCTTCCTACCACGTGGTTGTAACCATGGCGATTCTCTTCACCTCTCCCAATTGTTTCCCTTCCCTTGTCCCCTAGTTGAAATCGTAGGGTGTTGATCTTGGTAGGGATTGGTCGGGAGACTTTTGTCCACCCATCAACCACCTTGGTATACCCATTGTGGGATATGTTCTCCAATTCCTCTTAACCCTTCTTCCCTCTCATGGTTAATTTGGGAGCCTTGATCATGGTGGCGCCCCAGTCCATCATTGCAGCCTTTGCTCCATTGCCACTGTTTTCTGTAGTTTGCTTCTCCCTCCTTAGACCACTTCTGTCCAACTCTTGCTGTGAGATCCTCCAATGAAAAGGTGTTCTCTACATTGATCACCTATTCGCCTGCCCTGTTGATTCTGCTCCAATTGTGGTTGCTATTCTAGGATCAATTGTTTCTACAATCTTCCTTTTGCTCCGCCTGCTGCTCTCATCGCATCCCCTGCCGCTCCTTTTACTCCATGTGATGTAGAGATCTTGTGTGTGGAATCTTGTTATATTATAATCTATTATTAATATACTATAATAATATTATATATATATTATTAATAAAATAATATAATATATTACTACCGATAAAGACATGACCCCCTTCATGTGGTTCTTCCAAAAGGCACGACTTTTAGAAGGTAAAGGTATAAAGGGAATATTAGGGACAATCAAAGAGGGGGAGAGTCATGGAACATAGACAGATTAAGGAGGCATCTACGCAAAAGACAAGAGATGGCACTTAGGGACATTACATCACTCCATTCACGTATTCTTCATTCTGCACAAGGACGCAAGATTTAGGAAGTGGAAATATATTTATCGCAACTATTCAAAAAGGCTATATCTGTGATGAAGTGGAGGTTTATAGAGGTTATATAATGTTGTAATATGTTATATTATGTTGTAGGAATTCATCTAAATATAAATATTGGGGATGGATACTCATTGCTGACTGCACTTTGATAATATTTATTGATTTATTCTTGCGTGAAAGTGGACAAGAAGGATTCATATTCAGTACAAAAATGAACTGGTTATTCCCGATATTGGAAGGGTCAAGTTGAAAATTCTGAATGTGGTACTCTTAATATTATTGGCCGAATAAAAGAAGACTTCAGCTCATATTTGTAAATATGATGGGGAATGCTGTATAGTAGTTACTATTGACGGGAACAATGAAATATTTGATTGTTCTGGTATTTCAAACTTCTTAGTATATGGCATGGTGTGAGCTTTGAGTTGAGTGCCGAACCATATTGTGGGAACTATATCGATCTGCAGGGTTGTAATTGGAACATAGGATCCTTTATTAAGAATATTGGCATGTAGGAAGTAAAACGGGATGCCAGTACAAGACTCGGTATGTTGGTAACCTTCTACTTCTGAACGTGGTTTGTTTGTAGTGTTTGCTGGGCACTTTTGGCAGTGATATGTTACCAGAGGTTGGTTTCTTTGTTTGTTATATCTCATGGTCTTGGAGCAAACTACATCTAAGAATGGCTCAGGGCCCTTGTACATGACCCTTGGGGTGCTTAGTTAGAAATGTTTGCAGAAATAATATTCAGTTGCTATCATCGTTTGACAGGGCCATTCTGAAATAACCAACTTGTTGTTGGAGGTATCCGATCAACAAGAGTATGTTTGGACAGTTCATGACCAAAATCATTGATTAATTAATGCCTTCCTACTGTTTATATCATGTCTGATAGGAGGGGAAATCTCAGAACTATGTATGTGTTGGAAAGAATTGTATTTGCTACAGAGAAAACAACACATTCAAGGAAGATAAACTGAATTACAAGTTGAGTTTTCTAGCAATCTATTTGACAAAATTATTTAGTTGGGAAATTTGAATTTAAGGCAAGATTCCCAAGGGATATTACCAGATCAATAATATATACTGCGATTGGCATATCTAACAAAGACAACGGGAGTTCTGTCTATGTGATCAACATTCATAACAAGGATATATATCAGAAAACGGTACATCTATCTTACAGATATCTGCATTTTGTCTTGGCAACTCCCAATGCCAAGACTCCATCGATAAAAAAATTGACAGCAGGAGAAAGCTAGTGTAGTTTTTCCTCAATGTCTGTTTGGGAGCATTACACTCTGTGCCATTTCACAGCAACTTCATTTCTCATAATCTGTAATGTCCCCGTTTTAGCAGGCTCCTGTAGCTGAGCATGGTCAGTTCATCATTGGGACCCTTGTGAGCTGACAATGAGTTTTGAGGGTCCCTGTGATAGATTTACTATTTTTAGTAAGTCTATTTTGGGCAGTGGCTATTTTTAGCAGGGCAGTGGAGGCAGTTTTGAGGTGTGAGCAGCTAGGTGCATTTATTGAGCATTTAATGAGGCTTAAATGTTATTAAAGTTGTTTATTAAGTTGAACTTAGTAAATAACTTATCTTTATGTTATAATTTGAAAGTGTAAATGAGAAGCCTCTTAAGTGAAAAGTGTGTGGAAGAAGCCACATATTTTTAATGCTTTTTAAAGAGCCTTTGGAGAAAATTGAATTCATTCATGGACTTGTGTTTTTTTTGAAGATTGGAAGAGGAGAAATATGGCTAGGGTTTGAGGACTGATTCCTCACTTTTGCAATTTGAATCATCACATGTTGATGGTGAATTTTGCTACTGAAATTCTGAAAATTCAATTCTGATTCTGGAAATACAATTTGGTGCTGTTGTATACCGAATTGTGAAGAGTTATCCAATTACAGTTGATTCACAGATATTCTTCATTGTGGTTCGATTTTCATTCAGAGATTTAGACAATTATCTGGAAGGCTGTTTATATCTTCCCAGTTGGTTGCACTTGAAATTGGTGAGCTCCAATTTATTAATCAAGAAACAATAATTGTCCTTCACTGTGTTTTTCACATTGGAGGGCTGTGATATCATTTCTTGTGGCTGTGTGACCTGTCTAGAAGGCTGCACCATATCTTTATTTGGCTGCGTGAACAGTTAAGGGGGCTGCGTCACCTCCTTAGCAGGCTGCGTGACCAGTTTAGGGGGCTGCGCCATTATTCTTGGAGGCTGCGTGGAGCATTTATTGGATTGCATGGACTCCCAGAGGTGGTGTTCATCATCTTTGGGACTGCAACATCAATAATTGAATGTTATTCAATTTATCAAACAGTTATTCCTATTGCCAGGTGCCAATAGCATTAATATATGATTTGATATTTATGAGCAATGACAAATCCTTAGTTTAAAGTATTTGGTGATTATTCAGAATTATTTAATTAGTTTAATTTATGTTATTCAATTCTGGAGAAAACTTCAAAAAAATCCAATATTATCAAAAACAAAAAAACAAAACTTGCAACAATTCAGAAAGAAAAGTTATCTTCCGCAAAGAGCCAGGTAGGCTCTTTACATAATCTTACTTTCCTTCAGTACCAACGTCCCCACTCTCTCTTTTCATTCCCTTGGACGATCTTCTCCTCTCAGCGCCCCTCCTTGTCTGTTTGCTGTTTATGCATTCTTTTCTGTTAGCATATTTCTCCTTTTAATCGCACTGCTTCCTTTCCTTTCATTGGCCCACACCTTCTATTCTTCTTCCCATGCTTAAATCCTCCTCCAGACTTTGGCACAGCTGTGTTTCTGTGTTCAATCTCTTCCAGCGCCAGTTATCTCTTTTCAATCAGTCTTTTCTTATTTTCACATGCTCTTCCCTTTATCACATTCTCTGCTGCTTTTTACTTTGCAATCTAATATTTATTTTAATCTGTATACTGAATTCTTTTATGCTACGCTCTACACTTCTTTTATTGCTGTGCGTCCTTCTCTTCACCTTTCTTTAGGCACTCCCTATCTTGTACTATCTGCAATAACAAATCTTTATATTCTCCTTGCGTCCCTTCATTCTTCAAATCCAAATTGACTTCTACTTGCTTGGTGTCTTATCAGCTGCCAGCATTCATTTACATTTTTCTGTGATGCTCCTGTATTACTCTGCAACTCTTTCTGTAAAAGAAATGAAAGTTACCACTCAAGACTGGACCTAGATGGGCAAGGGGTGTGCTGCAAACTAAATTGGACACAAATAAAAACACAATGACAGCAAAATCTTATAGAAAACGATTTATTTCCTTGAAACTTCTGGAGATAGGCAATCTGTAATGTCACCTGCTGGGGACTGCCTGTTTAACATGCATCATTATACATTATTATTAAATATTATGCCTTAATTAAATTATTAAGCTAGAGATAATTAATTGTTCATAACACAATCCATAATTACTAGTTTTAGACCTCATCCTTACTTCTTTCCTAACCCTAATGGAGGATGGGGATTTACTGTCAGGGCGCTTGAAACCACCTCCGCAAATAGGCCCAATGGTTTCATGAATGCCTGTCGATACCACCATGTAATAACCCCTGCAGGTTATCCAATATTTGTCCTAAAATATTCAATAAGTCCTGGAGTAATTTTGTCAAACAATTGTCATGTAAGGTCTGTTCAAGTTTCCTGAATGATTTCTTTCAGCATTTTGCCTTAGTTTCTTATCAAAAATTCCTCTGAACAGCTCACAATGATTTTTGCTACAAGTCCGATGCAAAATTCTCAAATGAAATTGCATAAGAAATGACCAAACATTTGAACAAACAGTTGGCTGCTATATAAACTAAATCACCAGAGTTTTTAGAGTCGACATAACATCAAACACTCAGCATTCATTCAGAAGATAAGCCAATGACCGTATTACAATTGGGAATGCAGATGACTATAGCAAACAAGACTCCAAATTAGAGAAAAATCCATCCTGAACATTAACATTTATCAGCATAATAACAGACTGTAATGCATACCCATCAGCTCTGATTTTTATTTACAAAATAATGTAATTTGTGTCCAGGCGTATGCACCTCTGTTCTACAGATCTCTGGCTTGTGTAGACTGCTCCTCAGATGTTGATTTCATAGTAGCAACCTCTTCGAACCCTGCAATCTTCCTTGCTGGTAATTGTATGACTAGCTGGTGATGTTTGATAGCAGTGTTAGAACCCAAAGACGTCTATCCAGTCCTCATATGCAGATCGAAAATACTTGGAGGGACTTCAGAGAATTTCTTCAACCCTCACACTGCATTCATGCTTTTGTTTGAAAGCTAACTTCTCAGCAATGGAGATCTTTAACAACTACATTAAACTCACCCAACTTACACCATTAAGCTCTGTTGTGAATTCTGATTTGAATCCACCAATCTCGGAAGGTATGGGTTTCCGTCCAGCCTTCACTAATTTCAAGGGTTTTTGTCCTTACAAAATCCAGTCACTGATTTTCAGCAACAATGGAGAAATAGTTTCAATATCCAATTCCCATAACATCCTTCAAATGAAAGGATAGCCTTGCTTATATAACTTCTTTAGTCAATGAATGCTTGTACTTTTAGGAATGTGGGATAAAACATTTTTTTACTTTTAATTCCTCCTTATGAAGTAGCTTGTCGAACAAGCTGGAGAGCTTTAATATTTAAAGTGACTTTATATTATAATTTTATTATAGTCACATCTTAATTCAATTAATGATATGCACTTAATAATTAATTATTATTAAAGTATAACTTTAATAATAATTATAATATTATAACTCCTTTAATCATCGTAAATCAATTCTGACATCACTGGGAGGTAGCCCACTGCATTCACTGCTAACCAGGGTGTCTTACTTTAAATAGTAAGGGTTCCTCTCTAACAACCATTGACTTACTATAAATAGCAAGTCCATCAATCTGAGCCCAAAAACAACTACCAAGGTAAAATCTAGAACCTAGCAAAGCACTGGAGTGAAGTGATGCCATTGATTGCCCTAGTAAATGCCTTCGAAGATCCTCTATCCATATCAATTAGCCTATGAGGGTTGAGGTAATAGGCTAAATCACTCATTAACCATATCATCCCAAAAGGGGGATATTACACACCACTTGGGCCAAGGGTTTCATGAACACTTGTCAATACCACCACTTGGGAGTCACCTAATTTGAGATGGAATTACTTCCTCTCTCTCTAAACAAACTAACCTACCCTTCCAAAGGCATTAGTGAAGGGTTTAAGGCTAGGTTATTATAAATTCTAATAGTCTCTCATGGTTATATATATATATATATATATATATATATAAAAGGATTCCTTATCCCTAATAGAATTTAGATACAATATTCTGTAAATCAATATTTAACTCATAGATACGCTACAACATAGTTTGTTGTCACACATTGCTTGCCAGCAATGTAAATGGTCAATTTCCTTTTGCATCTCTTCCTTGTGACGAATGTCATGTAGATTTGATATCCTCTGATTCTTCAATCAGGAATAAATAATAATTTTCTGATTTTTTTCCAATCTCCCCAAATCCATTCGATCAGCAGCCACTATATATATTTATATAATCAATAACTCTGTCCCATCCTTGAATGTGTTTGCTTCTTTCTTATTTATATCTTGCGAGTGGATGGGATGTGTTCAAGAGACATGTCCAATGTCTCTTATTAACCATTTGTTACCTTATGAATGCCGATTAGTTGCCTTATGTTATAGCTTGTAAGTGCTGCCATTAAACAGCGAACTCGTGCCTTTTTAGGAGGATAACAATTAGTGTATTATCGATAGTTTGACATGTTTGTGATATTGTAATCGATTTTAATTGCTGTTGCTTAATGTGTTATTATTATTATCAATAGTATATGATCGACCATAAGATTAGTTAATGTTTTGGTTTTCCAATCATCGATGACTAATCACCAGATCAGTTTGTCTTCTTCTTAATCACTAATAGTGTTTCCTCTATCTTTGAACAGCAATAGTCACAATTTGTACGCTATTAATTTTTGATTCTCCATTCATCAATTCTAAGTCTTAGTGCCGTTAAGTTTAGTTGCATTGACATCTCAGTGCACTCAATAGAGACATACATCTCCAATGCCAATAGCTCTCAGTGGAATAGTTGGATTGAGATGATTTGATTGGGAGTACCACCCACAAGTATTATATGTCCTTCTGTATGGTGAACAACTTCCTAGAAGATGATGGATATCGTGTTTGTCTTATCTTGAGCGATTCACTAACACAGAGGAGTACGTTTAGTAAAGTTTCGATGAACTCTCCAATAGTAGTCACCAATCATCTTATTTACTAGTTATATCTAAATTGGTGTCTATCATATTTATTCTTATTTTTCAGGTGCTTTCCAACAGGGACAAGGCAGTCCTTCCCTCCCCAAAATTGCTTGTCCTCAAACAATGATTGAATGATCATAGAGACCTCTTCTTAATCCACCTTCTACTGTGCTACTCTGATATTTTAATCTTCTCCCTTATTTTAAATGTGACTTTTGACTTGATAGTAGAAACTTTGCAAAGCTCAACTTAAGGCAAGTTTTCTCTCATCTTCCAGAGAAAAGGATCTATGCCAACTTATAATGGTGCCAATTGAATTTGCAAAAACTGACATTCGCATGATAGTATGCCATTCTTAGTTATCGACCAAAAGTAGAACCACAGATGGGGCATACACTTGAAAATACAAAATATGCACATGAATACATGAAGACACAAAACATATATGAAGAATACACATAATACACACATTGTTAGATTCCTTCGTATTGATTATAATGATTCCTTGTTTCATATTTTACCCTGCAGGATGGTAGGATCATAGCTCTGACACCATTTGTGATGTCCCCAACTAGGACTTTACTTGACTTACCATAAAATTCCCAACCAGGGTTTGGATTGCCTATGAACTAAATTGGACATAAATAAAAAAAACAATGACAGCGAAATTTATAGAAAACTGAATTTTCTTTTTCCTCTTGAAACTTCTGAAAATGAACTACAACATTTGGATAACAAGCACAACACTAAAAATGAGATATGACAACTGTTGCATATCAGGTGACACATTCAGATGGCAATCAAGACATAACACATGCTTGAGAAGGTATGGGCTTCCGCTCAGATCCAATCCAAGAGCAGTATGAGTACTACACTAGGCCACTAATATTTCTTCAGGCTGCTGTAACATCCCCTTCTAAATTTTCCTTGTTTTTCAGACATAAAGATCCTATCTCACAATAATAGTAACACAATTAGTTATAGGCAATTTAGGTTTAATGTTTAGAATGTATCTCAGAAAATATAAAACTTATCCTCTTATCTCGCCTATAAAGCTTCCTCCAATCTGCAGAGATATTTCTTTATCTAAATGCCTTTGAAATATGACAACTGTAGTGCAGCAGCTGACACATTCAGATGACAATCAAATAAAACTTTTGGGAAGGTATGGTCTTCTGCTCAGATTTAGTCCAAGAGCAGTTTGAGTGCTACACTGGGCCACATGTATTCCTTCAGGCTGCACACAATTTTCAATCTGAAAGAAGCATATTTTTTAAATTTTAAAGCATTTTTACACTATTTCAAGCCACTTATTCTCAATTTATCTGATTTAAGTCTGTCATAGAAATTCACTAATTTACTCATTTAATTAATGACATGTTTCTTGGTATAAGAATCTGAAGTGGAACTCAGTTAGAGTAGTTGAATTAATCAGTGCTGGGATATATTTTTCTATCACGCTTTTGTATACATCTCAAATTTCAATCAATTTTGTTTCTTACACAATAAAATCAGCGTACTCAAGTCCTAATTTTGATATTATCTCATAGAAAATTAGTATGTTGCATGCAGAGTTATTTTTGGAACACGATTTCAGCGGAACTTCTTGCAACTTTTACGGAATGCCGAGTTTCAAGAATTATCAACCCAAGATTTACAATTGACCTCTGCCTTGAACACTGATTACTTGCTAACTCTACCTGTTGATGTTGATTGGAAGCGCACATCTTCATCAAATCCAATAATTTTCAAGTAAGACTTGGGGAATACTATTCTAATGTGTTTTACCCATTTCACTAATGTCCGTATTAACTTTTTTTAATTAAGATGATTTTTTCAGTAACCAAAAATATTTATTACGTCATGATATGGAAAGGCATTTGATTAATCATGATTGGAAATTTCAAATAAGTATGAGTTCAAGCATCAAATGATCTTGAATTTGGAAATATTGAGTCCATTATTAGTTTCTTAATGACACCAGATACATTTTCAATGTATTGAAAAACATAGATGTTTCTAATAGTTTCCAATCTTAAATGTACCAGTCAAAGGCAAAAGCTAACTGTAACAGATTATTTTAGTGAATGGCATTATAGATGGGAGACGAGGCCAAGTTAATACTAAATGAATACCTTAACATTCTCATTGTTGCAAGTGAAAAAAAGATTGCCAAAACTCAAAAGGCAACTTTGCTCATGGACTTGGGGATGTTGTAAGACCTTTTGTGGCAATAAAGTACAGGGAAGAAAGGAAGAAAAGATATTGACAAATTACTAAAATATGGTAAATGGAGTTTCAAATCTAGTGATATTCTATTTAATTTTGAAGGCAATTGTATTATTTCTGCTTTTCTTGGTGTTCTGGAGAGAACTGCTAGATCCTTTTCTAGTGATTTGGATCATCTGATTTTAACCCTAACAAAGGGTATAGAAGGAAAATTTGGAATGTTGGAATCGTGAAACTTTAATGTTACATAATTATTTCATTTTATAATACTTTTTTGAAAAACTGCAATAAATGATTAATATTTACTGGCCTTCTGGGTCAAGTTTCTTAACCCAAGACATAGTCTATAGATTCTCCTTGACTTTTGGTCAGAAAATATCTATCTATTTTAGGGCTGTTGTACCGCTTCCCTTCAAAACTTTTCATTCTAATGTCCTCCATGCATTTTTCATCAAGTTTATCTGTTAGTTTGATGCATAAAGATCGTGAATGCCCAGTTATGCTTTTGTCCCTTGTTTCTTTTTTAGTGAAGTTAATTGTTTTAGGGATGTTCTGATTCTTTTGTCAAGTCGATGAATGAAAGTGAAGTCTAACAATCATTGTCTAAGGTGTTATTTTTCCAAAATAGTGAATTTGTCCAAGTGAAAGAAAATGATGAAGTAATCTTATGGAAATCTGGAAATCTCCTCTAAAAGTTACCAAGAGTTGGAACATCTGGAAATCTCCTCTAAAGAATGTGCTTTGGGGTCATTGGCCATGACAAATATTGTTAAGATGCGTGCCTGGCCATTCAGAACCATAATGTAGAGTTAAGTTAGTGTCCTTTAAAGCACACACTTTCTGGCTGTAACCAAATTTAAAGAGGCAGACATGTCTTAGGCATATCCTTTGCATCTTATAACTATTCTGTGTGGAAAATACTCTGGTGACATGCACGTTGCATTCTCTATCCAACCTTGAAGTGGTTATGATCTCTGACACACTTGTTTTTTATATTAGAAATTGTTTACAAAGAGCAGCTCCTTTCGAGCAAACACACTAGAAACCTTAAGCCAACTAAGAAGACCAAGAGTTACAATAAGATGTCCCTATGGAGATTTGAGCTTGAGTCTCCACAATGAAAACCCAATGCTTTTAACCAATTAAGCTCAACTCCTTGGACATCTCCGACACACTTTCAAGGTTAGATCTATTAAAATAATATTGTAATATTGTTATAATGGTCATTTTAGTTGATATTTAGAAACTTCCTTTTCTCTTTCATCTTTCTATTCTTGATCGTTTCCATTATGGAAAGATTGTCTTGTATTTGCTTATTTGAGGAGCCTTTGCCTCCTTTGTAAATATATTGAATATTAAATGATTGTCATTTCATGGTATCAATACCCATTGGTTAGGGTAATTCCAAAAGGGAACATTACAGCATTTCATTAGAAACACATTTGTTTTTTGCAAAATTTAATGACAAGATGTATCCAATGAGTCTATAAATGAGTTAAAAAGTGTTTTCTATTAAATTTGATTGATTTGAATGCACATTGAGTACAAAATTGCATCCTCATGTGGAATCCTGATATAATAGTTAGCTGACAACAATTATGAATTAATGATGGTTGCCTTTGAACATCACCATGATTCATAAATTTCATATTACAACATTTTACATTTTCCTCTTCCCTAGTCTAGTGAAAACTTGGGGAGAGGTTCTAAATTTATAATAATCACATTTGAATCTTTGATAATGATATCATGATAAGTAGGAAATATTTTCCACAGCAAGTCAAATAGTGATATTGCTATCAGGATTCAATTGTGTAGTTTATTGATATCATGATAGTTATAAAACTAGTTGTCTAAGTTCTCAATTCTGGTCGCCACTCCCAGCCCTATTCATTGTAATTGAATAGTTGTGAATATATTAAAGATAGAACCAGGGCTATCACCTTATTAACTGAGAAAATGTATTAAAGGTGAAATAAAGTTTAAAATTAAGTGCTTTGTCGAGGAAGTTTTTATGTTTGTCACATACGGGATTTAATTATCAATTTATTGAAAAGGGAATTCCAAAGGTCATTCCCATGCCTGAGCGTTCCATTCAATAAATATTATGGTTGATTTGCAAAGAGATTATAGCAAGATTGAAAGAATTTATTCATTTGATGGAAATAATATATTGATTCTTCATATTGAAGATTTGGCGTTTGGACAAATAAGCATTTGAGCCGCTTTATGATGGCAGAATGATTCCTTCATTCTTTCTTGTTTTGGTTTGAGCTTGGTAATATTTGTGTGGGCTTTCTGTGAATCCTTTTCTAGTTCATGGTGTAAGGGTTACAATGACTCTACTCTCTGGGCATATTGCAAGTCTCCTCTGTGTATTAAGATGCCTGCACCTTCAACTTTGGAGCGCCTGAGGCTAAATAGTATTTCGCGAAGCATATTTCACAACTTGTGAACATCTCCACATAAGGTGGTAAATGCTGGCGGATTAGGAAGCAAACTGTTGCCTTGGTTAGAGATTTTGACATAGGTTTTTCATAGCATCAAACTGCTTGGCCTCCGGATTGTGCTAAACATATTTTTTGAAGATCTCTCCTTGCTGTTTATATCTCTTGCTGGGCATTCTTGTATTTCTGTTTACCGGATTCCTCTTGTCCACCACAGCGATGTTGTGGAGAGTAGTGTTATTGTTTGATTAGATTTATATGATGATATTTTAATATTATTTACTGTTTGTGCACATGTGAATATATAATCAATATTGATCGAACTCAACACAGTTCAATGATCTTAATAGATCACTGTTTCAATCCAAATGATATATTTAATCATATCGATTTGTTGTGAATTAATATCGATATGCTGTGAAGTAATATTGATCTGATGTTGCTCAAATCGATGAGACAAGTTTATCGAATGCTGAATACTTATGTTGCTCTACACTTAATGATTTCTGTACATTGCAAAGTATCAGTTCACCCTCTCATATAAATAAGAGTGCAAGAGACATGTCTCTACGTGAAACTACATGTTTCACGTAGAGACATGTCTCTATGTGAGACATGTTTTTCTCAATAACAAATGCCATTCGATATTAACAAGTCTTCAACGATCATTAACAAATACATGATCAATATATCTTCTGTGATATTCATACTTAATATTGATATGTTGATGTTTGTAGCTTCGATCAGATAAAATAGATATCATATTAATATTATTAGAAAAGATCAAATTATGCATACATATATACATACCAAAATATATATAATAATAATTGATATTATTATTATATATATATTGATACATATACATATATTCATATTTAAGAGAATTATAATTGATCTCTTCCTATATTATTAATATTTATAGTTGATTAAATTACATTGATTGAATAACATCAAATATAAATTTATATATGTATAAAACTGATGATCGAAATGCTTAATGATTGTTTATATTAATCGATCACAAAGTTCATCGATTCAGAAGTAATCGATATTGATTATCATCGAGATTGAAATGGCTTCAATATAATCACCGATTAATATCGGTTTGATTTAACATACTATATACACTGATTTGTATTGGTTAATCTTCACCAATTAATATCGGTAGTATTTGATATGAATATTGATTGAGTATTGGTTATGATTACCGATTAACATCGGTTATGAACCATTGTAAATTGTTATGCTTAAGAGGCATCGTGAGGAGGCATGTCAATAGAGAGACATGTTTCCATGTGGAGACATGTCTATGTATTAGCATGGCTCCATATATATATGCCTCTCATATATCGAATGTAGACAAGTATATACAATGGAGAAATGCAAGTCTCATTTATCCAATCATAATTTGATCCTAAATTCAGTTTGTAGAAATCTTTTGATTATTAATATATCTATATATATTTATCACTATATCAGTATTAAATATATATATTTTGTTTAAATATATATCATATATATTGAGAGATTATATTGTTAGCATCAAATGATAGTAACCGGTAAGCTCTCTACTGGTCCTAGTATTGTCATTGATTGGCAAAACAGGATAGAGATTTATCATCTCTATACAGGCTAAAGCTCTAAGAAAATATACAGCAAGAGAGGCTGGTTTGGCAAGAAAAAAATAAATTGTAATCCATTGTAATCGTTCTCCACACTAAGCATCAGTAACCGAGCAATGCACTCAATTAGGGAAGAGAGTATTCCAGTATCAACCAAGGACCGAATGACAAACCGGTATAGACAAGTACGGCCAACAACAATATCCAACTAGTGTCTATAACACAACCGGGACAATGCAATTGGTAAGACAAGAAAGAGATTGCAACAGATCTAAGGACTCAACCGGATATGTTATAAGACTCCGGTATGAACTGAGGAAGTCATAGTCAACTGTCAACTATTTGTTCCAACCAGCTCTTTCTACTGGGATTTATTGCAGTAAATCCGAGTGATCTTGAGTTGTCTTGGTGATCGGTTTGAGGCACAGGTAAAGGATTTAAAGCTGGAATCAATGGTTTCTTGAGGCGTGACTGAAGGATTTAAAGCCGGATTCAGTGGGTTTAAATCAAGGTGTTATCTCCCATGAAGAAAGGTTGTCTGACATGCAACTGCTGTTTTCTTCATGTAGTGGATGAAGCCAGAGCTTGCATCGAATGCTTGCTTAGTGAACCAACACTTCACTGAGTGATGTATTCGTAAGATCTCAAGATTAGGTCATGCATTTGAGGTGCAGTTAGGGCAACAAAACTGTATATATTCTTATGCCTGTTGAGAAGAAGAGCTGCCTTCATTCTGCCGAGAAAAAGAGTGAACCTATATGCTATAGAAGCAGGGGTAAAAGAAAATTGAGGAAGAGAGATAGAAGATTGTGCAAAGTAGCACAATAGTAGATGAGAATACACCTGCGGTGACCGGTGATGATTCTCAGTTGAGCACAAATAGAGATCTTATCAGGCTAAGCAAAGCCATCTACAAAGATCACAATTCTATTGTTTTCTAGCAAACTACAATAGATAAATCCCAGTATTTGGGTGAACTCTAACAGGTCTCTTGTATCAAAATACCTTAACCATGTGACATCTTTCAAGGTGTTTAAAGTCCTTTAATTAGGCAAGTCCTAAAAGATCTTTTGTAACAAATCCCTTGACCGGGTCGCATCTAGCAAGTGCATTTTTATCCTTTAATCGAGAAGGCTCTTAATAGGGTGTACTCTAGGAGAGTACAAAATTTGTGAGGTCTTCTCACACCGTGGTTTTTACCCTAACCGGGTTTCCACGTGATAAATGTGGTGTCATTTTGTGATTGTTTACTTACTGTTATTAGTTGCTTAAATCTGCTTGCCTTTAGTGCTATAAGTTTACTTCACTGGATTTAGTGAGAAAAAGTTTTTAGAGGTTCTGATTCACCCCTTCCCTCTCAGCACCGGTTGGGACTGTTAATTGGTATCAGAGCTTTGTCTTGTTTTGTTTGTCGCTTAACCGCTCAAAGAAAAAGTCAAGATGATGAGAAATGAAGGACCAAAGTTTTAAAAGGAAAACTTCACCCTGTGGTGCAGTAGAATGAAACTATATATGAAGACCACTGGAGATCAATACTGGAATCATGTTGCCACCAAGTACACTGAACCTTCTAGCACGATGACACCTGATGAATAGAAGATCAAGACCGAGCACACGACAGCTATGGATATGATAGCTAGCACGCTACCTAATCATGTCTATGCTGAGATTGAACATCTTGAATTTGCCTGCAAGATGTGGAGAAAGTTGCAAACAGTCTATGGACGGGATCCTAATGTTCAAAGAGCCAAGGTCGAAAGCCTCAGAAGAAAGTACGACGATATGAGGATGAATGAAGGAGAAGACATCGAGCAATACAGCAACCGGATCAAAGAAGTGATCAATTCCATCAGATGCGCAGGAGGAAAGCTCAGTGAAGAGGAAGTAATCTGCAAAATACTGAGAACTCTCAGACCTCAGTATGCTATCAAGATTTCTACCATTCAAGAGCTCAGATCAGTGACCAAAGATCAAGTCACTCTAGACTCCCTAATCGGTAAGTTGACTGCCTTTGAATTAAGTAATTTTGATAATTGTTTACCTATTCAGGAAGTAGCTTTCAAGTCTTCCGCCAATATCTCTTCCACTAAAAAGGGAAGAGAAACTGGTAATTGCTCTACCAGTAAGATTGGCAACCTTGCTGAGAATTTGTTTTCAGAAGAGATGGAGCAAAAAGAGTTTGAAGCACTCATTGCAAGAAGACTCCCTAGAGGGAAAGGGAAGTAAAAGGGAAAGCTCCCTTTGAAATGCTTCTCTTGCAATAAAATAGGTCATATTGCTGCAAGATATCCTGATAATGAACATAAAGATAAAAGAGACTGGTTCAAGAATAAAGAAAAGGAGTGCTATCTTGCAGAAGGAGTCACAGATAACGAATCTGAAGACTCAGAGGATCCAGAAATTGCATTTGTTGCAATAAAGGAGAGCCTAGTAATAGAAGAAGTTGCACTCATATCAAGATCTCATCAGTATGATGACTGGATCATTGACAGTGGATGCACTCACCACATGACCGGTGAGAAGAGCAAGTTTATCAACCTCGAGCTCAATTATAGTGGATTAGTTACCTTTGGGAACAATGCTCCATGTGGTATCAAAGGTAAAGGTTCTATTGTTCTCTGCAACAATGCTGTCTGTGAAGATGTGTACTGGGTTGAAGGACTCAAGTACAACTTGATAAGTGTTGCACAACTAAACAACAAAGGATTCCTGCTAGAATTCAGACAAGGTTCCTGTATAGTAAAGAATCAATCTGGAACTCACGTTGCAATCGGTAGACAGAGTAAAGGTAATCTTTTCCATCTTGACTCAATGGAAGGAGCCTGTCTCATAGCCTCGATCAAAGGAGAATCAAGCAAAATTTGTCTTATGACAAGAGAAGACAACAACTGGTTATGGCATAGGAGGCTCTGCCACATAAACTTTGATAGTATTGTCAAAGTGAGCAAAAAGAAAATGGTAAGAGGACTTCTTGAGATTACAAAGCCCATCAAGGGCGTTTGTAAAGATTGTCACTTGGGAAAGCTGATCGGAACATCTTTCAACAGTAAGTCCTTCTCTATTGAGAATGTTCTAGATCTGGTGCACACTGACCTATGCAGACCAATGAGAATAAAGAGTTACCATGGAGACCAGTACTTTATGCTCTTTGTGGATGACTTCTCCAGAATGATGTGGACACTCTTTCTTAAGGAGAAATCAGAAGCTTTCCACATGTTCAAAATCTACAAAGCTAGAGTGGAAAAAGAGACCGGTAAAAGCTTGAAGTGTTTGAGATCAGATAGAGGAGGTGAATTTACCTCTCAAGAGTTCACTCACTACTGTGAGGAACATGGAATAAAAAGACAACTATCTGCACCAAGGACTCCTCAGCAAAATGGAGTAGCAAAAAGAAGAAACAAAATGCTAATTGATTGTGCTAGAACATTGCTGATTCAAAAAGATTTGCCTCATCACTTTTGGAGGGAAGCTATCAGTATTGCAGTCTACACATTCAACCGAGTTCAAGTCAAAAAGGGAACCGGTAAGACTCCTTATGAACTTTGGTTCAAACATACTCCCAATGTAAGATACTTCAAAATCTTTGATAGTAAGTGCTATGTCAAAAGCGATATGTACTCTGGGAAGTTTGATCCCAAGAGCGATGAGGGAACATTCTTGGGTTACTCTACCAAAAATAAGGCCTATCGGTGTCTGAACAAAAGAACAGGGAAGATAGTTGAGAGCATCAATGTAAAAGTTGATGAATCTTCAGAACCAGGAATGAAGACCGATCATGATGATCACAATAGTCTTCAAGGCCTAAACGAAGGGAATGCCTTTGAATTCAACCAAGATATGACTGAAGATGATGGAGAAATACACATGGACAGACATCTGGAGCAAGAAAATGTACTTGAACCCAACAGGTTGATACAGGAAGGCGAACAAGTTGATGTCCCGAACCATGATGAAGGCAATGCTCAATCGGAAGAACCAGATAGGGAACAGAGACCTGTTCTTCCAAGGTATGTCACATATCATTTTACTGACAATATAATTGGTGACGAACATGGGAACGTCTTGACCAGGAAGAAAGCCAAAGAGAATATCTATCTGCTTTCATGTATGTATTGAGGCCAAATCCACCAGAGAAGCCCTGGAAGATGAGTATTGGGTCAAGGCCATGGATGAAGAAATTGAACAAATAGAGAAGAATGACACATGGGAACTTGTGCCTAGACCTCAGGACAAAAATGTCATTGGGACAAAATGGGTCTATAGGAACAAACTGAATGAGGATGACAAAGTCATCAGGAATAAAGCAAGATTGGTTTGCAAAGGATATGCTCAGGAAGCTGGACTAGACTATGGAGAAAATTTTGCACCAGTGGCTAGATTGGAAGGGGTAAGAATTCTTCTTGCCTATGCAGCTCACAAAAGGTTTAAAGTCTATCAGATGGATGTGAAGTCTGCGTTCCTCAATGGAATATTGGAAGAGGAAGTCTACATTGAGCAACTAGAATAGTTTATATCTGCTCAAAAGATTGATATGGTTTGCAAATTAAAAAGGCTCTCTATGGGCTTAAGCAAGCTCCAAGGGCTTGGTATGAAAGGTTGCATTCATACCTTCTGACCATTGGATTCACAAGAACCGGTGACAACAACAATATGTATCTCAAAACCGGAAAAGATGGAAATCTAATTGCTGAAATCTTTGTCGATGACATCATTTTTGGAGGAGATGACAGGATGAGCAAAGCCTTTGTTGAAAAAATGAAGAAAGAATTTGAGATGTCTATGATTGGGCCCATAAAATTCTTTATTGGACTATAGGTCCATCAGCTAAAAGAAGGTATCTTCATCTCTTAGTCCAAGTACATTAAAGAAATTCTTAAGACTTTTGGACTAGAAGAATCCAAACCGGTTGGAAATCCAATGATAACTAATCTCAAGTTATAAAAAGAGGATGATGCCAATGAAGTAAACGAAACAATGTATCGGTCCATGATAGGAAAATTGCAGTATGTTGTTCATAGCAGACCGGACATTGCTCATGCAGTTGACATAGTGCCAAGATTCTTAGCTAATCCCAAAAAAGCACATCTGATGGTAGTAAAGAGAATCTTCAGATATCTAAAAGGAACCGAGGAATATGGCTTGTGGTTTCCACACAAGGGATGATTTCAAATAAAAGTCTACATTGATGCAGACTGGGCTGGCAACATTGATGACAGAAAGAGCACAAGCGGTGGTGCATTCTTTCTAGGTGGGAGAATTGTATCATGGACAAGTAAGAAGCAGAATTGCATTTCATAGTCCATTGCTGAAGCTGAATATGTTGCTGCAGCAATCAACTGCACATAGGTGATTTGGATCAAACAACTGCTGGAAGGTATTCAAGAACAGGTACTTGAACCGATCGCAATTCATTGTGACAGTACCAGTGCCATTAACATATCCAAAAAGCTAGTTATGCACTCCAAGACCAAGCACATTGCCATCAAGTATCACTACTTGAGGGAATTAGTACAGGATAAAGAAGTAAGATTGGAGTATGTCCCAACCAAAGAACAAATTGCTGATATATTTACAAAGCCATTACCAAAGAGTACTTTTGAGTATCTCAGAGGTAGACTGGGGGTTGTACCCCTCTTAGATCATCAGTAATCATCTACAGGGAGTCATCAGTTCATTATGATTCAACAGAAGGTTACACCTTATCTTTTATGAACTGATGAAAAGAGACTGCTGCTCGCAGGGGGAGCAGATTAGAGAATGGAAATCTTTCTGATTAATCTTTTGGCATTATTGTCAAAAAGGGGGAGAGATTGTGGTAATTGGCAATCGGCAATCTAACTGGGTAAGTAATGCAAGACTCCAAATGCCCTTCAAAGTTTTGAGTTTTGCCATCAATGCCAAAGAGGGAGATTGTTAGCATCAAATGATAGTAACTGGTAAGCTCTCTACCGGTCCTAGTATTGTCATTGATTGGCAAAACAGGATAGAGATTTGTCATCTCTATACAGGCTAAAGCTCTAAGAAAATATACATCAAGAGAGGTTGGTTTGGCAAGAAAAGAATAAATTGTAATCCATTGTAACCGGTCTCCACACTAAGCATCAGTAACCGGGCAATGCACTCAATTAGGGAAGATAGTATTCCAGTATCAACCAAGGATCGAACTACAAACCGGTATAGACAAGTACAACCAACAACAATATCCAACTAGTGTCTATAACACAACCGGGACAATGCAATCAGTAAGACAAGAAAGAGACTGCAACAGATCTAAGGACTCAACTGGATATGTTATAAGACTCTGGTATGAACTGAGGAAGTCATAGTCAACTGTTAACTATCTGTTCCAACTAGCTCTTTCTACCGGGATTTATTGCAGTAAATCCTGGTGATCTTGAGTTGTCTTGGTGATCGGTTTGAGGTGCAAGTAAAGGATTTAAAGCCGGAATCAATGGTTTCTTGAGGCTTGACTGAAGGATTTAAAGCCGGATTCAGTGGGTTTAAATCAAGGTGTTATCTTCCACGAAGAAAGGTTTCCTAACACGCAACTGCTGTTTTCTTCATGTAGTGGATGAAGCCAGAGCTTGCATCGGATGCTTGCTTAGTGAACCAACACTTCACTAAGTGATGTATTCGTAAGATCTCAGGATTAGGTCATGCATTTGAGGCACAGTTAGGGCACCAAAACTGTATATATTCTTATGCCTGTTGAGAAGAAGAGTTATCTTCATTCTGCCGAGAAAAAGAGTGAACCTATATGCTACAGAAGCAGGGGTAAAAGAAAACTGAGGAAGAGAGATAGAAGATTGTGCAAAGTAGCACGACAGTAGATGAAAATACACCTGCGATGACCGGTGATGATTCTCAATTGAGCACAAATAGAGATCTTATCAGGCTAAGCAAAGCCATCTGCAAAGATCACACTTCTATTGTTTTCTAGCAAACTACAATAGATAAATCCCAGTATTTGAGTGGACTTTAACAGGTCTCTTATATCAAAGTCCCTTAATCGGGTGACATCTTTCAAGGTGTTTAAAGTCCTTTAATCAGGCAGGTCCTAACAGACCTTTTGTAACAAATCCCTTGACCGGGTCACATCTAGCAAGTGCGTTTTTATCTTTTAACCGGGAAGGCTCTTAACAGGGTATACTCCAGGAGAGTACAAAATTTGTGAGGTCTCCTCACACCGTGGTTTTTACCCTAACCGGGTTTCCACATGATAAATGTGGTGTCACTTTGTGATTGTTTACTTACTGTTATTAGTTGCTTAAATCTGCTTGCCTTTAGTGCTATAAATTTACTTCACTGGATTTAGTGAGAAAAAGTTTTTAGAGGTGCTGATTCACCCCTCCCCTCTTGGCATCGGTTGGGACTGTCATATAGATATAAATTGGATATTGAAAGGAAAATTAAAAGCCATATAATCTGATCTCTAAATTTAACATGGTATCAGAGCCAAGTTCCTTCTATAAAGCCTAACTGCTTGAAGGAAGATCAAGATCAGATTTTTTAAAATCTTTATATTCCTTTTGAAAATCTTGCACCTACAAAATGGTGAATAGAATCAGACTTGAAGACAGACTTGAAGGTGCTTCAAATTTTGAATCTTGGAAACTACGAATGATGCTAATACTAAGAAAGAATGAGTTAAAACCAATTGTAGAAAATCCTCCTAAATCTAACGAGAATGACGAGAAGAGCCAATGGTAAAAGGACAATACTAGAGCAATGGAACTATTAGTAGATGGAGTAAAAGATCATCTACTACCTCTTATCACAAAGTTAGACTCTGCATATGAAATGTTCAAAGCCCTGGAAAACATGTATGAGATCAACAACACTAGTAGGATTCTTATTCTTAAAAATCAACTCTCTAATATTAAAATGAATAAAGGAGAGACCATCATCTCATACTTAATGAGGATAACAGAATTAAGAAACCAATTCTCAACAATTGGTCACATTTATGATAATAAAGAGTTAACTATGGTAATTTTAAATGGACTCCCTATCTCATGGGAAAACTTTAGACAAGGAATAAGTACTCGCTCCGAACTCCCCAAATTCGATCGACTAAAAGTTGACTGCATTCAAGAGGAGTGTAATCTAATATCTAGAGGAATCAGTATGGAATCCACAAATGAAGATATTCAGATTCTCACTACTAATTTGAAAAGGAAAAGGGCAAGAACTCAAATGGTAAACTACCGTTTAATAAATTGAGAGACTACTCTATTGTACAATGTTATAGATGGGACAAATATGTTCACACTGCAGTAAAATGTCCTGACAGACTCAAACATCAAGCTTCCTTTTCTGAAGTTAGTAATTCAAACTTGTATTTAGAGAAATTCGTATTCTAAAGAACTTCAAGATATCTTGTGATTGAGAGGGAGTTCACTGATAAAGATGGAACATTTATGAGGTAAACTTGATATGATTGTAAAAATTGATTATTGTACTAATGTTATTTCATAACTATATGGGCCCTGTGTAAATCATGAGGAAGTGACGACTTCCAAATGATTATCACTTGTATTTGTAAAAGTT
Source organism: Chamaecyparis obtusa (assembly GCA_027943335.1). Lineage (NCBI taxonomy): Eukaryota > Viridiplantae > Streptophyta > Pinopsida > Cupressales > Cupressaceae > Chamaecyparis > Chamaecyparis obtusa. Next base: position 555,596 of record BSBK01011638.1, read on the forward strand.
ATTGAAGGTGACGATCTTTCAATAACTTGACCTTCTATTGTGATAGACATCTTATGATGTCTGAAACAAATCATGCATGGTGGATTTAGTTTCTTAAACAGACCATGGCCTTCTATTGTGATAGACATCTTATGATGTTTGAGACAGATCATGATAGATTATATCTTGCATGGTGGAATAAGTTCCTTAAACAAACCATGAATGTTCCTGTGGTATCATTGAGGATACATGTGCACATTACCTATGGACATTTTTTTGAGTACTTGGTGAATATCATGCGACTTGACATTCTGAGGCCATTACTCTGAGTACATGGTGAATATCAAGTGACTTGATATTCTGTGGCCATTACTCCTAATATCATGATGTGATATCTCTATAAAATTTGATATTACGTTGAGGTTATATCTCTTTTCATTATTTTGAGTAGTTGATGAATATCATGTGACTTGATATTCTTATTTAGACCATAACTCCTGATATCACAGTGACAAGATATTTCCTCTCTTTCAAAATTAATGGATCTATTGTGAATAGCATTTTGATGGATTTCATCTTCCTTAGCTAAGAGGGAGTGTTGATGTTTGCAGCTTCGATCAGATAAAATAGATATCATATTAATATTATGAGAAAAGATGAAATTATGCATACATATATACATACCAAAATATATAATAATAATTGATATTATTATTATATATATATTGATACATATACATATATTCATATTTAAGAGAATTATAATTGATCTCTTCCCATATTATTAATATTTCTAATTGATTAAATTACATTGATTGAATAACATCAAATGTAAATTTATATATATAAAAAACTAATGATCAAAATGCTTAATGATCGTATATATTAACCGATCACAGAGTTCATCGATTCACAAGTAATCGATATTGATTATATCGATATTGAAATGGCTTCAATATAATCACCGATTAGTATTGGTTTGATATAACATACTATATACACTGATTTGTATTGGTTAATCTTCACCAATTAATATCGGTAGTATTTGATATGAATATCGATTGAGTATTGGTTATGATTACCGATTAACATCGGTTATGAATTGTTGTAAATTGTTATGCTTAAGAGGCATCGTGAGGAGGCATGCCAATAGAGAGACATGTCTCCACGTGGAGACATGTCTATCTATTGGCATGGCTCCTCATATATATATGCCTCTCATATATCGAATGTAGACAAGTAGATACAACAGAGCAATGCAAGTCTCATTCATCCAATCAATACTTGATCCTAAATTCAGTTCATATAAATATTTTGATTATTAATATATCTATATATATTTATTACTGTATCAATATTAAATATATATATATAATTTAAATATATATCATATATATTGAAAGATCATATATATAAATTGGATTTTGAAAGGAAAATTAAAAGCCATATAATCTGATCTCTAAATTTAACACGATACAATATTATCGATACACTCAGCAATAGTATGATTAATAATCATTGCAATATAGTCGATTATGTATATATATTTAATAATACAACTATTATTAAATATATATATACATGATCGATGGTTATTAATCATGCACAATAGAGTTTAATCATGATAACTGTAATCATAGCAGATAATCAGATCAGTACACTGTAAAGGATAGAGATAAAATGTTCAAGGCTGATAGGCCACTTATCCATTTGATAACTGTTGACATAAACATAGTTGTCATTGGTAAAGTCATTGGCAAACATCAATCCCATCGGAACACCGGTACATCACACCGGTACTCTTAATTGTGAACCGGTAGACTAAGCAAGCAGTGTACTTTAAACGGTCTCGCTTATACCGGTCCAAGTTTTTCCAACCGGTCTTGACACACGCACAGGGAACATATGACTAACCGGATAAAAGTTCTACGCTGGTTAAGTGCATGATAATTTGAACCGGATTATGTGGAGCGTTTTTTAGTTAAACTGGAGTTAGCTTTGTTTTTTCTGCAAGCGTTTCAAGGTAAACTCAGGATCAGTTTGCAAGATTTTTAATCAAGGGTGTTGCATGCATGATTTATGGGAGAGTTTACAGCTTGACGAAACTATGAGATGTATTTTTAATAAGATGATTTCTTATAAATATAGGTCGAAAGACATGAAAGATGTGTTGTTGAATAACAAGAGCATAGAGCGAAGAAGAGAAGAGTAGAATCTTCTGAGAGGAAACACAGTCACGAAAGGTGAAAGGGAGAAAGATTCAACAACCAAGCAGAGGAAAGGGTTAACAGGTATGATTTGAATCGACAGAGATAGTGTCATCATAAGATCATTGCTTTAAGTTGTGAAGCATATTTAAATCTCTCAATCAGGGTGAACCCTTACAAGTTCTTTGTATAAATCCCTTTACCGGGTAACATCTTTATTGGTGTTTTAAGTCCTCTGATAAGGCGACTCCTAACAGGGTCAAGATCCTAACAGGTCTTCTATCAAATCCCTTAACCGGGTAGCACTCTTACCAGTGCTTTGGAAGCCTCTAACATGACAACTTTATTACTGCAGTAGTGGAGTTTGTGGGTTCTGTCCCACCGTGGTTTTTTCCTTCTAATCGAGGGTTTCCACGTATAAATGCTGTGTTGACTTGTGGGTTTAATTTCTGTTTATGGTTGTTATAGTATTCTTTTAATTTTTGTATTAACAAGATTATTTGTTTGCTCAAAAGAGAAATAGAAATTGAATTTACTGATTCACCCCCCCCTCTCAGTAATCCATTAGGAATAACAATTGGTATCAGAGCCTAGGTTTTCAGAGATAGAAAGCTTAATCGCTTGAGAAAATATCATGGAAGGTTATAGGTATCAAAAGAAGCTTGAGGAAGCCAATGACATGATAGTCTCTCTTGAAAATAGACTAAGGTCTCTTGCCAAGAGAAAAGAGCCGGCTTTGCAACTAACTGAGAGTCATGAAACCATTGAGGAACTCTTTGGGCAGAGTGGATTTGATGAAGTAGAAGAGGCGGTCTCTGATCTCATGGAGAAAAACAGAATCTAAGTGATCAAATCTCAAATCTGAAAAGGGAGCAGGAAGGTCATGCTTTAAGGATGATTGAACTCATTGAAGCCAAAAGAAAAGCTCAGGATGAGAAAATCAGTGCCATAGAAGCACAGTTAACTGCTGAAAGAGAAAGAAATCTGGCTGAAGATGCACTAAGAGAGAGTGATGCTCTCATATTGCAATTGCATGCAAACATGCAAGGCATAAATCAGGAGAATGCAATCATGCATCAACATTTGCATGACAAAGATGAAGCATGCAAAAAGATGGCTGTTGAATTGGATCAAATAAAGGAACAGCAGAAAACTCTTGAAGAGAGGAATGAGAAACTCAGATGGTACAATGAAAGTTTTGAGAAGCTTGATGAGCAACTGAGGGCTCAAAGAAAGCACAAGGATCCCACAGGACTTGGATACATCGGTCAAACCACAATGAAATTGGTGATTCCTTTGGAGACAAGCAAGGCAAAAAGGAAAGAAGAAACCGACAGAAGACAAAGGTAAAAAGACCTTCAAAACCTCTTGCAAACATTGTGGCAAACTGGGTCATAAAACCAATGATTGCAAAAATGCATCGGTGAAACCATTTACTTCTAACAGTTACAGCAGCAACTGTTACAAGTATGGTCACATGACCTTTGAATGCAGGTCTCGCTCCAATAGTGTGTCCAGTGGAAGTAGGGGAAGCTTCAAGGGTTATTGCTATGCTTGCAATAAATTTGGACACAAAGTGGAAGAATGCAAGTCCAAAACCATGGCATTCAAATCCCCACCAAGATTGGTATTCCATAATAGGAATGTAAACCAGAGCACATCCAACTGTGCTAGCTGTGGACCATTAGGACATAGGAACTCTGATTGTCACTCACCCATGGATAGGGAAAGAAGGGTAAATCCATGGAGAGGAACTGGAATGGCTTGTTACAACTGTAACAAGATTGGGCATCTGGCCAAGGACTGTAGAAACCGGTCAATGAACAACGGCAAAGGACCGGTTAAACAGGCCAAGAAGTTGTCCCCCAACCAAAAGGATAATGTGAGTAAAGAGACCAACAGTGAAATCAAGAAGACTTGGTCTATAAAGGGGACAAAGAGTTCTGTGAGGATAAATCTGAGGTAAGGTCATCATCTATTGATGGTGATATCTCTTCAGCAAATTAAGCCTAAGGGCTTAAGAGGAACAGGTAGCAAGACTACGATTTCTGGAGGAACTGGTGAGTTGTGATCTCACTTAGTCAAGAAGTGGAACTAGGAAGGAGTCACTGGTCTAACATGCGAACCAGACAGGTAAGAGTTACTGACGTAGCAAGGTGGATATTGCAACCAAGGACATGTAATCAGGTAACGAGCCTGTGAACCAGTTGTCTAAAGAAAGGTTAGGTAAGGGTAATTAATAAAGTAACCGTTAACAAATGTTACCGTTTGCTAATTATTGTTACGACCTAAGTCTATAAAAGGGAAAGCCGATTACTCATTTCACTTTACATTGCGATTTGTGATTATTGTTTTCAAAGCTTGAGTAATCTTTTCTTGCTGTAATTTACGATCTTTGCCTAGCGAATTCCATTAATTTTATCTAGAACTTTTTGCACATACCGAACTAGTAAGATGGCATCTTCATCTTCTGTGGTGAGCCTCATCAATGCTAATCAAGTAGAAAGACTTCTTTATGACATCATGGTGGTTCAAAACTGAGTGAATGATATGGTAGGAGCTCTATCATCCGTCCCAGAAGGTGTATTGCTGATTGAGGATGTAACGACATTCATCTACAACAAACAAGAGGAACTAGGCGAAACATTCGTTTAGAGTGAATACCTCTCACTGTGTGAAGGCGAGAAGCTTCATGAAAAATACACTAAGCTTGAATCATCAGGGTTAATAAACAGAGTAAAATATCCAACCGTGTCGTCCGGATTGGATCAGACTGGTGCTTAGTAGGGTTCACGAACTAGGGATGTGGCTTGAGAAAGACGTGGTTACACCAATCACGAAAGAAGACCTACACAGGGTAACTGGTTATAATGCTGTAGGGGAAGCTCTAATCCTAAGGACTATAGCTAATGCAGAAGTCACATGGTTGACGAAGTCCAAATACAACAGTTGGTTGATGACTGTGAACGACATTGAAGACGATGGCATTCGGTTTGCTATTGCGGTTATGGGGTACAAAGTATATCAGTCGAGTAACCTGAATAGCATGCCGAGAGGTGAAATACATGTTGTGCACAAGATTATGCACGATAATGCGAGATACGACATATGTGCTATGCTGAGAAGCCAAATCTTTGAAAACCTAAAGAAGCTCGGCTTGGTCAAGAAGATTCTAAAGTATGGGACATTGCTGGTATGTTTGTTCTTCTATTACCAAAACTTCTTTCTAGCCATAGGCAAGGTAACATGGCTAGAAGATAAACTGGTAATGGTTCAAATAGGTGAGTTAGCAAATAACTTGGGGAACTGGTTTAATAAGGTCATGATAGATTATTTTGAAGCCTTTCAGTTAAGAATGCACAACAGAGAAAGGATTCCCTTAGCCATTGTAGAGGCATATAAAGAAGAAATGTGTTTTTTGGTGAGCACCGATCATTGTATTATCCAGGCTGTGGAGCTTAGGCCCGAGTACGCACTGAAGCTCGGTTATGAGATTACTTCTAAGGTTGCAAAGGCATATGCTGATGCACTTCAGGAAAGCAACTTAGATCTCTCAACAAACTGGTTTGGGACTTATGAGGAGATTCTGGCAAACTTGAGGAAGAAGGCATCTTCTAAGGAACCGAAGAAAGTTTATGTTAAAGGAACTCCCACTCCTAGAAAAAAGAAGCTAGTGGCCGAAGAACCAAAGGTTCAAAGAAAGAAGACACAACCAGCGTCCACCGAACCATCACAAGGTGAGGAAGTGGAGGAAACAAAAACTGAAGAAACCACTACTTTTCTCAAAAAGAGAAAGACCGGGAAACCGGTAAAGGGTGATGCACCAAAAGGAAGAAAACCAACCATAGATGAAATGGTTGAAGGATTGAAGAAAACAGGTGGAATGGGTGGAGTCGAAAGAAGATATGAACTTGCTAATGAAGAAGATAGGAGAAAGCTAGAAGAAGCGGTAGTTTACTATCTTCACAAGTTCAATATAACACCCACTGAACTTCACAAAACAATACCTGAGGATCTACAAGAGATAATAGAAGTTAGATGGAAATCTTTGATAGATAAAGAAAGGCAGCTGAGGATAAGGGCTCTACTTGAAGTTCAGAATCATCTTAGCCTGGAAGAGGCAACCAATCAAGCTGACCTGTACAAACAGAGTTTCAAGATTATAAAAAGAATTAGTCAGGTGCTGATTGGAGAAGTGGATAAAGTACATGATGAAGGGGTTGCAACATGGACGAATGTTTTGAAGCAACAACATCAAGCTGAAGCAGAATGCCAAAAGATCACAGAGTCACTAGTAAGAGATAGTGGTTAAGGGAAGGGCATACTAGGTGTTGAGAGTCCAGTCAAAGCAAAGTCTGCAAGTGAACCGGTCATCGTGGATATCACTGGAGACACAGGTGGTGACCTCACTCCACCAAATCTACTTGCTTCCCCAGTTAAAGATAAAGCTCAAACTTTAACTGTAGATAATATAGTTGATGAAATTATGGATTTCAGTGAAGTGTCAAATGCTACAAAATGGTTCAGTGTTCTGGGAGAGGAGGATAAGGAGAAAATTGAGATTCCTCTGTTAGAAACCTTTTTAGATTTCAACAGAAGTCCTAGGGCTATAGGCCTCACTTTCCGCCATAATTGAATAAAGGGCTAATGACCAAATGGAGAACCCGTCTAGCCCTAAACAATAAGATGATAAGAGAAACTTTGGCGAAAGTTAAACCAGATCTTAACAAAGAGACGATAAAAATTCTGATGGATGTAGTGTCACTCAATTTGGACACGAGGGACAGGGTTGCCAAGATCGTTAATGGATAGGAAAAAGATGTGTATAAAGATTCTCTAGAATTTTGGCAAAAATATGACTTCAACACTCTTAAGTCTACAGGTCCACTGGACATCTCACAAGATGAACTTGAAAAGGAGATGGTTCCACCGATACAGTTCACAACTGGTGAACAAGCGTCCATAGGTGAACAAGCAACAATCGGTGAGAAGGAAGTTATACTTGAACAATTCTGTAACATCCAACTTAACTTAACAAATTTTTTTTTGTATCATAAGAGAACATCTTGCTACATAACATAACATAAGATATAAACAACTTTTAATGAACTAAAGAACTACGGAAATAACTTCATCAAGAAAAGAAGTACAGTGCAGAATTCAAACAACTAAGAGCATCATTTCTTACAAGTAAGCTTATCTAACTTTTCTCATCAATCTTATTTCATCATTGAACTTTCAAGAAGTAAAGTATTCATAAAGAATTTACAAGAGAAGGAGAAGTTTCTCACTATTCATTTGCTTAACAAGGCGGACTGAAAGATCTCGGTTGTCATCAGGAGGGAAAGATAACACCAGGGCGTTTAACCACCCAACCAATGAAACTATTGTTTCGCCCTTTGTCCATTTCTACTGAAAGGACCCGGCCTCTTCGCAGAGGAAAGAATAGATCAATAAGAGCAGTCAACTGGAATTGGTGGAACCCTACTGTCTCAGACGGTTACTCCCTGCAGCGATTGCTACCCTGGATTAACGCTTGTCTAAGACAATATCCGGGTTACTAGGAAATTGGTCTAGCATCTGCTGATGCACCCTTGGCCAAGGTAATTTTTCTGCTCTACTGAGCTTTACTCAATTTCCCACCCTATCCGACTAACTCTCGTTTCCTTTTTTAGAATTTAGTGATTATGGAAAGCTTTCCCAGTTCCCTATGGTGTAAGGTTCGTCCTTCTGTATATAGCCTTTTGACACATGCCTGTTTCTATTGGTTTAATAGATTTGTAAATGGAGGAATGACAAACTCCAATTCAAGAGAACGGATGGAGGTCAATAATTATCAAGTTGTGGAGATTCGTAAATTTAATCATGTAAGGACTATCATTTCCGTAATCTAGGAATCTTATTGTTCCAAATAATATTTCTGATTACTAAGTGGGGTCTGGTTTACAACCAGGTGCAGGTTTGTTCACTGATTTCTCTCTACACTACTATACAAGTGCATGGCGAAAACCGTGTACAGGATACAGTATCATATGGACTAAAATATCGTCAAGGAAATTCTTGCAAGTTTGTTTACTGGTTACAGATTGTGAATAGCAGAAGGATACATTATGACTCTCATAGGAAGCATAGACATGAATCTCTGGTGCATCTTCAGGCGACGCATATAACAGAGAACCCCATTAGCTAAAGATGGTACAGAAGAAACAGTTTCCTAGGCTTAACAACTTAGTCTTTTCACTTCCAAGAGTAGTAGATTTAACCTTCCTACCTATTGCTCAGCTCTGTTATGGAGGCGAGACTTGACTCTGCGATAACAGTATTCTACAGTATAAACTTACATGCAATTTACAAGAATAGCCAAGAAGCCTTATAACAATTAACACAGCTCTGTCATAATCTCGACACTGCTAATATAGCAATAAAATGACATAATCTCAACGTGACACTAATGTGAGTAGATATGTGAACGACAATACTTCTATACACAGCTACGCGGTTATGAGAAGTGTGCAACTGTACAGACTCACGTTATCACTACGTTCATTTCATAACAACACAAGATAGTCTTATACTCGAAACAAACGTGCATGCATAAGGAAAGCACAAGCATCCATTACTAAACAACCAACAGCAAGAATGAAATGAAAGAACCGTGCCTAGGAATTTGTTTCGGTTCTTTAGCTAGGATGTTCAGCTCTTTCCTCTCTTCCGTCACCTTTTCTCAGCTAAGTCGACTTCTCTCCCCCCTTCTACCATCGTCACCTTGCTCTCCTCCCCAAGATAATCTCATGGCAGCTTAAAGAAGCTCCGCAATCCCTAACTACCCAATCGAACGGTGATTGAGCGCCCTTTCATGCCAACTCACATCGCGGAATACCTCCATTCCGGATTCAAAATTCTTTTAAAATCATTTTCCCAATCTTCATAAATGTGCAGTATACCATCATGAAAATTAGAAGACCGCGTTAAAAAGGAAACAATAATATAAAATAAAGGAGAAAAATGCTAAGAGCCACCTACGAGAGTGGATATTCTAAAGAAGACATATACGACTAAAGTCCACTAGAAGAAAAGCTTAATCCAAAACGGCCCAAAAGAATTAAATAGTTAGACACTAAAATGATTATCCGAGGATACGATATTAGAAGATTGACGCGAATAATAAAAGACAATTTGATTAGATTAAGGTCTCCCACATATTTCACCAATAGAGGAAAGATAAAAACCCTAAAGAATTATTATAATTATGATTGACGTTAAAATATTAATGAGGTCACAATTCGCCCCCCCCCCCAAATCGACACAAGGGTTAAGATTATAAAACAAAATAACATTGACCGAGAAGTTGCTCGGGGTGTCCGATATGAATCAACCTAAGCTAGGTCATTCCTAGAATAGACAAATTCTTCGACGGTTCTAAATAGGGTGTGGCCATCAGAAGATTTTAATTCCCATACCAAATCAGAACCAGTTCCTTATCTTATTTTCACTATCCTTTCCTCCTTTCCTGGTGTTATCTTCCCCCTTTCTGGGCGACCTTGTCGATCCTGCAACCACTTGCACACAAGAAAAAGTTAATCCATCTTTTCATATCATGTATCCATACATCAAGCTACTTAACATGTAATTTAAATCTAAATAAATTAATATGGCGCGTTTCCCATTATTAACAAAACAGGAATTAACTTTCCTTGAATAGCAAGGCACCAGAATATTAAATTCGAAACCACTTAGGTCATTTTAAACTAGAAATATTAACCAGATACCATTTAGGGCATGTAAACCAGAAATATAAAACCATATACCATTTAGGGCATGTAAACTAGAAATATAAAACCATATACCATTTAGGGCACGTAAACCAGAAATATAAAACCATATACCATTTAGGGCACGTACACAAGAAATATAAAACCATATACCATTTAGGGCACGTACACTAGAAATATAAAACCACGTACCATTGTTTTAGAAAAGTTGCTGAGGAGGGGTGTTACAAATTCACAGCCAGTGAACAAGTTAATCTGGGAGAACAAGTTCAAATAGAGGAACAAGAACAAGGAGAGTCATCAACAAAGATGACTGCAGAAAATGAAACAGAAAAAATAGAAGCTGTTTTAAATGGTCAAAAGGTTACGGAAGAGCAACAACAGATTGAGCAACCTTCGGAAGAACAAGTCCATCAAGGAGTACATCCAAAAGAAGAGGTACGACAAGAGGAGACTCTACAACAAGAAATACCTCAACAACAGGAGTTGCCTATTATAGAAGAACAAGAGAAGCCTGTAGAAGAAGAACCGGCACAGGAAACAAGGTAGAAGGAACCAATAGATGTTCCAAGTACATCTTCATCAAAGAGAAAGCTAACCTTTGCAATAGATTCTGAATCCAAGAGAAGCAAAGTTAGTGAAACTGTTGTTGACATAAGCAAAATGTCAACAAGGCATCTAAAGGAGCTCACTAAGAGAAAACAAGATATGGTTCTCTTTAGTGTAAGGAATATCTTGTACAATTTTGTACTTGATATAGATATAGATGAAGGCGAACCGGTAATTGATCAATTAGAGGTACTAGCACAAGCAATTGGGGAAGATGTCATTGACCCAGAAACAATTGCAATTGATCACTATGACAAGAAAAGAATAGATATTCTTGAGAAACAGGTTGAAAAACTCAAAGCTACTGTATCTACAAGAACTGGAGAGCTACAGAAACAGATACAGAAAGTTGGAAGGTTGATTTCAAGGACTTCTAACTTTGAAGACTTTGTAAAGGATATAACTGAGAGAACAAATAGGACAACAAAAGAGATAAAGGTTTTAACATCAAAATTTGATGCTAAAAGCTCACTACTGAGTACCATAGTTCGACCTATTGCCGACTTATCGCCGATAAGTCAACTTATCGCGATGAGTTTTACCAAGCGATAAAACTTGTATAGTTATCACTTGGAAACTTATCGCCGATAAGTTGCTCTTATTGGCGATATGTCGGCGATAAGTGCATAACTTATCGCCATTTATCGCGGTAGTAGCATGTTAAAACGCGACAGCAGTAAAAAACGCCCAGTTTGGTTTTATTTCGACTGCCAGTAATTTTTTGTGGAGAGAAAATATAGTAAGAAAGGGTTTTGGAGGAGAAACATCAGCATTTGACGCATTTTGGATCAATTCGGAGTGGATTCGAAGCGGATTCAAAGGGATTTTTCAAGCAAATTCAAAATCACAAGTAGGTTTTCAAAATTCTTTCCCTTTTGTTTTAAAATCTTTTTTTCTCGTATTAAATGCTTTCAAGTTTATACAAACTATCTAATATCATTTCCAATCTACTTGTTTTAGAACATAATGAATAAGATCTAACACCATTTTTTAGCAATTTTTGCAAATTTTTCATAGTTTTGTCAAAAACTTCATATTTTCTCAAAAATTTCATAACCTTTCAAGTTTTTTGGTTTTTTCCTTCACGTTTCAGCTATGTTTAAACTAATTTAAAGTTTTAAACTTAGTTTGTTTCTAAATTTCTTCGTTAAATTTCTAAATTTGTGCCCTCATTTTGTATGTGACATGTAGTTTGATTCTTTGTCAAAATGGCAAATAGGGATTCCTCTACAACTAACTCAGCTACAGGGTCTGCCAGTGTCTCACTAGACGCATGTCCATCGGGATATGTAGGAATGCGCCCTAAAGGGGCTAGAGACAAGGCATGGGCATATGCTTTTGAAGGACCCGAATATAATAACGTGATATGCATAAAATGTGAAAAACTAGTGAGTGGAGGCATATCTCGTTTGAAATACCACCTTGCAGGGATCACAAAGTGTGACACAAGGGTTTGTAAAGCCACCACCCCAGAAATAATGAGAGAGAGGAATGCCTTGCTCGCTGCTCAAGAAGAGAAAAAGTTGCAAAGGGAAAGGGCAAAATTGGCCATGAGGGCAGCCATTTTTGAATCGCAAAGTATCTCACACTCTCATTTTTAAGAATCATTTATAATTTTATTATTTTATAATCATAATGAAATAATGTGGGTTGTGATTTGTGACCAGGTATCCCATCCACCCTTGAAGAAGATGAAGCAGCACTTGACGGCATAGTGGGCTCTCATTGTGGCCCATGGATTTGCAAATCTACCTTGTCCTCGCCTTCCACTTCTACTGGTTCTAGTAGACCAGCACCACGGTCATCTTCTATAGACAATTTTTTTGTGCCCAGAAACACACCTGGAGCACAACCATCACTAGAGGGTACTAAGTGGAACAACGATGTGCATCGGCAAGTTGACATTCAATGCACTGATTTTTGGTATTTTAACAATATCCCCTTCAATGTTGCAGAAAGTCCCTATTGGCTGAATTTTGTGACAGGGATCACTGTAGCGGGAAAGGGCTACAAGGCACCTACTCCTAAAGACTTGAGTGGGAGGTTAGTTCACTTTTACGGTTTTACAATTTACTTATTTTTGTTGAATGTAATTTTTTTAAACAAAGTTGTGTACTTAAATGTTATTTTTATTTTGTTCTTGTAGATTGCTCAAAGATGCTGTTACTAGAGCCAATGAAGTGGTAGAAGACCAAAAATTGCAATGGAAACAATTTGGCTGCTCTATACTTTCAGATGGATGGACAGATGGAAGAAACCGTACCATCATCAATTTTTTAGTTTCTTGCAAGAATCAAGTCGTCTTTTTGAAATCTTTGGATGCCTCAGACAAGATAAAGACAGCTGGAACTTTGGCTCTAATGTTAGAGCAAGTTGTGATGGAGGTGGGGGTTGCTAATGTGGTGCAAATAATAACCAACAATGCAGCGGCATATGTGGCAGCGGGAAGGATCCTCCAAGATAAGTATAGCACACTTTTTTGGTCTCCTTGTGCAGCACACATCCTTGACCTTCTTTTGGAGGACATAGGAAAATTGGATTGGGTGAAATCGGTTGTAGAGGATGCAAGAAAGATAACAAAATATATCTACAATCACCCTTGGGTTCTCGCTTTGATGAGAAAATTCACCCATGGGAAGGAGTTGGTTAGACCTGCAGCTACAAGGTTTGCAACGATTTTCTTAACGTTGCAAAGTGTTCTTGGTTCTTTGAATCCTTTGAAGCAATTGTTTGTGAGTCAACCATGGTTAGACTCACGTTATTCAAAGAAGGCTGATGGTCAAAGTGTTGCATACATTGTCTTTGACAACCACTTTTTTGAGGATGCTACAGAAATTGTGAAGGTATCTTTGAAACTTCAAAAGTTGAATATTTAGTTTTTTTGTATTCAAGAATCAAGTCTTTCATTATTAATTTGGAACTCTAGTCTATAATTAATGATAATCTTTTTCTACTTTTTAATTGTAGGTGATAAAGCCCTTGGTTAGAGTTCTCCGATTGGTAGATGGGGATCAAACCCCAATGGGGTATCTTTATGAGGCCATGGATAGGGCCAAAGAGGTTGTAAAAAATATTTACAAGGGGAACAACCTAAAATTTGACCCCATATGGGAAATTATTGATAGGAGGTGGAACAATTAGCTCCACCAACCCATTCATGTAGCGGGGTACTTCCTCAACCCTACTTATTGCTTCTCTCCATCCTACGGGGATCCCAATGGAGAGGTCATGGAGGGCCTCATTGAATGCATGCAGAGGATGGTACCTGAGGTTGAGGTGAGAGACCTCATTGTGGCCGAGATGGAAGTGTATCAGAATGCAACGGGCAAGCTATTCTCCTCAGACTTGGCAAGAAGAGGAAGACAGACTCCAACCCCAGGTACAATATTTGGATTTTTGGTGTCTTTCACATGCATGATAAGTAGATAAAAACTAAGTTACTAAAATATGTTTTCACCTTGCTTTCTAACTCTTTAATATTTATCTTGCAGATGCTTGGTGGCAAAATTGGGGTGGGAATGTCCCAAATCTACAAAGACTTGCCTTGTGCATCTTATGTCAGCCATGTAGCTCATCTAGTTGTGAGCGTAATTGGAGCTTATTTGAGGCCATTCACACGAAGAAGAGGAACAAGTTAGCACAGAAACACCTCAATGACCTTGTTTATGTGCAATATAACCTTAAGTTGCGCATAAGAAAGGTAGAGTTACCAGCAGCAGGGCCACTTGATTTGGATGACATAGATCCGTACTGTGATTGGACATCACAGGAGCAGCCTCCATTGTTCACAGAGGATGACATCTATGATTTGGAGAGGCAGACTATGGAGGAGGGTGGAGTCATAGCAGGATTGGATGACATTCAGGAGGATGATCATGAGAGCAGTGAGAGTGAGGAGGAGACAGATGATGAGGAGTCATTGCCAGTGTTAGCACCATCTACATCTAGGGTGGAGGTCCAGTCACAGCCAGTTGTGCAGAGGGAGCTGTCACAGCCACAACGGACTACTAGGGCTAGACCCCCTCCCACTCCTGTAGTTTTTACTAGAGCTATTGGGAAGGGGAAGAGGAAGATGTAGACTAGTTTGATATTGTACTTGTCATATGTATTTGCTTATAGTTTTACAAAGACAATTTGCTGTTTTTAGTTTTCTTCAGAGTTCAGACTATCAGACTATGGCTACCAGCCATCAGCATTCCACATGAGAATGCAATTTTGATACATATTTGCATTTATATATATCTAGATCAGCTTGTTTGGTTTGTTTACTCATTTACTAACTCGTTAGATGAATCTCCTTATTGAATTTTGCAAAAAAAATGCATTTCTAATTAAATTAAAGCCATTTTTTAAGTTTCCCGATAAGTTCGCCGATAAGTTCCCGACTTATCTCCGATATATCCCGATATTTTTTTTTTGCCCTCGGCGATAAGTTGCCGATAATGATAAGTTGAACTATGCTGAGTACAACCAGGAGCTGACAAGTCTTGCTCTCACTTTGAGGAAGGCATTAGAAGAAAATACAAAAAGAATCCAAGATCTTGTTGGATTTCAGTTGTTCATTGTACCAACTTTTGATCTAATGCAGACAACGACAATTGATACAGACAAAATTCTGAAGGAACTTGATTTTAAGACAGTGGAAGACATGGAAAATCTCATTGTCTCACTGCAATCTGCAAAGAAAACTTTGAAGATCATATAACAGGTATCTGGAAACCTTTTCTAGAATCTGCAAAGAAGATCTACAAAGACATCTTCAATAAGTTACAGTTGTAAAATGTAAAAAAAAAAGTAAAGAGTAACAACCCTTTGTCCCTTGGAGGCAAAAAGGGGAAGATGGAAGTGAATAAAGAAGATGGAAGTGAAGATGGAAGTGAAGAGAATAAAGAAGATGATATCAGTAACAGTGTGTCAGATATATGCTATAGATAGATGAGAAAATCTATAGGGGAAGTCTACAGGTGATGTATTGATAGGTTTTGCCACCAATGCCAAAGGGGAAGATTGTTGACATAAACATAGTTGTCATTGGCAAACATCAATCCCATCGGAACATCGGTACATCACATCGGTGCTCTTAATTGTGAACCGGTAGACTAAGCAAGTAAACAGTGTACTTTAACCGGTCATGCTTATACCGGTCCAAGTTTTTCCAACTAGTCTTGACACACGCACAAGGAATAGACGACTCACCGGATAAAAGTTCTACACCGGTTAAGTGCATCATAATCCGAACCGGATTATGCAGAGCATTTTTCAGTTAAACTGGAGTTAGCTTTTTCAGTGGAACTAGACTTAGCTTGTTTTTTCTGCAAGCGTTTCGAGGTAAACTCAGGATCAGTTTGCAAGCTTTTTAATCAAGGGTGTTGCATGCATGATTTATGGGAGAGTTTATAGCTTGGCGGGACTATGAGATGTATTTTTCATAAGATGATTTCTTATAAATACAGGTCGAAAGACATGAAAGATGTGTTGTTGAATAACAAGAGCATAGAGTGAAGAAGAGCAGGAGAGCAGAATCTTCTGAGAGGAAACACAGTCACGGAAGGTGAAAGGGAGAAAGATTCAACAGCCAAGCAGAGGAAAGGGTTAACAAGTATGATCTGAATCGACAGAGATAGTGTCATCATAAGATCATTGCTTTATGTTGTGAAGCATATTTAAATCCCTCAATCAGGGTAAACCCTTACAGGTTCTTTGTATAAATCCCTTTACCCGGTAACATCTTTATTGGTGTTTTAAGTCCTCTGACAAGGTGAGTCCTAACAAGGTCAAGATCCTAACAGGTCTTCTATCAAATCCCTTAACCGGGTAGCACTCTTACCAGTGCTTTGTAAGCCTCTAATAGGGCAGCTTTATTACTGTAGTAGTGGAGTTTGTGGGTTCTGTCCCACCATGTTTTTTTCCTTCTAACCGAGGGTTTCCACGTATAAATGCTGTGTTGACCTGTGTATTTAATTTCTATTTATGGTTGTTATAGTATTCTTTTAATTTCTGTATTAACAAGAATACCTGTTTGCTCAAAAGAGAAATAGAAATTGAATTTACTGATTCACCCCCCCTCTCAGTAACCGGTTAGGAATAACATAAAAGGATAACATAGCAGATAGTCATATTATCATAGCAGATAATCAGATTAGTACACTGTAAAGGATAGAGATAAAATGTTCAAGGCTGATAGGCCACTTATCCATTTGATAACATTGGTTAGAGTAATCCGACCGGAGCTATATATATCTAACAAGCAGAAGGAAGATCAGGCTGATTGCTGGTATTGGGTTTGAGTTAATGGAAACATTGGTATTTCTTAGACTACATGGCTCTTTCTTGGTTCCGTCAATGGAAGCACTCACCAATTGCAGTCAATATTCTTCTTGTAAAGAAATTTGAATTATGTAGAGACTATGGTGAAGCCTAACAGAGATATTAGTGATTGAATGTATCCTTTTGCTGCTGTGATACAATTTCTTGTGAGTGCCATAAATGTTTTCAGATCTGTGAAAGGTCAGGAATATTATTTTTTTCTATAGGTTTCATCAATTTGAGCCATTTTATGGCATGTTCTAATTTACTGTATTTAGTTTCTATATGGTCTTTTACTGTTCAATCAGAATTCACTTGCACAGTAAGATACAAATCTGAAACTGAAACAATACACTTGCAAACAAAATTACCCTAAGTAAAAGGTAAAAAGATTCTATAGGGATCTTATGATATCTATGAGAAACCTACCACAAAGGAACAAATTTGAGTGGGTCGTAGAGACAAGCTACACCACTTGAATTACCTTGAACCCCAATGCACTGGTATTGGCCTCTAACTAAAAACCTAGAAGCCAAGCAAAACATTCCTTCCATAGACATCTTAGTCTCCTCGATGAAATTAAAATCAAAGGAATGAATTCAGATCAAATTGCAAATTGCCTTTTGTCTAGCGATGCTATTCATACCCCTTACATTCCATGACAGAACTATCATTTTTGAGATGGAGAAAAATGGGAATCAATGGTTTTTACTGACCCAGACTTGATTAATGTCTCCCCAATTAAAGTCACTTTTTCCTAATCTTTCTTCCTACCTACCTTAGGAAGTTTTCAGGAAGATCCTTCTCGAGATTTTTTTTTTTAAACCCCAATACATATAGTGTCTCCTTACTTTTATCAACATCCTTTAGCCTCCTTACATCTACTTGCCTCTAGTTTCTTCCTCAAGACCCTTTTGTATCCTCTCCTTCAACTATTCCAAAGCTGCTGAATGTGGGTCATACACTTGTGCCCATTCCTGCTTTGGCATTGTCTCTTTTGGACACTCCTCTGTGATGGGAATCTCTAGCTCCACTAACTCTTCAGCCAACATTGTCTTAAGAGATTCATGAAATAGGAAATCTGTTTCTGCAGGAGGTCCTTGATCTTCACTCTTCTTCTTGCCAACTTCTTGGAAAGCATTGATACTTTGCCTATCATGTATTGGCAGAGTTATTTGGTCTTGTGACCATCTTCTTTTTCCATTTCCAATTCTTTTTCTTGTAAAACTACCAAATTCCTATACACTTGAGGAACTGGTGGGTGATGATGGTGCTATTGCTAGCCTTTGTCTTGAGGCCTTTCACCTGGCTCATTTGGCCTCTTATTTGCCCACTTATCTTGGATGATGCTTTCCCCTTTCTCACGTTCTTCCTTCTCTAGTGGATCTTCTTCTTCATCTTTTGCTCCAAGTTTTGAAGATTGCCCAACTTTACTATCCTGTGGCTCTGGATATCCCACCAGGTCGTAAGTCAAGGGAACATCCTTCATCTTGAATTTGCTGGCCAGATGTGCGATCCACCGCTTTGTGAATTTCATGATTGATATGGATAACATGTCAAGATCTATTTCTTTAGGCCCAATCCATTTGGGTGGCTAGGTGGTCTTATCTCTTCTCAAACTTAGGCTGAATCACGTTTGAATCTTCTTCAACCTAATCTGGCACTGGATGAATTCTACATGCTCTAATCATTTTGAGTGGTAACCTAGAATACATTCTTTCCCGTCTTCATATTCATCTTTGGCATTGGACCAAATTCCAATAATCTTCAAGATGCATCTTATGCATGTATTTTCGGCTAGCCACCACTCTTAATTATATAAGGATCAAAAGTCGACCTTGCTGTATGAATTGATAAATGATAGAACTGTAACTCCTCTGTCGACTTTTCAGCTGCTAGCAAAGATGGACATACTTCATCTTAAGTTCCCATGATGATTGGGAATTCAATTCCACCTATCCTCTTCTTTTGGATTTTTTCATATGTTGTCAACTGCCTTGCGACTTCCAACAACACCATTTTATCAATTAGATATCTTGGAAGTCTGTAAGAATGAGAAGAGAATCTTTGAAGCTAGATATAAGAGAATGTTGGGAATTGGATGAACTAGGACTCGTACTTTTCCACAAACTTCATTGCTTCCCGTATTAACCTTGTGCGAAAGCTGCTTTGAAGAGATCTGGCAATATGCATGGCAAAGGCGTCATTGGTTCTCAGTTAATTATGTGTATTATACAAGTGCAACTGAGGATAACATTCGTGCACCTTTAACAGGTTTGGACCACATCCTATGGTTCCTTTGCATCTCAGTCCTTCATATCTAGTTATCCTTGATAGCATGTATACAACGTTGGGAGCTCATATAAATTGCCTTGGATTACTCCAAATCCTTGAATTGCTCATCCAGGTTGTCACTGATCACTCTTGACTAGTCCACAACCTTGACTCCATCTGTCACTTCTTCAATAAAATACCACATCCATGGCTTGAAGATACAAGGCTGTAGACATCGCATAATTCTACTTAGTAATATCACAAGGTTGCTATACTCCTGCTTGAGATCTTACCAGACAATTTGCTTGGGCATTTTGTAATGGTGAGCCTTAGGCTTTTACATCTGCTTGTAGTTGATGACTTCTGCATAACTGTCAGTTCCAACGTTATAGATCCTTAGTGCATTCTCTTTCATTTTGTACACTATAGACCGATAGGTGGGAATTCCAAAAGCCTTGACAATTGCCAGTGGAGTGAGATTCACCAACAACTTGCCATCTGGTGCCCAAATCATTCTCTACTCTGAATTATAATTCTTAGCACATTCTACAATCAGATGAGGACACTGTTGGCTAAAAATTTTGTAAGCTTCTAAAACTACACCTTACAAAATTGTAACTTTAGGCAACGATATAGTGAGATAAATCTCTCCTCTCAGCAATAGGGGAGGCTCCCTTCTTACCGCAAGTGGCTTCAGTAGGACTTCAATTGAAATTAAATAAAGGGGTGATTCTTCCAATTTGTTCCTTTTTTTGAGAACAAATTCACAAGTAACAACTTTCTAACTCTACAAAGATATCCTATTACTACGATAATGCTGGTGACTCGGTAGTTGACATAAGAACAACTCTTAAGGAAGTAGTTATAATTATATTTGGTAGATTAAGAACAAGGGCCCAAAGTCTCTTACGATTAATCCTATTTGAAGAATAACTAGAACCAATAGTGAGGCTCAAAGTCTCTCACTAATAATCTTGAAATTGAAATAAAACACTTAAAGTTGAAGCTCAAAGTCTTCAACTCTTAGTATTTGTAGCCACTACTAACTACAACAATTTGTCCTCCTGCAGCACAAAGTCTTCAAAAGTTCAAATTGGCTCTGAATGCAATAGGCAACTCAAAGTCTGCACAATTGAATTCAAATCCCTTTTGAGCAAAACTCCAAAACTCACAATCAATATCCAGAAAATGTTGTCACATAACACTTTGAATCAACACAATGTTTGAAAGTAAGTTGCCCCTTTTATTAAAAACAATTCAAATTTACATCTAAACTCAAAGTCTTAGAGTGTAGATATAAAATGGCTGAATTTTCTTGCCTTGCCAAAAGATAAAAATTACAATGAAGCCCCCTCCTTTATATAGGAAAAGAGAGGAGAGAAAGGTGAAGAAAGAAGGGGAAAACCCTTAACCACCTTGACTTATAACCTAACTAACTAACTAACTAAGACTTATTCAATGCTACAAGACTTAAAGCACTTGCAACATGATTACATGAAACAACTTTGAACGAGATACTATCACATGCAATTACATCTAGTTTTCTCAATTATATGCAATTTGTCAATTAGATAATGAAAATAAACTAAGTGTCTGACAAGACATGACATCTATTACATCATCCTCTGTCGGGCTTCATGCTTCTATAGGATGCCCGATGATTTATATGTTCTGGTTTGGTGAAAGCATCTCGAACCAAAATATGGGTATGCATCCTTCATTGTTGCGTTGAGTGTTCATTGACCATTTTTGACTTGAAAGCATTCTATGCTTGTAATCATTCTTTCACCTCCTTGTTGGCTTCATTATGTGATCATTATTGCCTCATGTCCTTCTTTCTTCTTTGCATATCTAGACTTTATGCATGTTGGATATGATTGGATGACTTTTAAGAAATGAAGGGTGAAGAATTTTAGGCAAAACCAGTTCTTCAAATGAGGGAAAAACTCAAAAACGGGATTTTCTGGGAGCATTGCATATGAATGGACAGCAAGTGTTAGGTGAGAAAATGAAGCATGGATGGTTGCACGCTTTTTGATGTACAAGTATGGATTTTGGAAGACTATGAACATGGCATATGGCTGGAAAACTTTAGGACAGTGAAGAGGTGAATGGATTTTAGCTCAAAAAATGGTAAGGAAGACCCAAAAATGGGTTTCTTGGAGGTGATTGCATATGTGGACAGCGAGAATTATGAAGGGAAACATGTATGGAAATGAGTGGATATGACGTCTACTTATAATGAATTGTTATGTTTTCATCATAAGCAAATGTGCTAGCAACCACCATCATGAATTTCAAGTCATGTGGCAGCGATATAGCAAGCACGGATGTAGTGCGTATAAGCATGAAAATGGGCTTTTTGGATGCAAAAGCATGTTGCAAAGTGAGCTTGCTTTCCTTGATAATTTCATTCAAGAACGGGTTTTTTTAATCCCGACTGCATATGGAAGCAAGATGAGGCACTTGCATATGCAACTTGGAGAATTTAGATGGAAGATAGGAGCACATATTATATACAAAACAAATGCAAATCTGAAAATGAAATGAAGAGATTTGCAAACAAAAACGAAAGAACACATATATACAACTTTGCCCTATGAAATTCACAAGAAATTTTACTTTTTTTCCTCAAGAAGAAAAGAAAGAAGTCTCTTTAATCTCTTATGCAAAGTCTGAAAATGAAATGAAGAGATTTTCGGATTTAGAAAGATTGCATGAATAAGAGTTAAATAGATTTTGAATCTTGACTCAATCCTTGCAAAATGAATGTATTTTTGAGTCAAGATCGATTGCTTGCCAAGTGTGGGAAGTTGGAGATTAAAAATGCACAATAATAGCAACCAAAATTGACTATTTCAAATGCACATGCAATGACAATTAAAAATTGCATCTAGGGCATCAAATGCAACTTAAAAAGAATGATAGACAAACTGCAAATGATAAACAATACCCAAGAACTCACCTAGGAAGAAAAACGTTTGGATTTGATGAAGAAAAATGGCAAACAATGGGCCGTTTTTGAGCAAAAACGCCCAAAAATTTGCCCTAAATGGGCTGTTTTTGTGAACAAAATCCTTTCAAATCTTCATTTTTGAGTAGCCATGAATGATTCTTGGGAGATTTAGTGCAAAAACGACCCTATGGGGAGCAAAAATGATTGAGTTTTGACTATGAATCTTGTGATTCTTTGCTTCAAAATCCCGTTTTTTTCAAAAATCCCCAAAATAAGTGGGTTTTTGGAAGTCAAAACACATGTTTTCCTCTCAAAAATTGCCACTTCTTGCTTTTTAATACCGAAGGCAAGTTAAAACAAGTCAAAACGCACTTTTTGAATGGAAAAACATGTATTTTAGCTTCAATGGTTTAAAAATGTTTTTTCATATATGCATATGCATATAAAAACAACTCTCTACTATTTAAGTGATTATATACACACTTTTTGAGTGCAAATACATATTACAAAAGACATGCATATACTCCCAAATTTGACGTCCTTGGCAATTTGATAGAAAGAATGTGTTAAAAACGTCTTTTATATGTGCATTTGCATATAAAAACAACACTCTACAGCTTAAGTGATTAAATACGCACTTTTTGAGTGCAAATACATATTATAAAAGATATGTATTTGGCTTGGAAAAAACCACTTTTCTACTTAAGTTATAAAACGGGATTTTTAATATCAATTGCAGATGCAATTGAGCTTGAAAAGCCACTTTCTCACTTAAGTTATAAATAGGGGATTTTTAACATCAATTAATTTGCATGTGCAATTGATATTAGCAACTTCATCACTCACATTTAAATGCCACATGTCATACCATTTTAATTGTTTTTGTAAAAATACTTATTTGGATGTTTGATTTCATCATCACGCCACTTCAATTCATGGGTGCACATTAGACATGGAAGTGGATTTTCAACACTTAATGCAAACTTTAATATTTCCTAACCTTGGGCACATGTAATGTCCCTAGTCGGGACCTTACGTAAATTTCTCATTTAAACTTTTTGGAAAACTAATTTTTTGTATCTCTTTTCTTAATCATAGATGAAATATTCATATTTCATCAATAATAGATATGTTTATTTATAGTTAATTTTCTTTCTAATTTATATCTTGATATATCATATTTAATTCATAAGCTTTTATTATTTAATGATATATTATATTTTGATTATTATTTATCTTTAATATTTTACATGGTATTAAACAACCAATTAATATATAACCTTAATGAATAATATTTGTTATGTAATGTTCCTTCTTATTCTCCTTATAATTTCTTGCAAAACCGATATTAGTACAAGATATTATACAATATTTATATGACTCATACTCTACTTTAAGTTAGTAAGGGGGGAATTTGGTTTTTAAGGCTGCCTCTAGGTCGGGCTTCACAGAATTCCCGATTCTTGGCTTGAGGGATATAAGATCCACTCTAAGCAACCGGGCTATCGACACGTCATCCCATAGAGCACTTCCCATAAGTACCTATTGGAAGCAATAAATGCATTCCAAGTCTATGCATATGCATATGACTGGTATCAGTATATATACAGCCTGCGGGATTATAACAATCTCAACTTTGGCAATAGGACTATACTAGTCTCGAATTGCCATCAATTATAGATTGGCAATCGGGTTATATCAACCTCGAATTGCCATCCATCTCAATAGGCAATGAGGCTATACCAACCTCGAATTTCCATTAATCACAAATAGGCAACGGGGCTATAAGAACCTCGAATTGCTATTAATCACAAATAGGCAATGGGGCTATACCAGCCTCAAATTGCCATTAATCACAAATAGGCAAAGGGGCTATACCAACATCGAATTGCCATTAATTACAAATGGGCAATAGGGGTATACCAACCTTGAATTGCCATTAATCACAAATAGGCAACGGGGCTATACCAACCTCGAATTGCCATTAATCACAAATGGGCAACAAGGCTATATCAACCTCGAATTGCCATTACTTTGATCTCTATATAGCTCAGGATGAATATAAGATTCATATGTACGACTACTAGAGGGAAAATGAATATAAAATTAATTATCAACAATTGTATAACATCGATTTCATTATCTACATAAGGAATGTCAAAATAGTATATTCATTAATATAGATCAGAAATGTTACCAATATATATATATAATTAAAAAAAATATATATATATTTATATTAATTCTTATATATATAATTTAATTAAAACTAATTCATATATATATATATATATATATAATCTATATCTAAATACCATATAACTTGAAAATATGTTCGTATATAGATATATATAATATTCAATAAATAAATAATTAATTTATATTTTAAATGACATACCACAATATTGAATTTTCATTGAAAGTCTTTTATCTTTCACTCTCCTTTATATTATTTTTTCGTCCCTTGATTCCTCCTACATTTCCTCCATTGTTTTCTACTATCTTTTCTCCTTCATTTTCTCCTATATTATTTTCTCCCAAGCTTTCCATATTATTTCTTCGTGTCTTTTCTTTTTTCCCATGATTGTTTTCTTATACCTTTTTTTTTCTGAAGTCATGTCTTTTGGATTATATTATGTTATTTTATTTATTTATATTTACTATATGAATAATAATATATTATAAATAACAATAGATTATACTCATAGTGTGATTGCATATTTATTATTTATTATATTTAATAATTTATTAAATATTATTATATTGATTCATCAATATATTATATTTATATATCATATTTTTATTATTATTTTAATAATATTTTATAATATATTAGTATGCTTATATATTATTTTATTATTTTAATAATAGATTATATTATATCATTTTATTTATTAAATTTTCTTTTATTATTTTATAAAATATTAATTTCTATTTCAAAATGGGGACATCACAGCACACTTGAGACATAGCCAAGGATTTCTCACTTAACCAAATTTTAATCACACCTTGTAATTTCTTCCTTGAGTGCACATTAGATAGGTAAGACGATTTTTATAATACTTGGGCAAATTGCACTCATCCCTTTCATCTCCTTCCTTGGGCGCACATGAGACTAAGGGAGGGATTTTACCATTTTGGAAAATTCCTTGATCATTGTGATTTAGCGCCCTAGAGTGCACTTGATTGAGCATGGGAGGCAAATTTTTGAACTTCGAAGAAAATTCCCTCCACCTAGAGAATCCACACCCTTGGGCGCCAATTAGATATAGTGAAGGAATTTTGTGTTTTTTGGAAAATCCTTGCACATAGAGGATTAGCACTCTTGAGCGCTCTTTAGACATAATGAAGTCTTTTTCCATTTTGAAGGAATTCCTTGACCTCATAGGATTATCGCTCATGGGCGCACTTTGAGGTTGGACAAGGAAATTTTACATAGTCATTTTTAACATTTTCATCTCCCTTCCAAATGTGGGTGCATATTTTGATAGAGGGGCATTTTCCTTGTGAGGCAAAATTCCTTGGTCCTTAGAACTCCCCCTCTTGGGTGCTAATTAGGCATGTAGGTGGAATTCTTTGTACTAAGCCATTTTTTCATACTTCTCCACTTTGGGCATTCATTGGGGTGGAATCAAGGTTTTCCCATGCTTAGTGGAACTTCAACATTTTTCATGCCCTTTTCTCTTTTGGACATTTTCAAGGATGTTCTTAGACTAAGTGAATTTTCGATCAACTACCTTAACTGTCCATTCCTCCAAACTTGGAATTGGGTACTCTCTCCTTATTCCTATGTTAGTGCTCATCAGTTGCCAGAAATAGGCCTGCCAAAATTAGACTCATTAAAAATAGTAAGTTTGTTTAAACACAAAATTAGACCAATCTGGGACACAGCGAAACTTACTAAAAATAGACACTGCTAAAAATAGTAACTTCTTCCAAACTCAAAATTAGGCCAATTGGGGACAGTGAAACTTACTAAAAATAGAAAGTTTCAAAAACAGTAAGTTCATTAAAATGCTCAAAATTTCACTGGCATTCTCTTTGAAAGATCAATTCCCCTTTCATGCTTTACAAAAACCACTGCTTCTCACAAAACTTCTCTTTCAAGAACCAAAGGCAAATGATATTCCACTTGTAGACTTAGCATAACTCGCTCAATACTCATTCAAAAGGCAAGGAACCTCAGGGAGTTGAGCCAAAACTACTAGGGACACAAAATAAAACAACCAAGTGGGCAAAAATGTAGGGGTTCTGTGAAGAACCGTTGCCGGCTCTTAATTTTGCAATATAGATTTTCTAATGAAATCTGAAAATCAGATACTTGTATTCCATTGAAAAGACAAAATTCCACACAGTTCTCTATTTGGATATGATAAATTCAAAGAAGTCTGACAATATGAATTCTTATGCCACTTGGAAACAACAACTCCACTAAACTACGAACCTCAGCAAACATTAATGGAGAAATTCATGAAATGATTCCATGTAAGGATACCAGTTACTTGTTTATAACTACTCCTATGTAAAATGAATTGCATCTAATTGCACCTGATTTATATTCATTGACTGCAAAATGTATCCTCCAGAACTGAGCCTTTACATGCGTATATGTATATAAGAACTGTATCCTTCTGCTGGCCACACGTGAATGCAAATATTAATGCTGTAACCTTCTGCTGGCTCACGTGAGTTAACATACTAGTGTCGCGACCTTCTGCTGGGGCTCACATGATTGAATGTAACAAGCGCTAGCTGCTGTAGCAACCGTTGGCATTATTCTTCTGTTACCTTAAGTATTTCCTGTCGTATGCCTCCAAACTCCAACTCCAAATGCCAAGCCTGCAAATGTCTGGCATTAATGACTCACAGCAATGGCAAAACTGTTCGGCTCAAAGACCAAACTGCAGGCCATAATACTTCCTACTGCTTGTAGTCATCGCATTATTCAAAACTCCACATCAATCTGATAATCTTCAGCATTTCAAACACATATTCTGAAACTTCATTGAATTGTATAAATAAATACAACTTCATCTGCAGATCTTCAACTCCAGAAATGAAACTTCCTTCAATTCAATATACATCAGCATTGAATTGATATTCAGAATTAAACAATTGTGAAATTCACCATTACAGGCAATGGCTCAAATCACCAGAAAGAGGAATCCGTCCTCGAAATCCTAGCCAGGGCAATTCTCCACAAACTTCAATAAAATAATGATTGCATAATGAATCCTTGAAAGTGTTTTTTCGAGCAAAATGTATAGCTTTTTCGAAAAAGCACATTTTTTAATATTTCACTTAATTGGCTTTATTAAATACTCCCACTTTATAATATAATATTATAAAGTTAAAAGTTATTAAATTAAACCAAAATAATTTAATTTAATAACATCATTTAAACTTCAAAGCCACTACACTAACAGACTGCAATCAAGAAATTCTGGCAAAGCACCAGGATCAACTGCCCAGCCGAGAATAGACACTGCCCTGCCAGAAATAGCCACTGCTAAAAATAGACTTACTAAAAATAGTAAGTCACACAAATTGGAAATTCTTTGAAACTCAATCCTGAGATGTCTGACGCTATGTGCAGACACCTTGCCAATCCTGGCCATACTTGAAACCCCACTTACTAAAAATAGTAAGTTGGCCAAAATGACCCGAACAAAGAGCAGAACTGATAATCTGAATCTCCAGAATGGAATCCCAACGCTGGCTCCACAATCTGACCCCCTCTGAATACCCGATTAGCTTGTGAGGGCCGCCAAACCAAGCTAATCCCGAAGTCTGAAAAACGGGGACATTACAGGTTCCCTATTTGCAATGGGGTGATGTGTGAAAAGGTCACAACAGTACCCATCAACCCAAAAAAATTACAATAATACATAACAATAGAAAGAAGAATGTAGCAAATATACTTATTTAAATAGCTGAGAAGGAATTTAGGTATCAACCAAAACCATGTAGCCAATAATATAGATTCTGGGTTAAAAGGTTGGGAGAGCTACCATTGGCACATATACTAATAAGATTTAATACTAGAAGAAAGAATTATGAGGGAATGCCGGGCCTAGAAGTATTTCATCAGAATTCAAAATGTCATCTAGCAATTGAAAGAATACGTAACCATTCCAATGCATGTTGGCAATTTTGGTACTTGTAATTATTATCCTTTGTTACTCAATGGCCATCGTTTCAAAAGTCAATTTCAACAATTGCACAAAGTTTGTTTTAAAATTTTGTATTGAAAGTTACATTAAACATGACTTTGTATTAGGGAATATGTGGATTAGTACATTATACAATAGCTTTGAATCTTTGATCCATGGAATGTTATTAGAATAATACCAATTCACAAAAGTATGTTTACAAAATGTCGGATAGAAAACCATATGCTAGATTTAAGCTCTTATGTAGTGGTGTTATTAAAAAGATTCAACAATCAAGAAGTTGGGTAAATGGGACAACTGATAGGAAAATTCAGTATGGTATACATTCTAGCTTCCTTGTTTAGAAGTTTCTATGCCTAGTGTCTTACTCATGACAATTTTTTCATCATTCATTGAAACTGATATTATCTTTCCACTTCAATTTTGTATCCTGTTATTTTTTTCATCTGATTCAGTGTTTCATGCAAGAGAATAATCTTTTTCAGTCACATATTTGAATGTGTTACCATGTAGACGGGGATACACTACTGAAAGGCAAGATGGCCTGCTTATTGGAGAAAAGTTTGACTATTTGCAATCCAGACTCCTACAAAAAATATTAAGTTGTTTGTCCCAACCTCTTTTGAAGACAGGTGCCTGGATAAATAAGGTCATCTTACTTCCTTTCTAAAATTCCCTATGTTTTCTCCATTTTGTATCAGCTGAAAAATTTAAATGGCTCAATTTGTTGCATAATAATGACATGTAAACTAACTTATTTTAGTTTTCTTTTGTAATGTACTAATTGTAGACTACAATGCACGCTGATCAGTTCTTACAGCCAAAATTCACATTTACTTTTATGTTTCATATCTCACTTATGGCAGAATATAAATCTTTTTCTTTAATATTTCTTTAAAAATTATTTCAAATTGTTAATACCTGCCATCAGCATCAATAAAAAGTATGCAAAGGGCAGCAAAACTAAGGCTCAGTATAAATAGAACATAAATCCAAGTAAGTCTCCCCATTAGCAACATACACACACACAGGTGTTTGCATGGGTGCATGTAGTCTTGCTGAGCTTCCTTAATGTCCCAAACATGCTAAAAATATGAGGAATTTCAACATGCCCTGTCTCAAAACTTATGGATTTATATATAGAATCTTGTTGAGCTCTCCTATTTCTCAACATTGGAATGATATGAGGAATTTCAACATGCCATGTCTCAAAACTTATACAGTTTGCAAGGTGGAAGTTAATATCAAGGAATATCTTGAAATTATGCAGCATCTGATGAGCCCTGCTGTCTCAACCTCTATTCAACTGGCAACTAACTAGTTTGTTTATTGGAGAATTTGTATTTTTTTTGTATTTTGAAATTTTAGAGTTTTTGAAAATAAGAACAATGCATGAAATAAAATTGAACTCTTGCAAAACACTGGCAGAGACTATCTGATTTTATTAATAAATAAGGACAATGCATACAAATGCAATTATTAATATTGAAATGAAATTGTAACTTGTAGAAGAACCTGGAGATCCAATGCAGCCTATATGGATTTGCCTGAATGCCTGCAAAATCATCACGCAATGCTAATAATCTGCTAGACGCCCACTTTAGAGGTGAAATGAAACACCAAATGCTGTGTGATTTGTTCTAGAGGCTGAACGCCTATCCTTGGTGACTCACGTTGGCCTAGTATGAAGTACCTCTGGCCTTATTTATGTACCAAAACCTGTTCAAAGGGCTGTGATCTACTGTAGCTGGCCACCTATGGAATTTCTATGCATTTTATTCCTGAATCAGATTTAAATGAATCCCTGTAACTATGAGATTCAAGCACATTAATGGCTCTTGAGTATAGCCATCCCTGTATGCATCTTCAATGGGTCTTTCACCATTTTAGATTGTTGAAAACCAAGAAGAATTTCATTCTCCCATGCCAATTTGCTGAAACCCTTGCACTCATCCAAAGACTTCTCAATTCAAAGGCAGAATAATCAGTAGCATAATAGGTCAATTTTTCTCTTTGGCTTTTTATATTTCCTCCATACAAATCGACCCTTGAAACTTCACTTGCATGTTTCATTAATGACTTAAAAACACTTGCCTTTGTTCCATAGTTGACTTATAATATTAATTTATATCTTAATTGACCTTGGGCGCCAACTTTCAAAACATGTTTAATACTCATTAATAATGACTTGGTTCCATTACTTTATATCTTTATAATAAGCCTTTATAATATATTATTAATAAAGTGTAACTTTATTAATAATTAAATAACATAAGCTCAAGCTATCAAAACTCCTCCAAGAAGTCAATAAAGAATCCAGATATCCACTGTAAATGCCAAATGTCCAAGTGCCTTGCCAAAAGTGGTAACTAAGCGGAATTGGCTTGCTCTAAATAGTAAGTCCCTCAAACTGAGCCAAAAAAAAATGTAAAGGCCTGGACTGGAATCCAAATAAGCTCTTATGAGAAGTGATAACCCCCACTACTTAGGTAACAACTATCCAAGGACCCTCAAACCAAGTACATCAGCCCACAAGAGTCAAAATTATGGGCTAACCCCCTCAACAACTGATATTGACTAGAAAGGGGACATTACAGTCCGCCCTCCCTAAGATTGCTTGTCGTCAAACAATTGCAAAGCTGGATGCTGTAAAATATCATGTCTCCCAAGTAGCGTCCTCCACCGACAATTCCCTCCATTTCACAAGATATTCCCCGATGACCCATCTCTGAAGATGTCTTTCTTTGGAATCAAGAATAGCTTAGGTACTAACACCAACTTCCCCTCACCATCCAGGGGTGGTAAAGCAGAAGAGGGAACAATTTGACGTCCTAACGCCTTGTTTAGGCATGACACATGAAAAACATTGTGCACTCTACTATCTACTAGTAGATCCATCTCATAAGCCACCTCACCAACTTGTCAGATAACCCTGAATGGTCCATAATAGCGTGGCTTAAGCTTTTTTGCTCCACTCTTTCAAAGAGTGGACTGCTTGTAGGGCTACAGTATGAGATAAACCATATCACCTATCTCAAATGATCGCCCAACCCACCTCTGATCAGCGTACTACTTCTGCTGATTCTGTGCCCTCTGTATATTATCTCGTAAAGCCCTCACAATATCTTGATTTTCTTGCAAAAGATCACCAGTGCTGGGCACCCTACTATCACTGAGCAACAAATCAAGGAAGCTAGGTGCATCATAACCATATAATGCTCTGAATGGTCTCATCTGGATGGTCATATGGTGAGTGGAATTATAACAGTACTCACATAAATGAATCCATTTCACCCTGGCCCACTGCTGCCCCACAACATAATTTTGTAGGTAACCTTCAACCCATTTGTTGACTATCTTTGTTTGTTTGAGGGTGGTAGCTCATGCTCGGAGTCAACTTCATCCCACACAATCTAAAGAGCTTCTACGAAAAGTGGCTCATGAACCAACTGTCTCTGTCACTAACAATGCTCTAAGGCAAGCCATGTAACCTGAATGCCTCACGGAAGAACAAGTCTGCCACCTGTGTAGTTGTGTATGTGGTTGTAATTGGAAAAAATGTGTATATTTCGTCAACTAATCAACCACTATGTATATACAATCTTTGCCTTGGGCTTTCAGCAAGCCTATAATGAACTCCATAGATAAGCAATCTCACTTCCTCTTAGGAAGAGGAAGCGGCTGTAGCAATCCGGCTGGATATGTATGCTCTTGTTTGTTTTTCTAACAAATAGAGAACTCTCTGACATGCTAAAGAACATCTTCCTTAAAACCCTTCCATGTAAATCTCTCACAAACCTGCCTGTAACTCTTAAAGTACCTAGGATGACTAGCTAAAGGTGAATTATAAAAGGTACTCAATACCATGTTCTTCACATCTAATCATGGAACCAAAGAAATCCTCCCTTGGTAAATGATAAGCTCATTCACAAAGGAATACCCGCTGTCCTAAATAGTCCCATCAATAATGCTAGAAGCCCATTGGTTCTTGGCATACTCGGCAACAATCAAATGCCTCAAACCCTCTGAAATCTCAGCAATAGAGCTCAAATGAGGCCATCTAGATAAGGAATCAACAACAACATTCTGAGTACCTTTGACATAGGATATGTCAAAGTTATATGATTGCATCTGGCTGACCCATTTTTGTTGACGTTCATTCAGGTCCCGCTGTCCAAGAAAATGCCATAGGCTATTATGATTAGTTTTAATACGAAATTTGTTGCCAACTAAGTACTGCATGAACTTGGCCGAAGCATGCATCATGGCCAACACTTCTTTGTCATAAACATTGTAACCCTCTCAAGACCCCATAGATTCTTGCTCTCGAAAGCTATTAGATGATGATCCTACATAAGCACAACATCAATGCTTTCTCCAGAGGTATCACAGTGAAGCTCAAAAGCCCTGGTAAAATCTGGTAAAGCTAAAACTGGGCATTTCGTCATCAACTGTTTGAACTTCTCAAAACACTCTTGTGCCTAAGAAGTCCACACAAAAGCCCCCTTTCGTGTCAAATCTCTAAGTGGTGCAACATGCCATGAGAATCCACTAACAAACCGACGATAGAAGGCACACAATCCTACAAATCCTCTGCGCCGAGTCAAGTTCTTAGGAGTAAGCCATTCAATTATAGCACAAACGCTTTTAGGATCCATGTGCACACCCTTTGCACTAATAGTGTCACCCAAATACAACTCAATCATGCCCAATGCACATTTGGACTCCTTGGCGTACATGTCTCCCTATCAAGTATACTCAAAACAGTATCCAGATGAGCTAAGTTTTCTCTCTTCTTTTGGCTCATTTTTTGTAGTTCCCTCTGCTTGTCTGATGGTCTAAGGATGGCATTGTAGTCACTGCCAAGAAAAAACACTAAGTCCTTATTTCTTTGTAAGATCTTTGACAGCTCACTGCACATTAACCTTAGCCCCTTTGTTTTAGTAGGCCCATAAACATTTATTAGATTAAACTCCTCATTAAGCTATTTAGATTTCACTTTCAACCATTGCGATGATTTAGAAGAAGCTTTGACACTTAAATCAACAACCTCGCTCTTCCACAACACCCTTAAACCCCCTGAAGCTCCATCAGCTTCCACAATCAAACACTTCCATTTGCTAAGCTATCTTTCAAACCTTCCTATATCCTCACCACTCAACTTCATTTCTTGAAATAAGCAAACCTCCAGACGTGTTTGATCAAGACACTGCTTGATCAAACGAACTTTGTCAGGGGCATTACAGCCCCTGACATTCTACGAAAGGACCGTCATTGCCCCCGAGAAAAGGGATACCCTTTTCTTGATCTCAATTTAGTTTGACCAACTACACATCCTGCAATCTCTAGTTGGGAAGTGAGAGACTTTCTTCCCCTCCTTTTTTCACCAATTCCACTTTGACTCTTTTTAGTCGAAGTTTTTGAGATATATCTTTTCTCTAAAATACCAATTGAAGCATTCAACCCTAGTTCCTCAGCACCTTCCCAATCCTCACTAGTTGTAAAACTTGTCTCATAACCATAACTCTCATCCTGCCCTTTTTCTTCCTCGAAGGCTTCCTCCAGATTTCTAGCCAGGGATGTTGGGATGTCTTTAAAAACAACTTGATCCGAGTCACCACCCTTGTTTAAATCAACCACTTCATTAATGCATGCTGCCTTCTCCTTTGCCATCTGGGTGTCCTCCTTAGGCTGAGTGTTATCCGGGATTGGAATAACATATGTCTCACACCTATTCTCAGCATCCATAATCTCTGCACATAGTATTGCTCTGTCACTTAAAGAATCCACTTGGGTAGGTAAAAGAATTGAAACTCCAATATCATTCTCTTATCCCATATGAGTATACGAACCCCCATATCATGCACAGATTCAAGGCCCCCATTTGAGTGACTCGAGCTATTATTCTTATTCATTGGTAGTGCAAATGTTAGAGGATTCCATTGACCTACCAAATCCATAACCCTTTCGACATTTGTCTTCTCATCTGTCTCCTTGTAAGGTAAACTCTTCTTCCCTGGACTTTCCACATCTGAAGAAAGAATCACTTGAGTTTGAACCCTTTTCAGCTCTTCTGTCAAAAGACATGCCCCTTAGAAAGTGAGTGTCTTCTGACCATTCTGTCCCTTCTTTCTCTACAATGTAGTTTAAAAGAGCATCCTTCTCGAGCCCTTTCCCCTTTCCTTTTGACGAGCATTCTCCATATTGATGTTATAGACCCTTACATTGCTTGCATGACCCCACCATCTCTTCCACCTCAATCTGTTACCTCCATCTCCCTTCCCTTGATATAATCTCTAGCATTTGAGGCAAAGGATGGCATGACTGCCATAAAATGTAGATGCATGCATACATGCTAAACTCTTTTGATTCCACCACCTCATCAGCCTTGACAAACTTTCCTAACTTGTTTCCAATGAAACATAGGGTTTCCTTATTCCAGTATTCTGACAGTCCCAACTGGTGCTGAGAGGGGAGGGGTGAATCAGCATTTGTAAAAACTTTTTCTCGCTGAATCCAGTGAAGTAAACTTACAGCACAAAAGGCAAACAGATTTAAGAAAATAATAACAGTAAGTAAAAAATCACAAAGTGACTAGATTTATCACGTGGAAACCTAGTTAGGGTAAAAACCACGATGTGAGGAGACCTCACAAATTTTGTACTCTCCTGGAGTACACCCTGTTAAGAGCTTTCCCGTTTAAAGGATAAAAGCGCACTTGCTAGATGCGACCTGGTCAAGGGATTTATTACAATAAGGTCTGCTAGGACCTGCCTGGTTAAAGGACTTTTAAACACCTTGAGAGATGTCACCCGGTTAAGGGATTTCGATACAAGGGACCTGTTAGAGTCCACCCAAATACTGGGATTTGTCTATTGAAGTTTGCTAGAAAACAATAGAAGTGTGATCTTTACAGATGGCTTTGCTTAGCCTGATAAGATCTCTATTTGCGCTCAACTGAGAATCAACACCGGTCACCGCATGTGTATTCTCATCTACTATTGTGCTGTTTTGCACAATCTATTATCTCTCTTTCTTTACTTTCTTTTACCCCTGCTTCTGTAGCATATAGGTTTACTCTTTTTCTTGACAAAATGAAGACAACTTTTCTTCACAACAGGCATAAGAATATATACAGATTTGTTGCCCTAACTGCTCCTCAAATGTATGACCTAATCCTGAGTTCTTACAAATACATCACTCCGTGGAGTATTGGTTCATTGAGAAAACATCCGATGCATGCTCTAGCTTTATCCGCTTCATATAGAAAACAACAGTTGCGTGTTAGGCAACCTTCCTTCATAGGAGATAACACTTTGATTTAAAGCCACTGAATCTGGCTTTAAATCCTTCAGTCGCACCTCAAGAAACCATTGATTCCGACTTCAAATCCTTTACCTATGCCTGAAACCGATCACCAAGACAATTCAAGATCACTCGGATTTACTGCAATAAATCTCGGTAGAAAGAGTTGGTTGGAACAGACAGTTGACTATGACTTCCTTGGTTCATACCGGAGTCCTATAATATATCGGTTGAGTTCTTCATGTTATAAATAGATAAGAGTCTTTGACCTGTTGCTGTCTCTTTCTTGGCTTACCAGTTGCACGTCCTCGGTGTGCTTCCTTTTGCGCGGATTACCAGTTGCACTATCCTGGTTGTGTTATAGACGCTAGTTGGATATTGCTTTTAGCTGTATTTGTCTATACCGGTTGCAGTTTGGTCCTTGGTTGATACTGGAATACTCTCTT
Source organism: Chamaecyparis obtusa (assembly GCA_027943335.1). NCBI lineage: Eukaryota > Viridiplantae > Streptophyta > Pinopsida > Cupressales > Cupressaceae > Chamaecyparis > Chamaecyparis obtusa. The sequence goes on from BSBK01011638.1 coordinate 591,623, forward strand.
CCCTAATTGAGTGCATTGCCCGGTTATTGATGTTTAGTGTAGCGACCGGTTACAATGGATTACAGTTGTTCTTTTCTTGCCAAACCAGCCTCTCTTGATGTAGATTTTCTTAGAGCTTCAGCTTGTATAAAGATGACAAATCTCTATCTCTTTTGCCAATCAATGACAATACTTGGACCGGTAGAGAGTTTACCGGTTACCAGCATTTGATGCTAACAATCTCCCTCTTTGGCATTGATGGCAAAACTGTGAAGGGTATTTGGAGTCTTGCATTACTTCCCTAGTTTACCAATCGGTTTGATTGCCGATAGCCAATTGCTACAATCTCTCCCCCTTTTTGACAATAATGCCAAAAGGCTAATCAGAAAGATTTGCATTCTCTACTCTGCTCCTCCTGCGAGCAGCAGTCCTTTTCATCAGTTCATGAGAGATAAGGTTACAGGTGTAACCTTCTATTGAATCATCATGAACTGATGATTCCCGGTTGAGGATTACTGATGATCTGAGAGGGGTACAACCCCTAGTCTACCTCGAAGATACTCAAAAGTACTCTTTGGTAATGGCTTTGTAAATATATCAGCAATTTGTTCTTTGGTGGGAACATACTCCAATCTTACTTCTTTATCCTGTACTAGTTCCCTCAAGTAGTGATACTTGATGGCAATGTGCTTGGTCTTGGAGTGCATAACAAGATTTTTGGATATGTTGATGGCACTGGTACTGTCACAGTGAATTGCGATTGGTATAGGTACCTGTTCCTGAATACCTTCCAGCAGTTGTTTGATCCAAATCACTTGTGTGCAGTTGATTGCAGCAGCAACATATTCAGCTTTAGCAGTGGATTGTGATATGCAATTTTGCTTCTTACTTGTCCATGATACAATCCTCCCACCTAGAAAGAAGGCACCACCGCTTGTGCTCTTTCTGTCATCAATGTTGCCAGCCCAATCTGCATCAATATAGACTTTTATTTGGAATCCTCCCTGGTGAGAAAACCACAAGCCATATTCCTCGGTTCTTTTTAGATATCTGAAGATTCTCTTTACTGCCACCAGATGTGTTTCTTTGGGATTAGTTGAGAATCTTGCCACTATGCCAACTGCATGAGCAATGTCCGGTTTGCTGTGAACAGCATACTGCAATTTTCCTATCATGGACCGATACATTGTTTCATTTATGTTTTTGGCATCATCCTCTTTTGATAACTTGAGGTTAGTTATCATTGGAGTTCCAACCGGTTTGGATTCTTCTAGTCCAAAAGTCTAAAGAATTTCTTTTATGTACTTGGACTGAGAGATGAAGATACCTTCTTCCAGCTGATAGACTTGTAGTCCAACAAAGAATTTTATGGGCCCAATCATAGACATCTCTAATTCTTTTTTCATTTCTTCAGCGAAGGCTTTACTCATCCTGTCATCCCCTCCAAAAATGATGTCATCAACAAAGATTTTAGCAATTAGATTTCTATCTTTTCCAGTTTTGAGATACATATTGCTGTTGTCACCAGTTCTTGTGAATCCAATTGTCAGAAGGTATGAATGCAACCTTTCATAACAAGCCCTTGGAGCTTGCTTAAGCCCATAAAGAGCCTTTTTTAGTTTGTAGACCATATCAGTCTTTTGAGCAGATATAAACCCTTCCGGTTGCTCAATGTAGACTTCCTCTTCCAATATTCCATTGAGAAACACAGACTTCACATCCATCTGATAGACTTTAAACCTTTTGTGAGCTACATAGGCAAGAAGAATTCTTACCCCTTCCAATCTAGCCACTAGTGCAAAAGTTTCTCCATAGTCTAGTCCAGCTTCCTGAGCATATCCTTTGCAAACCAATCTTGCTTTATTCCTGATGACTTTGCTGTCCTCATTCAATTTGTTCCTGTAGACCCATTTTGTCCCAATGACATTTTTGTCCTGAGGTCTAGGCACAAGTTCCCATGTGTCATTCTTCTCTATTTGTTCGATTTCTTCATCCATGGCCTTGACCCAATACTCATCTTCCAGGGCTTCTCTGGTGGATTTGGGCTCAATACATGAAAGCAGACAGATATTCTCTTTGGCTTTCTTCCTGGTCAAGACGTTCCCATGTTTGTCACCAATTATATTGTCAGTAAAATGATGTGACATACCTTGGAAGAACAGGTCTTTGTTCCCTGTCTGGTTCTTCCGGTTGAGCATTGTCTTCATCATGGTTTGGGACATCAACTTGTTCGCCTTCCTGTATCAACCTGTTGGGTTCAGGTACATTTTCATCTTGGTTGAATTCAAAGGCATTCCCTTCGTTTAGGCCTTGAAGACTGTTGTGATCATCATGATCGGTCTTCATTCATGGTTTCGAAGATTCATCAACTTTTACATTGATGCTCTCAACTATCTTCCTTGTTCTTTTGTTCAGACACCAATAGGCCTTACTTTTGGTAGAGTAACCCAAGAATGTTCCCTCATCGCTCTTGGGATCAAACTTCCCAGAGTACATATCTCTTTTGACATAGCACTTACTACCGAAGATTTTGAAGTATCCTACACTGGGAGTATGTTTGAACCAAAGTTCATAAGGAGTCTTACCGGTTCCCTTTTTGACTTGAACTCGGTTGAGTGTGTAGACTGCAGTACTAACAGCTTCCCTCCAGAAGTGATGAGGCAGATCTTTTTGAATCAGCAATGTTCTAGCACAATCAATCAGCGTTCTCTTTCTTCTTTCTGCTACTCCATTTTGCTAAGGAGTCCTTGGTGTAGATAGCTGTCTTTGTATTCCATGTTCCTCACAATAGTGAGTGAACTCTTGAGAGGTAAATTCACCTCCTTTGTCTGATCTCAGACACTTCAAGCTTTTATTGGTTTCTTTTTCCAATCTAGCTTTGTAGATTTTGAACATGTGGAAAGCTTCTGAATCCATTAAGAAAACTTTGATGAGGTTTCAAACTTTTGTGCAATTGCTATAAGTTTCTCACATGCAAATACAAGTGTGTGTATCTGAATGCAATGATTTCTTACCAACCTAGATTCACGACATCACAAGTTGCATGTTTTTCACCCATTAGGACTACCTCAGCTAAGAACAAGTCCTAGCATTTTGCAGTTGGCCACTTCATCACCTTGCTGTTAAACTACATGTGATTAATTCCCTAGATTTTTTTTTACTTATTATTTTTAAGTTCAATGAATTTAGATGGAATTGTGTAGTAACTTAAGAATGACAATATAAATTTAAGTGTATATACTTAAATTGAGTACCCTCATTCTTTATTTCTCCGTATACTCAAATGGAATTCCCATAAAGTATCCAAAAGTAATCCAATTAAAGGCTTAGAAGCACAACATTCACACATAAATGATATGATATGGCTGTAGTGTAGCTGTTTCTTAATTAATGAACTTCAAAATCAGTAAAGATTTCTGGAAAAGCTGAGTAGTTTTCTTTGTAAAGTTTTATTTCTTCCTTCTTTGTGTGGTGTTATATGTTGGATTACGTTCAAAAAAATTCTGAATCAATTTTGTGCCTATGATTTAGTATCTTGGTTTCAAGTTCAGTATGCTTAATTAGGTAATAGCTGCATATTCTTTCTAATAAAGATAGAAGAAATAGTTAACAAAGAAAGGACAAAGAAAACTGCCTGCACCGTAGTTGCTCTCTCAACTTCCTCTACTGAAGCTGATCATAAAGTTTTGGATACTCAATCATGTTGTGAGGAAGAGATAGGCGGAATGGTGAAGGAATGATTGTAGCTAACATTTTCAACTGCAGTCTGTAATGTCCCCTTCTCTGAGATGGAATTTAATGATATTCAAATAAAAATATAAGATTAAATAAATAAATTAAAATAACATATAATTATAATTGTGAACAAAATAAAATTATAGAAATATATATAGATATATATATGTATGTATATTGATATATATATATCTCTTAAAATTAAAAGAGATTTAGTAACATTTGATAATAATATAAAATAGAATTAAAATATTAAATAAATAAATAATAATAAACAGAGATTTTAATAGATAAATAATATAATATTAATAATGATATTAACAAATAATAATAATTCAAATAGAATAAAAGATTAAGAATAATAAATCTATAATATGAAATACATATATCATAATATGATATATTATTATAAGCATAATAAAATATAATATATGATTAATAATATATCTGAAATTAAATATAAAAACAATAATAAATAAATAACAATATTAGACTTATCATTAAATAAATATAATTATATAATAAACCATATACACACGAACATATATATAATGCAAAACATAAGCGACTAAAGGTTGCGACCCCTACCTACACCATGCAGGTATTTGAAAGGGAGGTACCAAGAGAAAGATTGGACGAGAAGGAGAAAGGAAGGGACGCATGCAAGGAGCACGGAGGAAAGATTGGACGAGAAGGAGGGAGGAAAGATTGGATGAGAAGGAGAAAGGAGAAAGGAAGGAGGACGGAGGAAAGATTGGATGATACATGCTGGCTTGTATCCTGGTCAACCAAAAGAGGGGACGCAGTAAGCATCACGGGAGCAGCTAATCCGTCAAATTGTAGTCAACAACATTCATAAGAGATTTCCACTCATCGTCAACACATACTGAACACCGTAGGACGACTAAAGGAAATTTGCTCTGGTGTTAATGGAATGGAAGGAGATAATAGCTCCGCTAGACATGATCATGAGGAAAGACTCCACGACACCACGTACCTGTCCGAACACTAGGTGATAAGTGTTATCAAGACTGCTGAAGTTTATGACATTTATCGTACCAGCACACCAAATCGAACCGTCAAGAACCAATCAAGATTCATCTCCAGCAAATAACAAGTGCGATTAGAAGAATTTCATCAGTGAATACAATAACAGTCAGCAAACGTATTAATACGAAGTGAGACTACATAGATATAAGCCTATCGGGAATAATGTGAATCATCCAAACCCACACTTTATATTATATGGTCAGCAAACGTAGGAAAAGTTCAACATCAGACCACATTGCCAGACCGATCAGAAATACATCCTGTTGGAGCAGATCCAGTTGGCATTCTTTCGTAAAGGATATATAATACCATACATACATATATCTAGTAGTCATCAAAAGAAGTAGGACAGAGAGATACAAATCATTAAAAGAATCAGGAGTTAACAATATTGCTAATCAGATACAACAATCTATATAGCTACAAGTAATATCTCGTCTATTACATAAATTGCAACATATCATACAAGTGATATTGATCATATTCACCATTAAGTAGTTCCAGCTGAAAGATATAGTGCAAGTGTAAGAAATTGAAGTACTTTTCTTGAAATTCATAGTTATCATAGCAATGGTCATTACACAGTCAAACTAGATCAACATTTTCAGCCACTGACAAACTCATCAGGATGGGAACAAAGTGCAGCTGGAAAACTCGGTCATGGACAAACTTGTCCCATATAAGACAGAACAGTAAACCTGAAGTCATCTGAAGACTTGAAATTTTTAAACAGCTCTCCTTCTTAGCTGACATAGGAAAGGTGTTACTTTTCTCCTTAGTCTAATCATGTACTCATCTTCTAATATAATCAAATCCATTGAGGAATGTATCTTTTAGGTCGGGCGTTTAGTTTTATGATGGACGAATGAATAATCTGAATGGAAATTCTAGAATTTATTATCTTTCTGGATTATAAAATTATAATATTTTTTTGACAAATATTTAGGATGTATATACAAGTTTCTGATAAATTTTGGTGTAAATATCTTATACAAATCCTCTATTAAAACTGAAATGATTATATATATACACAGAACAAATTTATGTATATGAAACGAATAAATAATTAAACTATTTGTTCAATATGTAGGAACGAAAGAAATGAACAAGAAAAAGGCTTATTCCAGGCTTATTTGATACAAGAAAAGGAAATTGAGGTTAATTTGATACAAACAAAGGAAATTGTCAATTGCAAATTCCTCAATATTGAAATTGTTACAAATCTTTCCTTATATTGATTATAAGCAAATATGTAATATAAATATTTCCAAATATTGCAGAAAATCTTGCACATGCTGTAATGTTCCAAACCAGACTGTCATGTTGCTAAGTCCGTATGGAAGAGTGAACAGACGCGGGGTGCACAGAGGGACCGTACAGTGACAGCTAGGTGGCCGTACGGTGCTGTGGAGTTGGCTGTACGGTGCAGAATATATGTTCGTATGGTGCTTGGGAGTACGGTGCCATGGAGTTGGATGGGAAGTACGGTGCCGTGGAGTACAGATGGGAAGTACAGTGCTGTGGGTTATGGTGCCGTGGGGTACGGTGCCATGGAGTGCGGATGGAAGTATAGTGTCGTGGATTACAGTGCCGTGGGGTATGGTGCCGTGGAGTATGGTGCCGTGGAGTGTAGATGGAAGTACAGTGCCGTGGATTACGGTGCCGTGGAGTACGGATGGGAAGTACAGTGCCGTGGAGTACGGTGGGAAGTGAGCCATACGGATGAGAGACGCTCAGCTATGCGCAGCAGACGTTAGTAGGAAGTTCTTTCCTTTGTAGATGGTTAAATATGTTACTTGCAGACAGAGCAATAAGCTAACCAAAGATAATTGCCAGAAAAGTTCTTATTGAATTTATTGATGAAACTTCGGATTTGCCAGATCCGATACAAGCAGGACAACAGAATAGGGTGAGGGTTGAATCCCACCGAAACTGCACACGAACCAAATAGGGAAGATCTTTCACCTCCGAAATGGCAAACAGCAGAATCCCAACAGGAATTCGCAAATATAAATCAAATACCAAACTCAACATATCAAATCTAACCTACACGCAGAGCATAAATACCCGTCGGGGAAACTCCCGAGAGTGCACAAAAGAGTCGACAGCGACAACTAAACTATGCCAACAAAAAGAATGGGCCCGAGATAAACTAAATCAATCGCGACCCCTAATACAATAGTTTTTTAATAGTCATTTAATGACGGGGATAGTACAGTCCTCCCGTCCCAAAGATTGCTTGTCCTCAAGCAATTTCAGGCTGGGGTGTTCTAGAATCTCCTCTCCTTCCCAGGTGGCATCTTCAAGGGGAAGGTCCTTCCAATGCACAAGAAATTCCTTGATAGTGCGTGTCCTCAATCTTCTCTCCCAGTTGTCGATGATTTCCGCAGGTTCCAATACTAACTTTCCTCTGTCGTCGAGGGGTGGTAGGTCTGTGGAAACTGTCACCTACTGGCCCACGGCTTTCTTCAGGCAAGAAACGTGGAAGACGTTGTGGATTCGGCTTCCCTCAGGCAGGTCCAATTCGTATGCAACTTCGCCCACTCTCCTTGTCACACGATAGGGTCCGTAGAAACCCGGGCACAATTTCTCCTTTCTGGAAGCCTTCAGAGATGATTGTCTGTAAGGTTGAAGTTGGAGGTATACCAGATCCCCTACTTCAAAACTCTCGATTCGGTGCCTGTCAGCGTACATTTTATGCTGATTCTGAGCATGCTGGAGATTTTCCTTTAGGGACCTTAAAATATCTATTTCTTCCTGCAGCTAGTCTTTGGCCTTCGGCGTGTGACTGTCACCGAGAGCCAAATCCACAAATGAAGGAGGTTCATACCCGTACAAAGCTTTGAAAGGCGCCATTCCAATGGATATGTGAAAAGTGGTATTGTAGCAGTACTCTCCCAGGTGTAACCATTTTACCCAGGCCCTCTGTTGTGCTAAAACATAATTTCTGAGGTAACCTTCCAGCCATTTGTTTACAATCTCTGTTTGTCTGTCGGTCTGTGGATCGTAACTAGTGCTTGGTGACAACTCTGTCCCCGCTAGTCGAAATAATTCTTTCCAAAAATTACTGAGGAAGCAGCTATCTCTGTCGCTCACTATGTTTCGAGGGAGTCCATGCAGACGGAACACCTCTCGGAAGAAAAAGTCTGCAACCTGTGAAGCGGAAAACTCTGTTGGAATAGCAAAGAAATGTGCATACTTGGTTAGTCTGTTAACTACCACAAAGATGCAGTGCTTCCCCTGTGCCTTAGGGAGCCCAGAGATGAAATCCATTGATATACTATCCCACTTCTTCTCTGGAATCGGTAATGGCTGCAACAAACCCGCTAGGAGAGTGTTCGGATTTATTTTGTTGGCAGATGGAACATTCCCGGACATAATGCAATATATCACTTTTTAGGCCCTTCCAAGAAAATCTTTCCCTAATCTATCGGTAGGTCTTCAAGTAACCTTGATGCCCGGCTAGAGGTGAATCATGCATTTCTTTCAAAACCTTTTTCTTCAGCTTGGATTCAGGCACCAGGTAAATTCTATCCTTGTAGAAAATAATATCATCTACCACCTTATACCTGTCATCCTGTATTTCTTTGTCTAAGAGTTGGCATGCGAACATGTCCTTGGAGTATTCGACCAACAAATGTTCTTTCCAATCCGCTGATATTTGAGATAAGGTACAGATGGCCGGTTTTCTTGACAAGGCGTAAGCCACTACATTATTTTTCCCTTTCACATATTCAATGTCAAAGTCAAAAGCCTGAACTTTACTTACCCATTTCTGTTGTCGTTCATTCAATTCTCGCTGTTCCAGAAAATGTCTGAGACTGTTGTGATTTGTACGGACAACGAACTTGGCTTCGACGAGGTACTGCCGAAACTTTTTCAAGGCATGCATGATGGCTAACATTTCTTTGTCGTATATAGAATACAACCTCTTAGCTCCTGAGAGCTTCCGACTTTCGAAAGCAATGGGGTGGAGGTCTTGCATTAAGACGGCCCCGATACCCTCTTCGGAGGCATCACACTCTAGGATGAAAGGTCGACTGAAGTCTGGCAGTGCAAGAATTGGACAAGAACTCATAGTCTCCTTGAGTTTCTCAAAGGTCTGATGTGCATGTTCATTCCACTAAAAAGATCCCTTCGTTAGGTCAGTGAGAGGTGCGCTGAGCTGAGAGAACCCCTTCACGAACCGTCTATAGTAACTACACAACCCAAAGAATCCACATAGTTCGGAAAGAGTCTTCGGAGGTGGCCAATCTAGGATAGCCTGAATCTTTTCTTGATGCACTTGAACTCCTCGGCTACTGACAATGTGCCCCAAATATAATATCTCTGTCATCCCAAATTCACATTTGGATTGTTTGGCGAACAACAGTTGTGACTTCATAATCTCGAGTACTTCCAAATGACTTAAGTGCTCCTCCCATGTCTTGCTGTAGATCAGTATATCATCGAAGAATACCAATATGAACTTACGCAACTGTTTGTTAAAAATGTGATTCATGCACGATTGGAATGTAACAGGAGCGTTGGTTAATCCGAATGGCATGACTAGAAATTCGTAATGCCCATAATGGCAACGGAATGCTGTCTTCTCCACATCCTGCTCCCTCATGCGGATTTGGTGATACCCAGAACGAAGGTCTATTTTGGAGAAATAAACGGCACCGTGTAACTTATCCAACAATTCATCGATCCTGGGAATCGGATACCTGTTCTTGATCATCTTTTTGTTCAGTGTGCGGTAGTCTACACACATTCGCATTGTTCCATCCTTTTTAACGAGCACTACCGATGATGCGAAGGGACTAGTGCTGGGTCTGATCCAACCTTTGTTAAGGAGTTCCTGAATTGTTTTCTCAATTTCATCTTTTAACCTCCTAGGGTGGCGGTATGGCACCGTGATTACCGGTTTGGCACCAACTTCCATCTCAATGGTGTGTTTGAATCCTTGGTGTGGTGGTATGCTTGGCGTTATGTCGGCGAAGACCTGGTGGTATCTATCCAAAACCCTTTGAAGTTCTTCCTCCTGGTGGTCCGTTCTTTGTCTCTGTATGGGTTCTGTCGAGGCAAAACAGTGTGCGGCCCAAACCACATTGTTGTGTCTGAAGATAGCTTCCATCCGTTGGGCTGAAATTTCCTTCAGCCCTCCATTCGACATCCCTCTCAGCACAACCTTTTTGCCGTTTACCTCGAAGGAGAACTCCATTTGCTTGAAACTTTGTGTATTCATCCAATGTTTCCATCCACTGAATGCCAAGAATGATTTCCATGTCGTCCAAATCCACCACGAAGAAATCATCTGTCACTGTGTGGTTGCCCATGGTGATGCTTAGTTGCGGAACCAGATGAGTGCATTTTAACAAATTTCCTCCCGCTACTTTGACATCAAATCCCTGGTGTGCCTCCGTACATAGGCTCCATCGGCTCACTAGTGAGGAGTTAATGAAGTTGAGTGTGGCTCCGCTGTCAAGCATGACCACGACCCGTTGTCCTTGGAGGGTGCCCCGGACTCGGAACACAGTGCATCTCGGAGTTCCCGCCAGAGTAGCAATGGCGCCTTCTCTTTTGAAAAGTGCGGCAAGTCTTTCTGCGAGATTGATGTTTACCTCCCCCAAAATTTGTTGTTCAGTTGCTTCGGCCTCGGGTGATTGTTCTTCCTCTCCGTCAGATGAAACCTCAATGTAATGGATTTTTCCTTTGCCAAGGCATCAATGTCCCGATACCCATGGCTCCTTACAGTTGAAACAGATTTTCTTCCTTCTGAGTTCTTGCCTAGTTTCCTCATCCAACGGAGGCCTCCTAGGTGGAGGTCTGTTGTCTCTTTCCCGTGGAGTGAGAGGTGGTCTAGGCTGCGAATGATATTTGGTGGATGAAGACGAAGATGTCGCCATGTCGCGTGCCTTCTTAATCGCTTCCGTGAGTGTGACGGGGTTGAATCCTTTCACCCACCCTTTCAAGGGCTCCACCAGTCCATCCATGAATAGTACCACCAATTGTCCTTCTGAAATATCAGTCACCAAGACAGACAACCTCTGAAATTTTGTTATGTAACCATCGACTGTGCCAGATTGCTTTAACTGAGCCAACTCTTTGAAATTCAGTTCTGGATCTTTCCCATCAAAACGATCTATCAACCTCTCGGTGAATTCAGTGTAGGAATTTATTTGGTCATGGCCGAGAGTAACCATGCCATGATGCCACCATTCGTGGGCTATTCCCTCGAGATGTAGTGCTGCAAATTTGATGGCCTCATCTTCTAGCATAGGGTTGAGCTGGAAATATGTGTCTGCTTTTTGCACCCATGCTCAAGCTGTGATAATTCCAGACCCATCAAAGGAGGATAGATTAACTTTGCCCATCTTCCGTCTCAGATTGTCATTATAATAGCCATGCTTGTTTCCACTAGAGTACCTCATTCTCAGTTCAGCATAATCTTTGTAGGATATATCTCCTTCCATATTTACATTCCTCCAATCTTCCCGAAGCTGATCTTGTATTTCTTGGAAGGTTGGTTTCTCTCCTCGCTGTTCTTCCATCCGTGGAGGGAAAGTTGGCATTGACGGTCAAGAGCGTACGGGCTGGGGATTTGCCCATCCCGAGACAGAATTGTCGCTTTGTTCCGCTGATATCTTGCTTTCGGCCAATCTTCGCAGAATCTCTTCCATGAGGCGTTGAGTGTCATTTATCTGTACCTAGTTCTTAGTGAGTTCTCTCAGAAGAGTCGTGACTTCGACCGTAGGGTCTTGGGGATCGCCCATTCTACCGACTGAGTGAGATCTGCTCCTTTTCCTTGAATAAACTCTCATTCAATACCCACAAGCTGGCAGAATCACCAGCTCTGATACCACTGTAATGTTCCGAACCAGACTGTCACGTTGCTAAGTCCGTATGGAAGAGTGAATAGACGCGGGGTGCACAGAGGGACCGTACGGTGACAAGTAGGTGGCCGTATGGTGCTGTGGAGTTGGCTGTACGATGCATAATATATGTTCGTATGGTGCCTAGGAGTACGGTGTTGTGGAGTTGGATGGGAAGTACGGTGTCGTGGAGTACGGATGGGAAGTACAGTGTCGTGGGGTACGGTGTCGTGGAGTGCGGATGGAAGTATAGTGCCATGGATTACGGTGCCGTGGGGTACGGTGCCGTGGAGTGCAGATGGAAGTACAGTGCCGTGGATTACAGTGCCATGGAGTACGGATGGGAAGTACGATGCCGTGGAGTACGGTGGGAAGTGAGCCGTACGGATGAGAGACCCTCAGCTATGCCCAGCAGACGTTAGTGGGAAGTTCTTCTTTCCTTTGTAGACGGTTAAATATGTTACTTGCAGACAGAGCAATAAGCTAACCAAAGATAATTGCCAGAAAAGTTCTTATTGAATTTATTGATGAAACTTCGAATTTGCTAGATCTGATACAAGCAGGACAACAGAATAGGGTGAGGGTTGAATCCCATCGAAACTGCACACGAACCAAATAGGGAGGATCTTTCACCTCCGAAATGGCGAACAACAGAATCCCAACAGGAATTCGCAAATATAAATCAAATACCAAACTCAACATATCAAATCTAACCTACACGCCGAGCATAAATACCCGTTGGGGAAACTCCCGAGAGTGCACAAAAGAGCCGACGGCGACAACTAAACTATGCCAACAAAAAGAATGAATGGGCCCGAGATAAACTAAATCAATCGCGACCCCTAATACAATAGTTTTTTAATAGTCATTTAATGACGGGAATATTACACATGCTTAAACATATTAGTTTACATATAATTTTCAATTGGCATAACCATTGCAGCTCTTGGTGCAAGTTCTAGTCAATAAAAACATGGTGGTTTGACAATGTAAATGAAGAGCTTGATACAAAGCTACGATATCTATCTTTGAAAAGACGTACAAAACAAAGCATGCAAATTGGTAGAAGCTATTTAATGTTTCAACACACAAAAAAAACATTAGTAGAAACTTAGAGGCAAGATAGGCATAACAAATTTCATTGAGTGAATAATGAATTCTCGATTAACAACACTTAGTAACAAGAATTCTGAAAATATGCAAGCTTGATAATTACCATTTCTCAACTAAGTGCGAAGATACATTTATACTGTTTACAAAGCATTGCGTGAAAATAAATTATAAAATGCTAACTATCGCTTCTACTATAACTGATTGCAAGAAATGCAAATTTTAATAAAATCCTATGCTTAAGTGCTAAAACTAAAAGCAAGTAACAACTAATTAAGTTATTGATTGAATTTATTACAACTATGATTTCATGCTCACATCTCTTGCATGGCAAGAAACCTAATAATAATAAACTCCAACCTATAAATAATTATTAATTAATGCTAAAGATAGCATGGGCTCTTCGTGTTAAGGATAGAGATGCTGAAAATAGCACAAGCTGTAAATAGTTTTGTCTACAAACAAATCCCGAAATATGCTATTTTCTTTGAGGAAGGGGATATCTAAAAATAGAAAATCCCAAAATATGCTCTTATTTTGAAAAAAGGTGATGGCTGAAAATACATGAGCTATTTTAAGTGTGGGCTAAAAATAGACTTCTGGATAGGTGGTTTTGGATGAATTTGATAATCATACAATTTTTCATTTGATCATGGCTAACCCTCTAAAGAACCTTGAAAATCTACTTTGATGTTTTGAATCCCCTTGGTAGGCATGCACTTTTACTTTGTTAATGCACCAACATAGTATAAAGTGGACTTTGAACTTGCACTTTTGATTCTCTTTATAATTTTATTTTTAATATTTATGTTTTCTTTTATATTTTTGTGCCTTTTCCCAACAACACTCTAGACAATGGGTTTTTCAAACTTTGATGTGAGCTAATTTATTTTAGTTGAGGTGTGCACCTGCACCTTAAACACCCACTTGACAATTGGGCTTGAAAGATTTGTGGTAAGGTGTGTGTTAGGACCCCTTGCATGTGCCTATACATTGGTTTTGAATCTTCGCATTTAACATTTTAGTTTTCCTTTATGATATGCACTCTTTCCCATAGGGACAGACCTAATAACTAGGTTTTTTGAGCATTGATTTTTTAAAAATTGACGTGCACACCTCATCCCAGCTGTGCACCTATGTTTTTTGAACAAACTTGTCTCCTTTATGAGGTGCATCCCCTTGATCAAATGCAGACTTGACAATTGAGTCAAATTTTGACAAAAAATCACTGTCTTTACATAGGTACATACTTGCCTCCAGATGTGCACCTATGATCTTACAATGGGTATTGGGATTTTGCAAACCGTCATTTTTTTCCTTTGAGGTGTGCCCTTATTTCAAACAGACACCCGTGCCTTGGGGTTGAATTTCATTCGCTAGATGCATTTTCCACAAGACTCGTGCACTTGGAAATAGAGTTTTTCACTACATAATGTAGTCTCCATTATGTGACGTGCACTTCTACCATTAGTGTCCAACTGTAAATACACTTTGCTCTAATTTTTATAAACCAAAATTTGTCCAATAATCAAGGGCACACATGGCCCTAGGTGTACACCTATGAATGGAGTTCATTGAACACTAGGTTATCCTTCTTTGAGGGTGTCGTCGTGCCCAAGCATGCATCTATTCTTAGGAGTTCACTTTTAAAGTTGAACTTTGAATTCTTCCTTTTATGAATTGTGCACCTACACATCAAGTGCACACCTGATAGTAGGTACAAAAATTTTGCTTGTAAATCCCATCCCCTTTGGTGAATATGGCCCTAATGTCCAAACTTAATCACTTTTCAGATTTGAAAGCTTCTGTCTCAAAGGTGCACCCTTGTCCATTTTATTTAGCAGCAACTAATCCTTCACCTCTGTGAATGATTTGAACTACTGAATTAGAAAACCGTATGAAGATTAGAAAAGGACAAAGGATGACAAGACACAAAGAATAAACAAAGCCTGAAACTTATTTCACTTAAGATGTCTTGGGACAATGCCTTTAGCTTGAAACTTGACCAGGTCCATTTTCTTTAGTAGCATCCAATCCTTCTTCACCTCAGCGAATGGTTTGAACTACTGAATTCTAAAACTCTATGAAGATTAGAAAATGACAAAGGATGACAAGACAAGGATAATAAACAAGACCTGTAACATATTCTCACTTAGCACTTCTTGGGACAACAACTTCAGCTTGAAACTTGACACAGTATGAAATTTTCATATGGGTACCCGTACAACATTCCCAAATGAGTACTTTGGATTGTGGAAGCAGATGGAATGGAATTTCTCTGGACTATTGGATAAGTTATAATTGGGTGCAGATATGATTGCTGAACAATGGTGAAACAGCATTGGAAAACTAAGATATAGACATGGGAGTCTCTTGCATTCACTTTTCTCCTCCACTATATTAGTGCTTTTTTTGCAGTAGTACTGGAAAGTATGATAGCGATAGCACTAGGTTTCATATCAGTTTTAGATTTGAAAATCTGCTTTTGGACTTCTGGTATAAGTTGGATTTTACTACTCAGTATTCTGAACCTCGTGATGGCCTTGTTTGTCTTTATAAACTACTGAGTTGTATTTTAATGGTTTTGGTCATGGCTTTTAAAACTTGGAAAATAGCCAGATCATACACTAAAATTGTACTGTAACTTTTTCATTATAAAGTTATTTTTTTAACCTTTTTGCTGCATGTAGAACTTCAAACATGATCATTTCCATAACCACGCTTTGAAATCTTAATGACTATAACCTCTTGCAGCTGTTTTAGTTTATGGAAAATCTCTGATAAATCTTCATCTGTGTTTATGCATGTGTCTATAAGAGAGAAAATAGAGATATTTGTCAACATGCTTGTTATCCTACTAAAATACATTTTTTCAGCTGATGAGCTATTTGTTATATTTAGTAATACTATCTGCGTGGAAAATGACAGAAGTGGAAAAACCTAGGAGAAAATGAACAAGCAAAGACATGGGTTGAAGGAATTAAGATTTGGTTGGAAGAACCGCTATGGCCAAACAGGGTACACCAATCAAGAAGTTTTCACCAGAATGGCCCTTTGCGAGAAAATTATACATCAAACATGGAAACAGAAAATGAGTTGCCAATTTATCTTGCTGCACAACAGGCAGTTCCTCGATATGAAAGTATTTTATCTTCTGCTGGTTCTCGTGGGAGGCTCCTTAGAAAACTGCTTGTTTGGATGGGCCTCCTTCCATCACAACCAGCAGCATCTGTTTTGCTTGACAGTTACAGTTCATCATCAGACCCATATTTAAGGTTGGAACTAATTTTTAATTTTGATTGCATTCATTTGAGAAAATAATTTTAAGAATAGTCTATTTCACTAAATTGTATAATGCAGTGAACTGAAAAGCTTAAAATTTAAATAGAAAATATTTGGGGAAGACATTCTGAATCTTTTTCTTTCTTCATTCTTATTTATTTCTGAAGTTATGCAGAGTCAGTTGAATTTATCGAAATGTTTACCACTTTCATCCAGAGATCTTTTGTACCTCATCCTTTAATCTGTTGAATTATGCCCAGTTCTCCTTCACTCTTATTGATTCTTCTTTCTTTTCAATCTCTCTTAATAGGTAATCTTGATAAAAGGAATTTCTACTCAAAAAGCATTTTTTTAATATGGTTGCAGACTTTTCTTCCCTTTTTCATATGCTTAAAATCTATTTTGAAACTGTGAATTCTTTATGCGACACATCTCATGGACTGTATAAGGGATGAAAACTCAAAACAATAGAAACATCATACATGTCCTCTGAATTAATCATATTTGATATTTGACCCCTTTATTATTATTTCTAGTCTCAAGATAGACAGCATTGTTGTATTATTGTCAAGATATTCATAGAGAAAGTGTCAATCTATTGTGAAAGTATCTGACCTTTTTAATGTTTCTAAGACTGGAATGGATGCCTTAATCAGGCCAAATTGTTTGTCAAGGGTTTCACTAAAGGATATCTGGAAACCTGCAACAAAGGAAATTTGTGGAAATGACATCTGGAGACAAATCCAGGCAGCATTTTCAGTTCTGTTTTCACGATCAACTTTGCAGGTACTTGTTGCTTAAAAATTCAACTGTGCATTGTAACCGGTTGTGATGTTTTTATAAGGCGTAGGTGACTGTGAAAGAAGCAACAAGTCTAGAGATTATGAGAAGTTAGAATCCAGGAATTTTTTTGTTTTATCTCTAGCACATCATTTCACTGTTGATTGTCCATGATGACAGTTAATTTTCTATCATATGATATGATACAATCTAAATCCAGTTCATTCTGTTTTGTACAAGCATGATCTATGCATATAGACCTACAATATCTGTTCATATGCCATAAAATATATTACAGACACCACTTATTTTCAGTGAATTTACCAAGTTATAGAGAGGAAGAACATTACAAGAAGGACAAGTGTGCATGCTGTGTTGTGGATAATAGATACTAAATTTTGTATTGGGGATGTTTCCAAGTCTCGATGTTGATATGCTTTCAGGAGCCAGCATTCAAAGAATTAGTTTTATTGTACACTATGGAAATGGACAAGAAAGACGTTGAAAAGAGCTATGATTTTCCCACCCTACAGTTGAAAATATACAAAAGGATTCCTCTACCAGATCTTAAAGTCAGTATTTTAAATATTAAATTGTGTGCTTCAGGGTTTACTAGTTATTTTCTTGCACTTTCACTGTTATAAGAATCTTAACTATATTATAAAACAATTATAAATTTTCATTTGTCACTCCAATGATAATTTAGAAAACATTCTTGTTAATTTTGCTTGATATTCATTATTATAATATTATTCCTTGCAGGTGATCTTTCCAAACAAGAAGCTCTCGTTTCGAATACTCGATACAGTAAGTCTGGAGATCTTATCTGCCTTTTAAAAAAATGCTTTACATATTCTTGCATGTTATTGGCACTTATTTGTAAGAGGCGCACAATTATTTTGGTTCTTAATAAATTGCTTGACATTTTCAATAGAAATTTATTTTTTCCCTATATATTGGTGTAGTCTAAGCAAGGGCGGCCAATGAAAGACCTCTTAATCTAGCAGTATAAACATTTCTTATATAGCTTTCAAGCACTAGACCTAAACAACTACAAAACCAAGGTGTTAATACGGCAATCTGCCTTCAAAAGCTTTACAAAAATGCTGAGAAAAACCCTTTAACTATAAAAACAATAAAAAAATGGCATAGGAATATTCTATGCCCAAGGATGGATTATATTTTCTTTTCTGATTCTTCTCTATTTTCCCCCTATACCCCGTTAGCAAATTTAAGTTGTCATTAGTGAAGATAGATGCAAACACCATTCCCACCGGTCTAAGGTACACCGGTAGATCACTCACTTTGCCTTAGAGGCACCGGTAGATTAAAACAGAGTATATGCACCGATAGACCGAATAGAGTACATAGTACCGGTCTTATAGTGCATACAAAGGATGAACCGGGTATGATATTGATACTGGTCAACATCATGTCAATCTGCACTGGTGAATGCGGAACTGTTTAAGTTAAAACCAGAATATGCGGAGCATCCACCATTTAGAACTGGAGTTAGCTTTTTAACAGGAGTTAGTTTTATTTCTACACAGATGTTTCAAGGTAAACTCAAGATCATCTCGCAAAGCTTTTTGCTGCATGATTTATGGTTGAGTTTACAACCTGGCAATTCTATGAGTTAGATTTTAATAAGATTAATTTCTTATATATACAGGCTATAGGACATGAAAACAGAGTTGTTGAAAATACAGAGTAGGAGAGAGATATCTTCTGAGAGAAGAGCTATGGTCACAGAGGTGAAAGGCAGAAAGGATCAACAACCAGGCAGAATAGGAAGATCAACAGGTATAATCTAATTAGACAAAGAGTGTCAATTAAGATCATTACTTTTATACTGTGAAAGCATATTCAAATCCCTTTATCAGGGTGAACCCTAACACGTTCTTTGTATAATTCCTTTAACCGGGTAGCATCTTGATTGATATTGAAAGTCCTTTAACAAGGCGGCTCCTAACAGAGTCAAGATCTTAACCGGTCTTCTACCAAATCCCTTTATCGGGTAGCACTCTCACAAGTGCTTTGTAAGCTCTTAACCGGGGACCTTTATTAGTGGAGTTGTGAGCTCTGTCTCACCGTGGTTTTTTCCTTCTAACCGAGGGTTTCCACGTACATATGATGTGTTGATCTGAGTATTTCTATTTCTGTTTGTTAATGGTTATTTAGATTTTGTTTATCTTGCAAGAATCTTTATACAAGTTTTAATTGGAAATAGAAGTAGTATTTACTAATTCACCCCCCTCTCAGTAACCGGTTCGCAATAACATACCCCCCATGGCCTACACTAGATGATTGGCCTCCTCCTCCTCTTGGCCTTCCTTGTGTTTTTCCCTTTTCTTGCTTGAATGTTCTCCTCTGGTCATGATTTAGAGCATGATTCAGATCAAAGACCTTCCCATGTATCTTCATCTACATCCTCAAATTTGTAAGTATTTTTGGGGTTGATTCATTGGTTCTAAATGCCACATAATGATTTGAGATAATGAATTCAATTATTAACTCTGCTTGGCTGCCTACTATAATAACTCTACTTCTTGTTGAGCCAATTTAAACTGATTCCAAATTTGTTGTTGTTTAAAACTCTCCACTAGGTCTAACCATTTCCAAGCAAGATCATGATGAAGCTTTAATGACTGCCAAGTGTTTGAAAAAATGTGCTAGGGAAAATAATACCAATCAAGAAAATCATGTGACCCTTTTTTAGAGTTGGAGGCTTAAAAAGGTTGATTTGGATAGAAGACAGTGCTAGGTGTCTGAACCACATCATCAAAATCATCTCTCTTAATGATCATTCACGTTTTGTTGTCAAAGTCATCCTAGTTGCTGTAAGTGCCCAAAATTGTATGGGCCAACATGGTAGCCATGAGGATCAGACAATTTAGCTCACAACTCGTGTGGAATGAATGAGTAGTCTTTCTCTACCTTTCTAGTCTTGATGGAAGTTTTTACTTGTCCTTTAGGACTCTCCTTCCTCCCTAGTCTCATCTACCAATCTTTTGCTTCTCATACCTACAAGAGCCATATTTTGCTTCTCTAATCTCCCAAATCAACCCAAATCGTCTGAATCACCCATATGTCATCCAAGGTTGCTTGGGCAACCTAGATCTCAAAACAAGCCAACTTGTTGTCTGAAATGGTGGGAAAATCTTTTGTTTTCATCCATTTTCCACCATTGTTGTTCTTAATGAGTAGTCCATTTGTGTTAGGATCCACCTACTCTTGGTTAACCCTCGAGTTCCCCCAAATCATGCTCTTGATTGACTAGTTAGCTTCTCACAATTGTCATCTTGATTGATTTTCTTGAGCTTATATAAAGAAGCTCACTACTCATTCGAAAGAGAGGTAGAATCAGAATTGGAATCTGGTATTTGGGTTGCTTTGGTAAAAGCTTGAAGTCATTGCCTAACTTGCAAGTCTACCTTGTGAAGGCTCAAAGCTAATGTTCTCCTACCTCTATTTATACTATAGCCTCTAGGGCCGTAGGCTATCTCAACATCTCTTTTTCCTTAAGCTTTGGAAGCTTTCAACACCTCAACTATTGGGGATTCTTCTATTCCCCTTTAAGCCTAGATTTCCATCCTATCCCCTTCCATCAAGTGGAGCACCCTAGACAAGAGAGGAGGAAGGACAGCACAAAATGAGTCACCGAGGGCAGATTGAATACAATGCATCTTGCACAAGTTCCATCATTTTTTTTAGAATAACTTATTTTGAAAGTAGATTAAATTAGATTTATTTTAGTTGGCAATTTATCTCAAACTTTCAATGATTTGCAACTTTTTGTCTCTATGTCATGGATTTATATTGGTTAGAGCATTTGTTCTTATCGGTGTAGATTTGTTTATGCAAGTAGTTTAGATTAAATTAGATTTCAAGTCTGCATATATCTTGGAAAACCCTAATCCCAACATGAGGCACACAATATTCAGATTACCATATTTGAAAACCAAAGAAACTAGAACATTTGATTACATTGCATTGAGATCATCCTAAGGCTTTTTGATTGCAAGTGGCTAATTAGATCACACTTCATTTTGGGAAAATACAATAAGAAGATAGAATACATTATGTTTTGCCTACGTTATATTAATTCATTAGGTTAATCATTTCAACTCTCAAAGACACTAAACATGAGCAAAATTCTTCAATCATGAGGGGCATTCAACATTTCACCATTCAACAAGGAACACCTAAACTCAACACATAAACACCATGTCCCATCCCTAGGTGCTGCTTCCTAGAGAAGTGATTGAACTCATAGGTGTGGCCTCATCAACAAAAACAATCTTGTTGCCATCTGTGGTGTTCTTCCGTGTGAAAAGAACAACCCCTCAGTCCAATCCTTGGTTGATTGGCTTTTGCCATGAAACTTGTATGATAAGTTCCAGTAGTTTTGATACAGCCATGTTCCTACAGAACACAATACAGTAGTGGATGGGCTAGCGAATTGGGCTCTTGACAACCACAACCTCATTTGTTACAGTTCACCCCTTCATTGGTAGCCAACAAGCTTCAAGAGGATCTGAGAAAGATTCTACATTTTGATTTGTCCCAATGAATTCTAACATGTATTCTTCTCTCTATTTGGCCCAGGCTTGGACAAATAGCCTTCAGGCCTGGCATAGTCGAATATGTACACTTTGAAATCTATGATCTATCTAATATGATGAGGCCCTTTTTTAAAAAAAAAAACTTTTAAATAAAAAGAAGTTAGCTGGAAAATCTCATTGATTTTCAGCCAAACATGTCATTCCATCTAAAAGCAAGACACAAAAAACAAAAATTCTCAAATTAACTTTATTTTGTTTTTGGGTGATGCAATATTGCTTGTGAACCTGGATGCTTTTGCATCATACATGTCGAGTAAGTGATATGTAACGAGCATTTTCTCTTGAACACTTTGTGAAATCTAGGACTGAGATTCCATATTTATTTCTGGTCCAAGTTTCTTCAGCAATTTTACCCCTTCATTCACCAAATATTCGTATTCATTCTTTTGTCTTTTTAGTCACTCAGGAATCATTCCTTCAATATGCCTCAAGGTTTATGTCATTTGGGAGCTACTTCCTTCAATATTACATTGATAAACCTAAATTTGTATTTTCTTCTACACTTATTCAAACCTTATAATAAGGATACAAATTTGTAATATTGAAGACTAATGAGATATGCACTCTGCATGAGAGCTCTATCTCATAGGCATTTTCTGCAAACTTTCTTAGGAGTATACATGGTTTGATTGTTTTCTATTTTAATTTGTTATAAGTTCCCTTTTGAGAAAATGCTAGTTCTCGAACTTGTTGGGAAATAAACAAGTTCAATACCAAAGATTATGAAGATCAATCTCTATCGAATAAATTAATTAAAGGATGAGATTCAAGACTTGGATAGCCGCAATATGAAAATCTGAAATTCATATGCAAATCTGAAAATAAAGTTGCCTTAATTATGGAAAACCCATGATTAGATGATCTAATCATGCCAAAATAATAGCCTATTAACCATGCTTAATAATCCTATCTTATGTGAACTTATAACATAAATTATTAAATAATGATTAACATCAGCATAAGATAGCAGCAATTAGAGATAAATCAGCAACATTACATCCACACAAAACATAGGATTTATGTGAGGAAACCCTTGTGGGAAAAAATTCCACCAAGAAGAGAGGACAAGCTTGTATTAACAACAATAAATGTTCTTACAATACAATCACATCCATTCTCCTATTTGTCTCCGCCATAGCAGCACCTATGCACATGTGAGCAACCTCCTCATGCCTTCAGGCTTCTATCTGTCCTTTGAACTTGTAGAGAAATTCACATTTAACTGTTCTGATACATTCTACACCCAAAAGGCTGTATATATAAAATGACAAGAGCTCCAAAACCACCAATAAAGGTTCCAAAAGGAGTCTCTTCATTCCTCACAACCACAACCCTTACAATGCCTCCATGGAACTCAAGAAGACATCGATGTAGCTTCCAATACCTTCCTTCCAACATGGACACCTATACTTGCAAGATAAACATTACATTCAATGTAATAAATGGCCATATACCAAGAGACACCTATTGCCTCTTCCGTGCTCCCACTTGGAGAAGCCCATAGGTCTCTCTTTTGTCTATTTCCCATGTCACTAAATATCTTATTCAAGACATCGATAAATGAGTAAAACAATATTAAATATTTGTGTTCACAACCCATTTTAACCGCTGCTAGTGGAAGCCATCACTCCTTATGAATGTATTACAAATAATGGTGAGAATTAAATATTAAAAATTATTTTCCCAATACATCCTAAGTACCTTTCAAGATCATGTGTGAATCTTGAAGTTAATCCACCCATTGATGGACATTGGGTTTTTGTCCAATCCACCAGTCTCCCAAGGGTTTTCATCCTAGGCTGAAGAATGAACCAGGTTTAGTCTTTCTATAAAAGGCTTTCATAAAATATTCTAGAATACCAAATGACTCCCTCACTGCTCCTTTTATAATCTTTCTCCGAACTTTCTGGAAGAATATAATTTTAATTTGTTTCTCTAATATAAGGTCATTTGTTAAAATAGGTGAGCAAATATTTAATTATATTAATGATCCTTTTAAATAATTAAAATTAGTTGTCTTTTAATTTATTTATTTTTCATAAAGCTGAATGGAGCTTTAAGTAGGTTCTCATAAAGCTGTATTCCTTGTGGAATTCAGAGGAAAGCCTAGGTATTTTATAGGAACTAAAAGATTGCTTTCTTTGATTAACACGAGTGGCATAATCTCACCTTTCTTCAAGAGATTAAAAATGAGAATCCTTGATTTGGTATTGTTGATTTTTTGTGCCAAAGCATTCTGGCAGATGTCTAGGGCTGTTTTTGAGGTCTTCAACTTTGCCGGTCATAAAGGAAGAGTATACATGTATCATATGCAAAATGAAAATTGTCATGCCATGTTCCTTTGAGATGGGGATTCGAGGTTTTATACCTCTTCCTTTCATATTATTAAGGAGTGTGCAAAACTTTCTCCAATAATGATAAAAAGAACCTTGCCTAAGCCCTTGTGCAGATTAAAGGGTTTGAGAAAGATCACCATTCACTGGGACTGGAAGTAGGGTTTTGAAGCATGCAGAAATCTACTCGATAAAAGGATTTCAAAATTCTATTTGTTTGAGAATTCATAAGACTAGAGGCTTGCTACATCTATCAAATGCTTGTGAAATGTCTAAATTGAGTAGAAGTTCTGGCCTTCACTGTCTATGAAAAGAATGAATGATTTCTTGAATTGCGCTAACATCAACCATGATATCGTGTCCTAGAGTAAAAGTCAGTTGAACAATTGATGTAATGGTATAAAGGAGCTTTCTCAACCTTGAAGCTGTTACTCTGGAAATACTTTTGAATAGCATGTTACATGGAGAAATTGGTCTGAAATCATCCTGTTTTGGGCATCAGCTGGTTTGGGATTTAGGACCAATTGGGTTTGATGGTATTCCTTTGACACAGTCCTTTTTGTTCTGTACTCTTCTACTGTTGCCAATGAATCAGATTTAGTGGTATTGCAAAATGTTTGGTAGAACAAAGCTAAGAAACCATCTAGGCGTGTAGATCTGTTTGGTTGAAAAGAGAAGATGGTTTCCTTTAATCCAGCCTCAATAATTGTCCAGGGTAGGAATTGAATGTCCTCAGATTTGATGAGAATAGGTATGAAGATGATGTTGAGATTTATTTATTTTATGTGAGGGAGTTCGAGCTTTAAGAACTTCCTAGAAGAAATCAGAAGCATATGCCAGAATGTTTGATGGATCCTTCAAAACGTTGCCATAAGTATGTGTCAAACTATGGATAGTGTTGATTCTTTGTTGGTAACACCCATTTTCCTTTCTTTATGGGAAGGAAAGCCTGATTGTAGTTGAACACAAACTGTTTGGAAAATTATTTGAGATCTCCAAAGCAGTTTCGTTGACTATCATATTGCTGTAATATTGAATTGTGGGTTTTGGAGGCACGGATGAGAAAGCCTTGGCCTCTCCATGGAATGTAACTTTCTTGGAGGGCTGATGTATGGGAAAGATTGTGCAATCGAAATAAAAATGAGAAAACAAGGTAGATTGTAATGACCCTTACCAATAGGCCACTAAAAAACTCTCAAAAAAGTAACTCAAAATGTAGATAGAAAATTATTTTTGCAATATATGAGTTTGCTGTCCCAAAATTTCAGAATAATAGATAGCAACCAAATACCATCTAAAACACTATCAATGATGTAGGAAATTGCTCAAAACCATATGCCATTCATATATCAACAATTTGCAACAATGCCATACATATTTCAGCCAATAATATGATCATCAAACCCTAGGTTTGCAATATAGATAGACTAAAAATTACAATGCCCTTTCACTTGCAAAATCCTAGCCTTCCTTTGATACCAATAATGCCAAATGGCAAATAAAAACAAGTACAATGTAAAATAGTAAAGTGCTGAAGCTATATTTTGTACTCAGCTGAAAACATACATTTCTCAGAAAATATGCCAAATGCCAAATGAGAAGTGAGGAACCTGATTGTAGGTGGCTGCGATAATTTTTACCAGTGCTGAAGATGCCAACACCCAAGCCAAAGTCACCCCAAATCTGAAAATGTACTTTCTTGCAAATTTTCGAAAATGTCTAAGAATTTTGAAAATTCTTTAAAAATAAATCATGGTATTTTGGGACTCCAAAATGCACCTATCTTTATCTCCTTGATGATAGAAATCCGATGCAAAAATACGCAGAATGATATGCTGCGTAATGAGGAAGATATGAGCAAAAATGTGGTTCCAAAACCCTATCCTGAAATTCTGAAAACTGAATTAGACTTGTAGCAAAAACTTTTTCGGATTGCTTTTTCGCTTTGCTTTTTTGAATCTGCTTTTTCGCTTTGCTTTTTCGGATCTGCTTTTTCGCTTTGCTTTTTGGATCTGCTTTTTCGGATCTGCTTTTTCGCTTTGCTTTTTCGGATCTATTTTTTCGGACTACTTTTTTGGATCTGCTTTTTCGCTTTGCTTTTTTGGATCTGCTTTTTCGGACTGCTTTTTTCCTCTTGCAACCAAAACTCAAACCCTTAGATAAGTCTGAGGACTCCAAATAAGCTCAACTTGAAATGGCTGAATACCACTTCC
Organism: Chamaecyparis obtusa; assembly: GCA_027943335.1. NCBI lineage: Eukaryota > Viridiplantae > Streptophyta > Pinopsida > Cupressales > Cupressaceae > Chamaecyparis > Chamaecyparis obtusa. The sequence goes on from BSBK01011638.1 coordinate 617,587, forward strand.
AAAGTGCAACCCTTCAAAGGATATTTCACCTCCTCAATTATGCAAATCCTTAAGAAACTCCATTCCTAAAGATCAAATGACAATCTGTAGACCAAAATGGCGCCACAAATGCTCAAAGAGAAAAGTAGTGTAAACTCAAGTCATGGGATGTCCAATGAAAGGCCAAGCACTCTATTTATTTACTTTTCTAAGAAGCCACTAGAACTTCTAGAAGTATCCATAAAATATTCTTATAAAATCCCTTTATAATGTACTTTTATATAAAAAGTAACTTTATAAAATAAAAAGTGCAACTCAACTCAAAATTATAACATTTTGGCCCCACATAACACATTATAATAAAAATATGATAAACACCATCTCTCCAAGAGCAAATAAGACCATCCAATCCCCAAATAATCATTAGAATGACTCTCTCACCAAAACCATCTGCCTACGAGAGTCCATGATAGGCAAATCCACTGAAAAATGACATTTCACTAAAGAGGGGACATGACATAGATTTAGTGGACCGAAGGAGTTATTGTGGAGTAATATTCACTAACTAAACAAGTTTGACTAATTGAGGTGTATATGTCCTCTTAAAATTTTTTAAATGCATGGACTTGCTTTTAAAGAACAAATTGTGTTATCCTTTAGAGAAGAAATAGGACAGTCAGTAAGCAATGTGAATGCCACTCTTGCATTTTCTTTATTTATAAAAAGTGTTTGTATTTCTTGCCAATTATTTTGAAGCAATACAATCTGGCAATTTCATCAAGGGGAAACATATAAAATGTCAAATATGAAGAAGATTTGTTTATGAGAAACAAATAGCAACTAGAATCGAACATTTGGATCAAAACATTGGCTGGCTATTTTATATGCAATATTTGTTGTTATCTTGCACTTTGGGAACTATTCTAAATTGTAAGCAAATAATCTCCCTTGCAAATGCCATCCTTTACAAGTATTGATGGGCATTGTCATCTATAGAAGGCACCTTCCACATGATCTAGTTACACAAATCTTTTACTATGTTGAGTAAAGAATATAATTTGTTTTAGGATCTAGTTACATACTCATTTTGTTCCCTACTGCAGTTAGATTAAAAAGAAAAGCTATATACCCAAGTCACTTACATTTATAATGAAATCCATCTTCATTTACATCTAACCTCATGGTATATTTAAAACAAAATAGATAAATTTTTTTCTTCTAATAGAATAATTAGAGGACTGAATACATGATAATTCTAGTTCTTTTCCTTTGTTTTGTAGGTACGTTTAGACATCGCAACTATTTTGGGGTTACTGGCATATTTTGTGAATTACAAATTTGAAGATTTTTTGAGCTCCCCGTAAGACCCTTGTTAGAATTATATTTATATATAATTAATGGTCAATAATGTAATTAGTTAGCTTAGATTTCTTTCAGTTTGGTTAGAATAGAATGTTTCTATTCTTGTTTGTAGTAGTTAGTAGTTTCTTTTAGAAACTTCTTCACTGTAATTGCTTATAAATGATTCTTCATTTCTCAATAATAATTATGCAATTGCCAGTGTTTCATTTTGTTTCACATGGTATCAGAGCAGGAGCTGATCTTGGTCTAACTCCCTCATGGGAGAGCTCAGGGTTTTCTTTTTGGGAAATTCAAAAAAAATTTCATGGAGGATTTTGTAGGGCCGCCTAAGGTTTTCTGAGAAATGGTTCTTCCTGTATTTTTAAAATGTCAATTTTTTTCTCCAAGAAATTGCGATTTGCCTCTTTGCACATTTCGAGGGTTTTTGGTGCAAAATTGCGAATTTGTTTTGATCACCATTTTGGACATTTTTCTTTGCTTGTTTGGGCTGTGTTCGTGTTCTGCAACATTTTCGGCCATGACCATTGTTTGTGCACGTGACAACATGCACACGAAGGATGATTTTGTGCTCTTGCGATTTTTCTTGACGGATTTGCGCATTTGTCTGTGAAGTTGTTCTTTTTCTTGAGCCTATGTTGAAATCCATGAAGGGTTTTTAAATCAAGCAAAAATTGTGTCAGTTTTCGACAGGCTATAATGTTCCCAATTTTAATAAATTATTGTAATTAATTAATGATCCCATAATTTAAATAATATTATAAATGGACCTTTAATTTAGTAATAAAGGGGCCCATTTTTATTATTATTGTCCGTAGGTGTTGGCCGTGTCAGCGTTCTTTTGTAAACTCTCGGGAGTTTCTCCGAAGGGGTATTTATGACTGGCATGTAGGAAGTTGTTAGTAAGCGATTTGGAATATTTTATTTGTATTACAAATTCTAGTTGGAGTTCCGTTGTTTGCCATTTTGGAGGTGAAAGATCCTCCTTATTTGGTATGTTGCAGTTTTGGTGGTTCACAACCACCCTAGTCTACCGTTGGAAATATCATTTTGATGTTTCACTGTGTGCTCCAAATTTGTGAAGTCTTCTGTAGAAGACAAATTTGTAGTAAACGATGATACCTGATATTTGTTCAAGAATGATTGTAATTTGAAGTGCTATCATTATTGAATCTGGATTTCTACTTGCATTGCTGGTGTTTTGGTGACTATCTATCCGATGTACCTTCTTGTGCCAAATTGTGTCAATCTTGCATAACATATTTGTGTTTTTACTTCATTGTTCGCGCCCAAAGAAAGATCATTGGAGGATAATCTGTGGCTGTAGATTCCACACGGAGGATGAGTGATGGAGGTCATACGGCCTTGATCTGTACACAACCAACAATGAAGCAACTCAGTGTTTGTATGATAGTTAGGAGTGGATTGGGAGTTCATATGGTAGAGGGTGGACCGTACGACAATTATTGTTGCCACTGTATGACGTTGAAGATCAGATGACCGTACGCCATTTATGATGACTGTATGGTAGAGCGTGAGACTTCCTTGTTGATTGTACGACAGAGTATTGAGGCCTATCATTTGTCCACACGCCTGCATGAAAGAGGTAATCAAGAGTGTATGTCGTACGGAAAAATCTGCCGTACACTAGGCCAAGAACTCGGAAAGGCTATGTGATTGGCTGAAACCGTTCAATCAACAATTTGGAGGGGTGCCGGCATAACCATACGACTCTTGTTGGCATAGGTACATTACAGTGGTATCAGAGTTGGTGATCTTGCCAGTCTGTTGAGATGATTGAGAGATTTTGGGATTTGAATCACACTATGGCACCTAGTAGCGATGGAGAGTGGTGGTTGAAGGCACCACAAAAGATAGGAAAGGAACTCAGTGATGATATTAACCTTCCTCTAGATATATTGGAAGTATGTTTGTGTAAGGTGGACCAATCACCTTCAAGATTCATACAAAAGATCCTTGCTCTGATTAAGGTTGCCTTAAGTCAACCTAGTTTGTTGAGACACGATGACAAGGAAATCAAGTTGGCCACTACAGCATGTCTAAGTGAGATTTTGAGAATCTCGGCTCCTCAAGCACCGTATGATGATGACACCCTGACAAAGATATTGCACTTGATTATTGACAGCTTTCAGAGCTTGGATGACATCGGTAGTGATCCACTTGCCAGGAGATTTACCATACTGGAGATTTGTGCAAATATCAAAGTAATCTCCTCTTAGATCTAGGATTGCAAGATTTGGTCTGTGATATGTTTCATCATTTCTTGGTCACGATAAAGGAGCACCATTATAATAAGATTTTCTCTTCCGTGGAGAATATTATGATTTCATGTATCGAGGAGATGGATATAATACCCCAACCTATCATATCTATGCTATTGGCTGTTCATAATCTAGAATGTATTCCTTCAATTGTGGCATGTAGATTGGTCAATAATTTATTCAAGCATAAGCATTGTGAAGAAAAATTAAAGTCTCATTTGCACAAGTGTGAGGAAGTTGGTGACGACAATAAGAGTGATGCACTACATGAGGAAGATGAAGAGCCACACAAGGATATGCAAGAATATGTTGATACCCCTACAAGTTTAGAAAACCTAAGCCTACATGACAAAAGCAAGGTTGAAGAAGATACTTGCATGGAGCTTGTCTGGAAGACAACTTTGATCAATTAGCTGCATGAAGTAGATACTACTAGTGATCCTTTTTATGGGCATGACCACATGGTGGGAGTGTCGACTGGTACGGGTATGGTGGCAATGCCGACTGACATCGTGGTAGTGTCAACTAGTACGGGTACAGTGGCAGTGCCAATTGGCATTGTGGTAGTGGCAACTGGTATGGTGGAAGTGTCGAATGACATGGTGGCAATGTCAACTGGTATAGGTACAGTGTCAATTGGCATCGTGACAGTGCCGACTGGTATGGTGGCAGTGTCGAATGGAATGGGTATGGTGGTAGTGCCAACTGGCATCATGGTAGTGTCGATTGGTACCAATCTTTAAATCAACCCCTTTGTCCTTTTTGTGTCCCTTGGCTGTATATGATAGGAAATAAATATGGCCTCTAATACAATAAAGTACTAGCATAAATTGGAAATGATTTTTAATTCCAAACTCATGCACTTCATGAGGTAGAACTAAAAAGCGTTAAGATGTAAAACACCAAAAATTTTCATTATTCCCTATGAATATCTGACCCAAACATCAAGAAACCCTTGCAGACACCTAAATCTGATCATTAAATATTTGATCAAACTAAATCATAACCACCCTTCTTCTAGAGTTGTCATATTAGTTAGTTTATGTAATTAATCCCCTCTTTTCTCTATAGTTCTAGGTAAATTAATTAATTAATTTATCTATAGTGTCATCCCATTTAATTAAATAAATTCATACATTTATTTAATTAAATTCCTTTCCCATTTTTCTCCAATTTTGAATTAATATTAATTCAAAACCCCCATCCTTCTAAAAAGCCCACTTGCGTCATTAATCCTACAAATGATCAAGTAAATTATGTCATTTACTTAATTAATCCCCACTTCTCTCTCTTGGAATAAAAAGAAATTAAAAACTCCACTCATTCTCTCTTCCCATCACATCCTCCTAACTTTCCCACTTGCCATCATCTTTCATTAAACCTAATCCCTCCTTAAGCATGTGCACATTTCTAATCATAAAGATTAGACCCACAAAGTCAACCACTTGTCCACCCCAACTTTAATGCCCAACCATATTTGGTAAGTACTCACATGGGTCTCTTATGTCTTTGTCCCCTCCAAAGAATATTAAATTCTTTATTCCATTCCCCAACATTCCTTTGGAGTGTGGGGACAAGAAATGCCTTTATGGAAAATCTTCCTCCCAATCCCCAATGTCTTCTCATCCTCTCCAAGTTTAACAAGTGTCAACCTCTCACGGAGTGTGACAACCCTAACCATACTTCTCCCTTGATCTTCTCCTTTTCATCCTAGTCCTTCATTGTTGCTTTTATAGCTTTCTTTTGTCTAATCTTGATTGTTGCTTTGTATATGCATTTTGAGTGTTCTAAAATAACTAATTGCATTCCATTGAATCACATTTCCTTGCACACATTTTGGCATGCTTGGTGGCACCCATGTCATGGGCTCAAAGCTAACTTTTTTTGTGTTTTCTAGCACTTTTTGACTTGCAAGTTTTGGATCGGATTAGTAGATTCACCTCATATGCTTTGCTAGCTTTAGTGGATATGCCTCGGGAAATTTTACTAGACACCTTCTTAGAAAAGTGGATATGCTATGTGAAAAGGTGGGTATGCTGTGCAATTTGGCGGATCCAAATTGTGCTTGGGCATATCCGTCACCCAAAATAGAAAGAACACCCCTGCTGGAAACAAGCAAATCTGCAAATCCTACTTGGTCAGATTTGACCCTAGGTATATTTTTGGGATTTTTTGAAGAAAAAAAAAATCTGCTCATCCTACTTTGGCAGATCTGAGGCTACTTTGGCATATTTAACCTTGTATTTGGTGGATTTGACTGTAGTTTGGTAAATTTGACCCTCCTTTGGTGGATTTGACCTTGTATTTTGCAGATTTGACCTTCACCTAGTGGATTTGACTTGTTCATGAGCAAATCTGCCTCTGTTCGGCAGATTTTCTTTGTGGATTTGGCGGATTTGTTTTTTCATGTATTTTCCATAATGCCATATTATGCTTTTTTGAGCTAATCTGCTAACTTTGTATGTTGTACTTGAACTAACTTCATGGAGAAACTGCCCTCGTTTGCCAAAGGCCCCCAAAAACATCATTCCCACTTGAACCGGTAGTATATACCGGTAGACCAAATAGAGTGTTAACAACCGGTTTTATAAGACATACCGAGGCCAACCGGGTGTAAGTTTAATACCGGTCGACTACTTGTTAATCCGAACCGGATTATGCGGAGCTGTCTGAGTTAAAACTAGATTATACGGAGCATTCACCGATTAGAACTGGAGTTAGCTTTTTGACTGGAATTATCTTTATTTCTACACGGATGTTTCAAGGTAAACTCAAGATCATTTTTGCAAGTTCTTTGCATGCATGATTTATGGGTGAGTTTACAGCTTGGTGGAACTGTGAGAAGTATTCTTTAATAAGATTAATGTCTTATAAATACAGGTCATGAGGTACACAAGAGGTGTTATTGAATATACATAGCACGAGAGAGATATCTTCTGAGAGAAGCTACAGTCACAAAAGGTGAAAGGCAGAGAGGTTCAACAACCAAGCAGAGCGGAAAGGGTAACAGGTATGATCTAATCAGACAGAGAGTGTCATTACAGATCATTGCTTTTACATTGTTAAGCATATTCAAATCCCTCTATCAGGGTGAACCCTAATAGGTTCGTTGTATAAATCCCTTAACTGGGTAACATCTTAATTGGTGTTGAAAGTCCTTTTGCAAGGCGACTCCTAACAGGGTCAAGATCTTAATAGGTCTTCTACCAAATCCCTTTACCAGGTAGCACTCTTACAAGTGCTTTGTAAGCTCTTCATAGGGCACCTTTATTACTACAGTAGTAAAGTTGTGGGTTTTGTCTCACTGTGGTTTTCTCCTTCTAACCGAGGGTTTCCACGTATATATGTTGTGTTGACTTGTGCATTTCTATTTCTGTTTGAGTGATTGATTATATTCTGTTAGCACTGAAAGAATATATATATAAGGTTTAATTGGAATAGAAATTGTGTTTACTAATTCACCCCCCCCCCTCTCAGTAACCGGTTTAGGAATAACAATTGGTATCAAAGCCCTAGGTTCTCAAAGATATAAAGCTTAACCGCTTGAGTAAAAGATCATGGAGGGGTACATGTATCAGAAGTAGCTTGAGGAAGCCAATGACATCATTGTCTCTTTTGAGAATAAGTTGAGAAGGTCCCTAGCTAAAAGAAAAGAGCTAGCTCTACAACTGAGTGAGAGCAATGAAACAATTGAGGAGCTCTCTAGACAAAGCGGATCTGATGAAGCAAAGGAGGCGGTCTCTGAACTCATGGAGAAGAATTAAAGTCTAACCGATCAGATCTCCAACCTGAAAAGAGAGAAGGAAGGCAATGCTCGAAGAATGACTGAACTCATTGAGGAAAAAAGGAAAGTTGAAGATGAAAGGAACAGTGCCGTGAAAACACTGGCAGCCTCTGAAAGAGCTAGAAATCTGGCAGAAGACGTAGTTAGGGAAAGTGATCTTGTTGTTCTACAACTCTAAGAAGACATGCAGATAATCACACAAGAAAATGCTAACATGCAAAAGAATTGGCATGATAAAGATGATGCATACAAAAGGCTGGCCATTGAGTTGTATCAACTGAAGGAACATATGAAAGCTTTCGAAGAAAGAAATGAAACACTTAGAAGATACAATGAAAGCTTAGTAAAGCTTGATGAGTAACTGAAGGCTCAAAGAAAGCACAAGGATCCCACAGGACTTGGGTTCACCGGTCAAAAGACCAAGGAAACCGATGAGTCATCTGGAGTCAAGAAAGGCAAGAAGGAAAAGAAGAAACCGGTAGAACAAAAGGGTAAAAAGTCCTTCAATACTTGCAATCACTGTGGCAAACCGGGCCATAAAACAAGTGACTGCAAAAATGCACTGGTAAAGCCAACTAACAGTTACTACAAAAACTATTACAAGTATGGCCACAAGACCACTAAATGTAGGTCTCGTTCCACAAGTGTGTCCAGTGGAAGCAGGGGAAGCTTCAAAGGTTACTGCTACGCATGCAACAAGTTTGGACACAAGGTTGATGAATGCAAATCTAAAACTATGACATTCAGATCCCCACCGAGACCAAATTCCCTAAAAGGAATGAGAATCGGAGTACAACTAATTGTGATAACTGTGGCATACATAGACATAATGACTCCTGGTGTCATTCACCCAAGAAAAGAAGGGTAAATCCATGGAAGGCAACTGGGATAGTCTGTTACACCTGCAACAAAGTTGGACATCTGGCCAAAGATTGTAGGAATCAGCCAGTGAACAAAAGAAGAGTATCGGTCAAATCGGTGAATAAGACCTTGTCTCCCAATCAAAAGGACAAGGGAAAAGAGACCAAAAAAGAAGCCAAGAAGATTTAGTTCAAGAAGGAACCAAAGAGCTTTGTTGAGGAGGAGAAGACAGAGGGAAGATCATCATCTATTGATGGTGATATCTCTTCAGTAAATTGCGCCTAAAAGGCCTAGAGGGAACTGGTAGCCCGTCTACTATTCCTGGTAAGACTGGTGAGCAATAAACTCACACAGTTAGTAAGTTAAACTGGAAGAGGTTACCAGTCTATCATTTGAACCGGACAGGTAAGTGATGTCATCTCAACCGAGGTTTAATCAACAGGTAAAAGCTTGAAAATTGGTTGACGAAAAGGAAAGAAAGATTAGGTAAGGTAATTAATGCTATAGCTGTTAACAAATAGTTACCATTTGGTAATTACCATTAGACCCTAAATCTATATAAAGGAAGGAGGATTACTCATTTCACTTTACTTTGTGAATTGTGATTTGTGATTTCTTATGTTTGAGTGATATTCTCGTGCTTTGATTCATAGTCATTGTTAAGTCATTTCTGTAAGACCGATCAAGCGATTCTCTGTGGAAACCGGTTAATAGCAATGACATCATCATCTTTTTTCGTCAAGCTAATTCAAGGGAATCAATTCGATTGACCTGTTTACGATATCATGGTAGTACAGAACAGGGAAAGTGACATGTCTGGAGCACTATCAAAAGTGCCTAATGGAGTTCTGATGACCGAAGATGTTACAACATTTATTCACACCAAGCAAGAAGAGCTGGGTGAAACCTTCATCGAGAGCAAATACCTCTCGCTGTGCCAAGACGGAAAGCTTCAGGACAAATACGTGAAGCTAGTATCCTTAGGGTTGATCAATGGAGTATGTTATCCAACCGTGTTCCAACCGGATTGGATACGACTTGTTCTCAGTTGAGTGCACGAACTTGGTTTCTGGCTAGCGAAAGGTGCATGCAGTCAAATCACCAAGGAGGATTTGCATAGGGTTACCGGGTATAGAAACAAAGGGGAAGCTCTTACCCTAAGAACCATTTTGAATGCTGTTGTCGCAAAATTAACAAAATCAAAATCTGATAGTCGACTGATGATTGTAAATGATATTGAAGACGAGGGAGTTCGGTTTGTGTCTGCAGTGATAGGCTACAAGATCTATCAATCGAGCAATATCAACAGTGTGTTGGGAGGAGCTATTCACGTCGCTCACCGGATCACGTCGCTCATTGGATCATGCATGACAATGCATAGTATGATCTTTGCACCATGCTTCGAGGGCAGATTTTTGAAAATCTAAAGAAGCTCGGTATCGTGAAGAAGTTCTTGAAATATGGAACCCTACTAGTATGTTTATTCTTTTATTATTTGAATTACTCTCCGGGAATAGGCAAAGTGACATGGGAAACCGATAGACCAGTTATGATTCAGATTAGTGATATGGCCAACAAACTGGGAAACCAGTTTAGTAAAGTCATGAATGACTATTTTGGGGCATTCCAACTGAGGATGCATGCCAGGGAAAGGATTCCCTCAACTATTGTTGACTCCTACAAAGATGAGGTGTGTTTCCTAGTCACCACCGATCACTGCATCATTCAGGCTATGGAACCAAGAACCGGGTATGTACTAGAACTGGGGTATGAGATATCGGCAAAGATAGCCAAGGCATATGCAGATGCCTTACAAGAAAGTGATCTAGATCTGTCAACCTACCGGTTGGGGACCTTTGAAGAAATTCAAGAGAATCTGAAGAAAAAGTCATCAGCTAAAGAACCTAAGAACGTATATGTTAAAAGGTCTCCCACTCCGAGGAAGAAGAAATCAATTGAGGAAGAACCCAAGGTGCAAAGAAAGAAAGCACGACAAGCGCCCAGTGCTCAAGGGGAAGAAACAGAGACTGAAGATACAACTCCTCTTCTCTGAAAGAGGAAATCTACAAAACTGGTGAAAGAGGATGCACCGAGAGGAAGGAAACCCACAGTTGATGAATTTGTGATAGGGTTAAAAGATATAGGTGGTATGGCTTCAGTCGGAAGGAGGTATGAACTGGCTAATGAAGATAGGAGAAAAATAGAAGTTGTGGTTCATTGTCCATAAGTTCAACCTTACTCCTACTGAGCTTCATAAGACAATACCTGACGATCTTCAAGAGATTGTCGAAGCAAGATGGAAAGCCTCAATGGAAAAGGAAAAGGAGCTAAGAATTAGGGCTCTGCTTGAAGTTCAGAATCATCTAACTCTAGACGAGGCAACTCATCAAGCGGAACTGCACAAGCAAAACTTCTTGAGAAGAAAGAGAATAAGTCAAATGCTTGTTGGAGAAGTTGACAAGGTGCACAGAGAAGGTGTTGCTACATGGACCAAACTTCTTCAGCAACAACATCAGGCAGAAGAAGAATGTGAGAAAAACACTAAGCCACTGGTCAAAGATACCGGTAAAGGAAAGGGAATATTGGGAGTCGAGGCTCAAGTCAAAGAAAAGGTATCGATTGAACCAGTCATCGTCGATATCACTGACAACAAAGGTGGCAATCTGGCTCCACCAACCATATTGGTTTCACCAGTAAAAGGTAAGGCTCGTACACTAACTGTAGATAATATTGTAGATGAAGTCATGGACTTTGGTGAAGTAGCCAATGCAGCCAAATGGTTCTGTGTGTTAAGAGAGGAAGATAAGCTGAAAATTGAGGTTGCCTTGTTGGAAACCTTCTTGGATTTCAACAGAAATCCCAGAGACTATAGGCCTCAATTTCCTCCAGAGCTGAACCAAAGAATTATGGAAAAATGGAGAACCGGTCTAGGCTCCAACAATAGAATTGTTAAGGAGACATTGTCACAGGTCAAACCTGGTCTCAATGAAGATACTACTAAACTTCTGATAGAAGATGTATCAGTGAATTTGGATACAAAGAATAGAGTTGCCAAGATAATAAATGGATATGAAAAAGAAGTCTATCAAGAGACACTTGAGTTTTGGCAACAATATGACTTTAGTGCTCTGAAGGCAGTAGGTCCACAGGAAGAACCTGAGACAGTACAGGAACCACTGGTTCAATTCACTGCTCATGAACAAACCGGTGTGCATCAAGTTGCAAAAGAGACGTTCAGAACTAATGAACAACTGAATCTAGGAGAACAAACTCTACTGGATGAACATGTACTGGGAGAGTCATCAATCAAGATGACTACTGATAAAGGATCAATAGAGGAAGAGATCACTGTGGATAAGAAACAGGCAGCTGAGGAGCAGCACACAGAGGAAGCTCCACTTGAAGAACAAGTTCAACAGCAAGAAGAAGCACGCCCAAAAGAAGAGGTTCGTATTGACGAAGAGGTCCTACTGGAAGAGGAAGTACAACCGGGAGGGGAAGAAAATAAAGAACAACAGGACAAACAGGAACAAGAGGTATCTGTACATACTGAATAGGAAAAGCCCACAGAAGATCAACCGGTACAGGAACCAAAGAAAAAGGAACAGGTCGATGTTCCAAGCTCATCCTCATCTAAGAGGAAACTAACTTTTGCAACAGAAACTGAAGCCTAGAAGAGCAAAGTTAGTGAAATTGTGGTTGACATAAGCAAGATGTCAACTAGACAACTTAAGGAGCTCACTAAGAGGAAACATGACATGGTCCTCTCTAGTGTAAGGAACATCTTGTACAACTTTGTACCGGATGCAGATGTTGATGAAGAACCTGTCATTGATCAATTGGATGACCACTAGAGGAACCATAGAGCAATATGTGATCCTCTGGAGCAGTTTCTAATGTTTGGAGTGAGGTTCCTATTTTTTAGGTTGCTTTCCTATTTTTTAGGAGGAACTACCAGTTAGCTTGTAGGGTTCAGTCAGCACCAGAGATGACAATGCTTCAGACGGAATTCAGATATGAGCCTGGAATTGCATTTTATAAATAAATAAGAAAATATTTTAATATTTCCTAAGTTATGGATTTAAATAAATTAATATTAAAGTGATATTATAATCACTTTATAATAAAATAAGTTATAATAATTTGGCCCTCTTTCCTGGGCGCCTAGACATAAAATAATTTAAATAAAGATGGGGAAACTTTATAATAATGAAATATCCCCCTTAGTGGTTGATTTTCTCACGAGGGGATGAACTTTTAATAAAAGTTAATTAAATAAAAGTGCAAAACCCTAGAATGGGCGTTTGGGCTTGGAGAAGAAATAAAGAGGAGTTTGGGTATTTCATTTACATCCATTATTGTTATTATTTTTTCTTAAAAACTGTGTTGGGAGCTCTGGATCAAAGTTTGTAGCAGAATTTACCCTCAGGAACGAAAAACTCTTGAGGCAGGCAGGTTGGACGTCTCCAGTTGGCCCATAGAACAGGAATTCATTGTTACATCATCTTGTGGAAGCAATTGTGGATGCTTTGGGCGAATAATTGACTGCAACCAATTTGAGGGCAAAAATTAGAATCAGAGTTGCAGATTTGAACTTATATAGGTCGAATTGTGAAGTGTCAGGCAGCTATAGTGGGCCGTACAGCAACAGAGAAGTGAGGGAAGGCAGATTGGGGTTCAATTTGGAGGAAATAAGGGTAATTTCAGACTGTAACAGGCAGATCGTCCACTGTAGTGCAGATTAGAAGAATTTCATACTACATTCAGCACCACAAGGGCTGTAATCCTATAGTTGACATCAGCCCTAGAGGGCAATCAGAAAAGTTATTTGGATGCATATCAGATATTGTTGAGTTTCCAGACTTTCAAATTAATCAAATTGTTCATCATTTTCCTGGTATGAACTTGTGTTGATCAATTGATAGGAAAATAGGAGGATTGGAATTGTTTCAGATTTGTCACAGTTGTGCATCTGGCTGTAAGAAATAAAAATCAGTCTAAGTAGTGTTCAAATTTTCCCATTGTTACTTGCATTTCAGTTTTGGTAGTTTACTACTTTTTATTTTGCAAATTATTGAAAAATCCAAAAAAAATCAGAAAAAATGAAAAACAAAAAAAAATTCTTATGCTGGTCAAAGATAATTTTCCAAACAAAATTCAGTATTTGAACAAGTATCTCCTAGATGGCATCTTTCATAGAACCCATAAGCTCAATCACTATATGCTTAGTCACATTATTAAGCTCATCTCTAAAGTAGATCCACTCAAGTATTTGCTCTTTCGCACCACCCTTATAGATCGTATGGCTAAGTGGAATATGCTATTAAGTGAATTTGACATATAGTATGTAGATAGAAAGGCAATCGAAGCTTTAATCATCACATATCTATTAGCTGATGCACCTTTAGTGGATGCCTATCCCATGGTTAGTGAGTTTCCAAACGAGCACCTGTGCACAATCGATTTGTGACCCATGTTAAAACTTTATTTTAATGGCTCTTTCACATCACATGGATTGGGGGCGGGCATTTGTGGGTCAACCCGCAAGGCGACCACATCCCTAAAGCATTCAAGCTTCGCTTTACATGCACAAATGACATAGCGGAGTAGGAAGCTCTCATTTCAAGCCTGAGAATGGCAGTGCAATGTGTTGTGACCTTTTTCACACCATCGCCCCATTGCAAATGGGGACCCCCTATTTTTGCTTTGGTAGTTAGTAGTTTGTTAGATTTAGTTTTTAGTTTGGTAACATTTTAAGTCTCAAAGGTTGATAAGTTAGAAAGTTTGACCAAGTTTGGAGTGCAAGTCGATCCTTAGTTTCAAGGTGGGATCTAGGAATGAGTTAGAAGTTCTAAGTCTCAAGTCATGATTCATGCTTAGTGAAATCTTGTATTTGAGCCCAAGCAAGAATCCTAAAGACTACCTGATCTCCAACTTGGATGAGACATTTTGATCAAGCAAGCCCCTAATTCTGATTTGAACATGATGAAAATTTTCAGCAGCTAAATTTCAATCTCATTTTTGGGCGAAAACTTGGGCAAACATAAGGAATTCAGTCTGAATATTGATGGGAACCAAAGAAAATAAAGTTGAAATCTGATTCCCAACACTTAGTCAAGTTTTGAAGATGATCTTTAAGGAGCCCAAGAAAGGTCAAAATTGCAACCTCTCCTTGGGGCTCAGAGCGCAAGCACATGAAGATTTATGTCCAAGAATTGGGGCTCAGAGCCCAAGCCAAGGGTGAAATCCGAATTACATAATGAGAGAAAACCTTGTGAAAGGATGAAATCTGATGTAGCATGGATTTTTTGATAGGAACATCATGTCTTAATCCAAACTAATATCACGCCTTCAACAAAAATTGCAAGTATTCACATTACGAGCAAAAATTTGATTGACATTTGAAGAAGAAATCTAAAAGACTTGGCAAAATCAGATATTGTTTCAACGAGTAATTCTAACACTTAGTGAAAGTTTGAAGTTGATCTTTGTGATGGATCCCAAGAAGGGTCAAATTTCCAACGTCTCCTTGGGGCTCAGAGCCCAAGTACACCTAGATTTTCGCCCAACAATTGGGGCTCAAGTTTTTAAAAACAACTTGAGGTTTGACTGCAAGCAATGAAGAGACTTGAGAATGAGTGGGGTCTAGTTGTTTGTAGTGTCCCCATTTTTCAGACTTTAGGATTAGCTTGGTTTGGCGACCCTCGCAAGCTAATCGGGTGTTCAGAGGGGGTCAGATTGTGGAGCTAGCGTTGGGATTCCATTCTGGAGATTCAGATTATCAGTTCTGCTCCTCGTTCGGGTCATTTTGGCCAACTTGCTATTTTTAGTAAGTGGGGTTTCTGGTATGGCCAGGATTGGCAGGGTGTCTGCACGGAGCGTTAGACATCTCAAGATTGAGTTTCAGAGGATTTCCAGTTTGTGTGACTTACTATTTTTAGTAAGTCTATTTTTAGCAGTGGCTATTTCTGGCAGGGTAATGTCTATTTTTGGCTGGGCAGTTGGTTCTGGTGCTTTGCCAGAATTTCTTTGATTGTAGTCTGTTAGTGCAGTGGCTTTGAAGTTTAAATGATGTTATTAAATTAAATTATTTTGGTTTAATTTAATAACTTTTAACTTTATAATATTATATTATAAAGTGGGAGTATTTAATAAAGCCAATTAAGTGAAATATTAAAAATGTGCTTTTTCGAAAAAGCTATATATTTTGCTCGAAAAAGCACTTTCAATCATTCATTATGCAATCATTATTTTGAAGTTTGTGAAGTATTGCCCTGGCTAGGGTTTCGAGGACGGATTCCTCTTTCTAGTGATTTGAGCCATTGCTTGTAATGGTGAATTTCACAATTGTTTAATTCTGAATATCAATTCAATGCTGAGGTATATTGAATTGATTGAAGCTTCTATTCTGTAATCTGAATTTGCTGATGAAATTGTGAAGAGTTTCAATAAATCTTCAAGGTGTTTTGATTTAATCATCTGGCGGCTGGTTATGATTATCAATTTGTGAAGAGGATTTGCAATCAGGGAGTAGCGAATTTGTGAGGAGATTGAATTTGCTGTTGTTCTTTTCCTAACGTTTCTTAGTCACTTTGACTGGTAACATGAGACTGATCACACTGCTGGCGCTAAACTTTCCTGGCCATGCGTTTACAGACTGAGCCGTAATCTGCAATTTGAGTTTCACATGAAGGCTATGACTCACTTCTTGACTTTGTATACAGGCGTCTGTTCATTCTCCTTGACGCGGCATCCAAGCATAGGCCATTTGCGATGTTCTCTGCAGTCACGAGAGATGCTGGGAAGGTCGTGACCCAAGTCTTGGTCACGTGGAAACCATTTGAAGGGCCATATCGCCTCTTTCTTGGCTTGTATATATATCTGAATCAGACGTGCACTGTTTTGGACAGTCACATGTTATGATCACAAGGAGACGTGACAATACAAGGAGCACTTAGCGAGAGATTCAGGTGCCATTGAATTATTTGCTGATTATGTTGTAATGGAATTTTAATAACAGAAAATTAGTTTGATAGTAAACAATGTTCAAAAGCATGTTTGATATGAATGGAATAATTTAAGTTGGGTGGTTATATTTTCAGAATTTATTGCTTGCAAGTAATAATTGAGATTTAGCTGTATTCATTTCAAAATTTCCAATAACTTTCAAAAGAAGAGCGATTTCGGTTCTTCACAGTGGTATCAGAGCTTTCTTCCTGCCATCCTATGGGGTCTGGTTACATAAATTTTTTGAAGTTATTTTAAAAGTGATCAGCACTTCTATTTTCTAGCTATGGATAGATGCAGGAGATCTAGTTCAGGGAGTCGTCATAGCAGTAAGGGAAAAAAAACAGAATTAGATGCTTTGGTTGAAAGCGTTGAGAAACTTAGATTGCATCAGTAGAGATTGGCAAAGAGGTTGTTGGATCCAGCTACAATAGATAGAGCAGCGAGATATATGGTCTCTGCTTTTAGAAGGCCGACACCTAGTTTGCAGAGGAGAAGGCTGGAGTTTTCTCCGACAGTGGTCCATGATGTTGATGTTCCTTCCTCTAGTTCAGCACCTGCTATTCCCATTCACAGTGCTGATGATATATTTATTGCACCGGAACCAGTGGATGTTTCAGTGCCACGGGAGGACAGCAGTGTTGAGCATCACCAGGTTGAGGCTCCTAGAGTAGTCACTATGGATTGTGCAGAGGCAGTTGATGTTAGAGTCATCTTTGAGTGTTCAGATTCTTCTGTGGAGGGAGTTGTCATTGGAGATGTTTATGTCAACTATAGTAGTGTTGCTCCAGTTCAGGAGGCAGTTGCTTCCTCAGATAGGCCCGAGGCTTGTATGGAGTCTCCCAGTGGTATGGTTGGTGATCTGGGTATTACAGCGGGGTCACTTGATGTCACTTCAGGCTCCAGCATTATTGGTGCACAGCTTGGCGATGAGTCATGTGTGCAGAGACACGTGTCCGCAGATGAGATTTCAGCAGATGTTGTGGGAGCTAATAGTTTAGACACATCGGAGAACACTTTTGAGGATACTGTGAGTTGCATGGGAGATGACACCCCCTGTGAGTTGTTGGGTGATGATTGCGAGGAGCATATGAGCTCTGACAGTTCAGAGATATTTGATAGTAGTCGCAATATAGGATCAGTACAGGAGACAGTGGTCTATTCCTGTGTTGAGGATGTGAGCATAGAGCTTTCTAGTGATGACACTCGGGATGGGAGTGTTGTAGATGATTTGTCAAATGTAATCCCATGCTACAATATAGTCTATCCACATGTCGACATTGAGTTGTGTTTGCAGCCAGAGTTAGTAGAGGAGATGCAGTTAGAGGATGTGTATACTAGCATTGCAGACATCTCCGATAGTGAGAGCGAGGATGATACGTGTTGTAGTATTTTTGGCTTTCTATAGCTGACTTTGGGTGTAGATTCAGTGTTGTCATTTGGTGGAAGGGGGTTCCATGATTCGGTGTTACCGGAACCCATAGATGAGGACAGGGAAGTTTTCGAGTGGCAGGAGTTTGTTACAGCCAGGGCTTCCATGTCTAGAGAGAGGGTTACTCCGTCAGTAACTCATGAGGATGTGTCTCAGGATCTGGATTGTCAGATGGTTGTAGAGGACAAGGTAGCTAAAGATGGTGTTGAGTCAGATTCAGTAGCAACTTCCTCGAGGTTAGATGAGGATATGTTCGATGCTTGTACTCAGAGTGTAGAGGTGTACTCAGATGTAAGTACACAGAGAGTGTGATTTTGACGGAAGTTTGTTAGATACAGCTTCCTCTCATAGTGTGGACAGCGCATTTGAGGCTGTTCATAGGAGGCCCATTGTGCAGAGTCATCATGTGACTAGCCAGTTGCGAGTGGGTGAGAGAGATATTACTGCTACATTTGAGCATTTCGATGCCGCTTGTCAGTTGTCGGCTATTAATAGTTGGGGTGCTCCTATGATAGATGAGTCCAACGGTGGTTACCTTTCATTGACAGAGATCCATTGACAGAGATCCATGCTTTGCGTGAAGCTGTTAGGATGTTGAGACAGGATTACTTACAGATGGTAGTTGACCGAGATCACCTAGTTGAGTGGGGGAGTACAGCCTATGAGGCACTGTTGGATCGGGAGGAGGTGAGTGAGCTTACCCAGGAGCTCACGGCGACTACTGAGGCTTTGCAGGACACTCAGCGAAGTCTTCAAGAGTCGCAGATTCAGTTAGAGGAGGTGACCATGGAGTTGGAGCATTTGAGGTCCACACCAGCCCTAGACCCAGTTCGTTTGCATATTGAGGTGGTTGGTGGTGAGTTTGCTCCTACAGTTGATATCGAGGAACATGATGTTGGGGCAGACACATGTTCAGGATTTGGGAGCACTTGGTACGGATGAGGTAGGAGTACCAATGGAGTCGAGTTCTTAGGTTGATCTTTCTCACATAGCTGACAGCATGGTACAGTTGGCTATGCCACATTTTCAGAGGGATCATCTATGGATTGCGGGGGAGTATGTTGACACTTCCACATATAATTTCTACTGCATTGAATCTTTTATGGAGTATTTGTTGGAGAGTGCAGATGTGCGTTAGGACTCTTATGGAGTGTCTGAGGGTACCCTCATCCGAGGCTCTTGTGCTATTCGGAGGTTGGTTGGGAAGATTGTAGAGACTCTTTCTATTATGCTTCCCCATAGAGATCTCGAGGTTGGGTTTGTTGAGAGGATTGCGCAAGGTCCGACTCAGCCTGTAGTTATACGGAGTCAAAGATTGGAGCCATCTCCTAATTCCCGGTTTGGCCATGATGAGTACTTGACAGAGATTGGGGTTTCTTACCAGCATTTCACGGTGGGGTATGCTCGTCATTTTTCTTTTGACCCTCAGGTGGAAGATTTGTTTTCATGCAGGGGTAAACCGGCTTCGGTATCCTACCATCCATTATGGGAAGGATTAGCACCATCGTTTGCGGATGGATTTGACGGTTGCAAGTTAGATTACTTGCAGTGTCCACACACTCAGGACGGTTCATCAGGTGACAGAGTTGGTAACAGCGATCCAGGCACATTTGGTTACTGTTGTTTTCCTAGTGCAGTTGGGTGTGAGTACTGGATAGACAAGGACTCAGATTTTGACAGAGTTATTATTGTAGATGGGTTGAGTTCCGTCGGGTTGTTTTCAGCATCGACTTCTACAATTGGTTTACAGATATTGTTTTCAGTGGTGTGTGTTCTGTTGATGCTGGTTCTTTCTTCACAGGAGTTTAGTGCGGACTGGGACATTACCTGTGACCATCCTTGGGATCCGGGTGGATTGTGATGTTGCTTGTTTTTCCTGATTGCTTGAGGACAAGCAATCTTGGGAAGGGAGGACTGTAATGTCCCCGTTTTTCAGACTTCGGAATTAGCTTGATTTGGCGACCCTCACAAGCTAATCGGGTGTTCAGAGGGGATCAGATAGTGGAGCCAGCATTGGGATTCCATTCTGGAGATTCAGATTATCAGTTCTGCTCCTCGTTCGGGTCATTTTGGCCAACTTGCTATTTTTAGTAAGTGGGGTTTCTGGTATGGCCAAGATTGGCAAGGTGTCTGTACGGAGCGTCAGACATCTCAGGATTGAGTTTCAGAGGATTTCCAGTTTGTGTGACTTACTATTTTTAGTAAGTCTATTTTTAGCAATGGCTATTTCTGGCAGGGCAGTGTCTATTTTTGGCTGGGCAGTTGGTCCTGGTGCTTTGCCAGAATTTCTTTGATTGCAGTTTGTCAGTGCAGTGGCTTTGAAGTTTAAATGATGTTATTAAATTAAATTATTTTGGTTTAATTTAATAACTTTTAACTTTATAATATTATATTATAAAGTGGGAGTATTTAATAAAGCCAATTAAGTGAAATATTAAAAATGTGCTTTTTCGAAAAAGCTATATATTTTGCTCAAAAAAGCACTTTCAATCATTCATTATGCAATCATTATTTTGAAGTTTGTGAAGTATTGCCCTGGCTAGGGTTTCGAGGATGGATTCCTCTTTCTGGTGATTTGAGCCATTGCCTATAATGGTGAATTTCACAATTGTTTAATTTTGAATATCAATTCAATGCTGAGGTATATTGAATTGATTGAAGTTTCTATTCTGTAATCTGAATTTGCTGATGAAATTCTGAAGAGTTTCAATAAATCTTCAAGGTGTTTTGATTTAATCATCTGGCGGCTGGTTATGATTATCAATTTGTGAAGAGGATTTGCAATCAAGGAGTAGCGAATTTGTGAGGAGATTGAATTTTCTGTTGTTCTCTTCCTAACGTTTCTTAGTCACTTTGACTGGTAACGTGAGACTGATCACACTACTAGCGCTAAACTTTCCTGGCCATGCGTTTACAGACTGAGCCGCAATCTGCAATTTGAGTTTCATGTGAAGGCTAGGACTCACGTCTTGACTTTGTATACAGGCGTCTATTCATTCTCCTTGACGTGGCATCCAAGCATAGGCCATTTGCGTTGTTCTCTGCAGTCACGAGAGATGCTGGGAAGGTCGTGACCCAAGTCTTGGTCACGTGGAAACCATTTGAAGGGCCATATCGCCTCTTTCTTGGCTTGTATATATATCTGAATCAGACGTGCACTGTTTTGGACAGTCACATGATATGATCACAAGGAGACGTGACAATACAAGGAGCACTTGGCGAGAGATTCAGGTGCCATTGAATTATTTGCTGATTATGTTGTAATGGAATTTTAATAACAGAAAATTAGTTTGATAGTAAACAATGTTTAAAAGCATGTTTGATATGAATGGAATAATTTAAGTTGGGTGGTTATATTTTCAGAATTTATTGCTTGCAAGTAATAATTGAGATTTAGCTGTATTCATTTCAAAATTTCCAATAACTTTCAAAAGAAGAGCGATTTCGGTTCTTCACATTGTTGTCAAGGAAATTGCCAAACATTCAAGCAGCTTGACCTGATCACCACACTTATGAAAACGAACATCCAACTCTAAGAAAGCATTTGATCTGATATCATTCCCAACAAACAACTTCCATACTTAGTAATTTGGACGAATTGATTTTGAAAAGGAGTACAGGAGAGGTCAAAATGACAATATGGACACAGAGATGGTGTGTGAACTTGTTGTTCCCTAGACACCATGGTACCAGTTTATTTATGCCTACCTTAAAAATGGTATCATCTCCCCTCATGTGACTCAAAACCAGCACCAAACCTTATTTAGCAAACCTCCCACTTCACCATCATTGCCGACACCCTATGTAGTCGAGGCTATCACGACATCCTTTCTTGGTGTTTAGACATTACAGAAGCCAACCATGCGTTACGATAAGTACATGCTGGAACTTGTGGTGCCCACACGAGTTATATGATTCTAGCCAAACAACTCCTAAGAGTAGGATATTACTAGCTAACTATGGAACATGATTCTTGTAAGTTCGTAAAGAAGTGCCTTCAGTGTCAGCAATGCGCAGATGTCATTCATGTGCTAGCATAGGATTTGCACCCAATTATCACACCATGGCCCTTCTCTTGTTGGGGCCTCAACTTTTGGTAAGATCACCCCCACCTCCTCTGATGGACACAAGTTCATTATCACTGCCATTGAGTACATTACCAAGTGGGTGTAAGCAATTCCCCACCTTCACAATTGGTGTTCAGATATTTAAATTCATGCTCCATCATCTCATCTGCAATTTTGGTATCCCCTCCACCATCATATTTGATAATGGTACCTCTTTCAAGAACAAGCATGCCACCCCAAAATCCCCATGTTTATGAGACAAGATCATTTTTATGATGCAAGGAATAGGGGAAATGTTCCCCTACCACCTTGCCGCCACTTACACACACATGGGGATGTTTTTGTGATGCCCCCTTAGGATGTCCTCAAGATGTCTAGAGGACTTATAGGAATCGCTTGACCATCCCTATGGTTCTCAAGAATCTCCCATGGTAGGAAAAAGGAAAAGTCAATATTTAAAAGAGAATAATAAAAAAAGTGTTTTTGATTTGTGACCACAATCCCTAACCCTAATGGTCTATAGGCCCCACCCAAACCTAAAGAACTCACAAAAACTTATAAATAAGCATTCAAGCCTTGTTCCAAATCACTCCCAAGTTTGAGAAATAGTATGGACTTGGTGTTGCAAAAAACCAAAGTGATAAGTTGTGAAAATGGCATTGCCCCTCGACTCTACTAGCTCTACCCCCAAACCTCCACTCATGTTTATTTCACCATTGTTCCCATGCTATCTCCAAGATTCATTCCTCGCATCTCCTCATCTCCTTGTCTCAAGATTTTGTGGACCATAGGTTTTGATTGTTGGGTGTTGTTTTCTAATACCTTCATTGTTATTAGAAAGGCGGTCAGTTCATGCTGTTTTGCTAGTTTTTGATAATGGTTAGACTATTTTTGTAATGTGCCCATTTTCACGAGCATCAGAGTTCGAGGGATTAGCCTATTATTTGACCCTCGTAGGCTAGTATGGTGGATTAGAGGGTCCATTTTGGGCATCACAAAGGATTTCAGGTAGCAGTTTTTAGCCTAGCCTTTGTTCAAGATTGTTCCCCGTTTGAGTAAGAATGGCACACTATTTATAGTAAGTTACTATTTTAGGATAGTGAAGGTTACTATTCTTAGTAGGGCACCTAGACAGATTTGCGACAGTGTTGAGTTTTGGCATCCTTGGCTGAGGAGTCAGTTTCAGGGAGTGGCTATATTTGGTAGGGTACTTGGATTCATGGTTTGCACAGTGGTTGCCTCAGTCATCAGTTGGTCAAGTGGAAGGATTTATATTGAGTTCATGGATATTACTTATCATTAATTAAGTCATTTAATTAATGATAAAGTTATTATAAATTATATTCTAAAGTTATTTGAGGCCAATTGACTTAAAATGTGCATTAAAGGAATATTTCAAAATGGGGTTCTATTTATTATTTTTCCCTAAGTCAATATGTAACATCAAGAGCAAACATAGTAATTGATTATTAAATGGGTTGAGAATGGGCGCCTAAGCTTTGGAGGGAATTTTAATAATTTATTAGAATTCAAGTTTGAATTGTGCATAATGTTTAAAGTATGTGAGGTGTGAGCTTCAAGTTGTGGTTCATTTTGCCTTGTGAATCTATAAAAGGCTTTCAAAAGGGAGAAATCAAATTTATCCATGGATGCATTTTTTGTTTTGGTGAATTGTGTTATTGAAAATCAAGGGTTTTCAATTCTTTTCATCTGATGGAATTGTGAATTCTGTCATGATAATGCACTTTGAATTGGCAAATTGATGCCAGTGAATTGTGCTTAAGAGTGGCTTAATTCAAAGTCACTATTTGCTTCAAATTGGGATCGAACCACAAGGAAGAGTTTAGCGTTTCATCTCAGGGAATTGCTATAAGTCAGGGGTTGGTGTTTATTTGCAGATTGCAGCATTAAAGGGAGGCTGCATACATTTTACAGGCTGCCGTGGTCACATTGTGGGACTGCTACATTGTTTGAGGCAGCGTTATATGATAGAGAGCCTGCAATTTGTAGAAAGATGCACATTTTTCTTAGGAAATGCCATGTTGCCTGTAGCAACGTGGAATTAGCAGGCGCCATCTCTAAAGTGCTGCATCTCATGTGGGAATACCAGCGAACATACAATTATAGATTCTAAGTTCCTTAGTTTGTTAAAAATAAATGCTTAAGCACATTTCAATATTGTATATATTTGCAATTGTTTTAAGCAAATAAAGGTGGAGTGCTTAATTGCTTTAAGTGACTAATTTGCATAAAGATTTGCATTTGTGAATTGAAAGGATGCATGCCAAGTGTTTGTGAAAATGTACATTGGCTGTAGGTGCACATTTACATGTAGAAATCATATGTATGCATTCAAAAAGACAAAAAGGATTGCATTTGCATTTTAGTTCTTTGCCTAGATATCGTAGTAATCATTTGCAAACTTCATTTGAAACCATTCCAAGCAAGCAAAAACAATCTGAAAATAAAATACAGCAAGATAGAGGTTTCACAACAAGTGTTTGACAAAATTCCTTGAGATTCAAATTTGCGCGAGGAATAGCAAGGGATATTATTGAGGTGAAGTTAGAACCTGTTGGGGTTCTTACAGTTTTGTATTTCCATTATGTTGTAAAGGATGTTATTCCAGCTTGGGGGCCCCAAAAGCTAAATAAAATATAAGGGGTGTTGAAAAAGCTATCTGCAACATGTTTTGTGTGGCAGGTTTCTAAAACTCAAAACTGCAGTTGACAATCATGTTTCTTGTAATTTAGTATTTAACAATACCTTAACTAATGCTAATCTTGAAAATTCAGATGGTTTCTCAGAAGTTTACTTTCTTATGGCATTCATTTATTAAAAGATTTTAATTTACTTATCAACAAAATATGTACATATGCATAGTGGGGATGGAAAAACACAATAACCAAAATATCATTTACAAGTTGACTGTGATGCCTAATTCTTTAATGCCAAAGATTTTGTAAAAATCTACTAGAGTCTCAATCATCTTGATTCAACCATGATTTCATTACTCTTATGAGTACCACAAAATAATTCAATCCAACTAGACTTGTTAAGAGAAAGTAATTGAGTAATCATCCATGAGCATATTAACAGTTCCTACTTTCTATCATGCAGATCAGCATTTATGCTTGATGTTATTGCAACAGCTGCACTTATAATTTATGTAACAAGAGTAGTACTTGGCTACAAGCAAACATGGGACCGCTACCAAGTAAGCCACAATGCCTGTTCATTGTTGTTTATGCCACTACATTATAAGAAGCAAAGTAATTAGGACAATTAACCTTTGTTGTTCTCTATTATTTCTAATTCAAATTCAGGAAAGAGATTAATGACTCCTTTAAATTGATCTTATGGGAAGTATTAATGATAATTATCTTGTACATTTTTCATTACTTTTGTGTCTATGGCTTCTTGTTAATAGGACACCATACAGAAAAACATAAGCTAGTGGGCTAGATAGCTGTTGTATAATATTAATGGTAATTGTCTTGTGCATTTTTCAGTAAATCTTTTTCTACAGCTTCTTGTTAACAGGACACTATATGAAAAA
This sequence comes from Chamaecyparis obtusa, assembly GCA_027943335.1. Lineage (NCBI taxonomy): Eukaryota > Viridiplantae > Streptophyta > Pinopsida > Cupressales > Cupressaceae > Chamaecyparis > Chamaecyparis obtusa. The sequence goes on from BSBK01011638.1 coordinate 642,917, forward strand.
ACTTTAGCGAGTGGTTTTGGCACCGTACATTTTCTTGTGGATGCCTCTGAACAACAAGAAGTAAGTTTGTATTTTTTCTTAATTTGGGATTCAATTCAAGTGTTGAATGGTATATTTCGAAAAACAAAACCTATTGTGTAGTTTATATAGATGTAAAGATCAATGTCTATGATTGAACTTAAATATTAACAAGAAATAACTTAGTGTATATTTTATGGTGACGTTGATTAGCTCCTTTTATTATTAATGTTCTTTTTTGGGCTATGTTGTATTTCTCCCATTTTAATAAACAGTTAAAGGCAGCTATTTTGGCATATGCATTTCTTCTTCAAGGAAAAGATTCCAAGGTAAATACTTCTTCCCTTTCTCAAATGTTTCTATTAAAAATAATCAGAAGAAAAATTAACAGGATAATTAGCACGTGCTTTCACCCATGGACATAGAAATTTACTTTGCACACCTGTGTTCTCTTGGTTACATCTCATAAGCCTTTTTGTTTACCATGTATGTTTAAAATCAACAAATGCTAAGATCTTTTACTTCATTTTCTATTAAAAAATAATATGCATTATCAAATTAAATGCTGATTATGGAATTTAATGTCAAGAAGGGAAAGAGTCTTGTCTCAAATCTACGGAAATTAAGCAGGCTTCTTGAGCCAAGCATCTCAAAAATGATAAACATCTAAAAGTTATGGAAGGAGTCTTTCTAATTCAAATCTTTATGTTAGGAGTCATGGTAATGCTATTGTGATTACTATTGTATATGTTGATGATCTTACCTTTAAAGGAAGCACAAGTATTGGGGTTCGATGAGTAAAATCAAATCTTTGTGCAGCTTTTGATATGTCTAATCTAGGCCCTCGACATTATTTCTTAGGAGTTGAGTTTTGGCAATTTGATCATTGCAAATTCATAGTTCAAATCAAATATGCCACACATCTTTAGGAATGTTTTGGGATGACAAATCTTATAGTTATTGAAGTTAACCTAAAGCCGTCAACATTTGAGGATTCTTCTCCAACTGATGAATCACTCTATAAATTTGTATTGTTCGGAGCATTTTGATTTCAGCTCAAACTCGTCATTTCCAAGGTCTGTCATGCACAAATTTGTCATGCATTCATTAAAACCCAAAATAACAAAAATTTAAATATTTCCACCATCAATAAGATATCAATACTTACATTTTTGTAAGGATATATTCGAAAAGTATTGAAATCCTATTTTGTTGCCTGGTCAAAATTTCAAGCCCAAATTTCTCCTGAGTCAGAAGTTTCTGTAAAACCACTAAGAAGGAAGAAAAGAAGTGAATTAAAATGAAATAAAATTTAATTTGAAATTAATTGAATTCACCTCTTGATATTTTCAAAATTAAAATCTGTGCAATTCAAATCCACAACTCACAACTAAATTGTGGTTTTGAAAAGACAAAAACAATGCACTGTGCAATCAAAGTTCATAACTCATAACTCAATTGTGAGCGTCAAAAAGTGAATGTCAAGGTTGTGAAAAATGAAAAACGAATGCGGAGGTGAGATATGCATGGTAAAAGTAAATCCAGAGAATGTGAGCTATGCATTGAGAAATCACAATTCACAATTCATAACTCAGTCGTGAGTTTCAAATGTTGAATGCAAAATGGGGAAGTAAGTTATGAATCATAAAAAGTGAATGCACATGGTAAATTGTGAATGGTAAGTTGTGGGTTTTTTATCTAAAATCCAAAGTAGTTACGCTAACTACTTCAAAAATTGAATTCATGAAAACATGGTTGATCATTGCAAAGATAATTTCCACAACCTTTGTCAGCGTCCATTCAGCTCATACTATGTTTAAAAATACTGTGAGAGGTGTGTGTGCAAAGTGTCAAAGCAGAAAAAGAGATGATTGGGAGAGTTTAAATCAAATTCCATAATCTTTGTACATATCCCCTCTACTCGTGCACAATGCAGAACCGATGAGAATGCTTTTAAAACTGCTCAACACAATAAAGGAAGACCTTTGTCTGAATCTAATAGTGAAAAATGCCATTGTAGATATGTGCACAAAGTGTGGAAGGATGGATATGTTTTGTCTATCAGATTTTTAAGATCTCTGACATCGACCCTTCTGCTCATACATAAAGATTTCCTCCGCATTTTATGGTTCAGAATTGCTATTGCAGGTTTGCATGTGAAATGTGGAGTGCCTACGAAGCATTCGAGTTGTTTGACAAAATGCCTCAGGCAGAGTACGTATCTCAGGAAGAAGCACAATTTCAAGTTGCATAAAATTCGATGGGAGCATTGGAATAAGCGTACAGACATAATAAAAATAGAAATTTGTCATATGTTTTGGTTGAAGTTGCCCGTGTAGACAAGCATGCACAATGTGGAACCAAATAAAATGCACCAGAATTGTTTGACAAAACGCCTTAGAGAGAGGGTGTCACATGGGTTGAAATGATTGCAGGTGTGAATATGAAACCCCACCGCAGTTACCAGCATCCTCCTCGCAGCCTTAACATTCACAGAGATTTCTGAAATGTTTAACAAATTGCTTCATTGAATGGTAAAAGACTGACTTTGTCAGATTTTATTGATGAAGAATGCCCTGCTAATACATGCACCCAAGATTGGGAATAAAGTGATGTGTTTTGGAAGTATGAGGTATGTTTTGGAAGCATGCGTGTGAAGTGTAGATGCACAGAGGCGTGCGAATCGTTTGACAAAATACTTCAAAGAATGGTGTTGATATGAACCATCGCGGTATTGAAATAGAGTATAAGCTTCCCTCAAAACATGAATGATCCACGTTGAATGCTCTGTTACACTTGCATGTATAATATGGAATCGTAAATGTCACCGTTGCATTGTTTTGCAGCCGTCTCTAGACAACTGTTTCTGGTTTCATCATTTCTAAAACAAAGCCAATCAAGTGTTTGACATAATGCTTGTAAGAGGCATCATCTCAGGAGTGAAGAGAAATTAAATAACAATAAGAGAAGGTTAATGTAAGGAGGTGAAAAGTTGGAATTCCTTCACCCTTAACCAGTGTATTCTCAATTAACACCGAAAGATTGGAGATTGAAAGATAGTATTAGCATTTAACAAAACATAATATAACAAAGGAATTTGTCTGATTGTAATTTCCACTGCCCTTTGAACATTGTATGCCAAGTACTAGAACAAGCCGAAGCCCCCCCCCCGAAATTGTTTAAACCAATGCTTCAAAAGGGGGATGCCCATGAAATGTGCAATTATAAACATTGCAGCCAAAGGGCCTACTACGTTTAAAAAAGTGTCATCTTAAAAAGATTAACACTGAGATAAGGAAGAAATTGGTGAAGCTCCGAATTCACAACACCATATAGAAGATCTTCTGATAGTTCCTCAAGTCAAACATGAAATACAAATACTAGGGTTATGAATTTATGTCTATGCTTGAAAGCACTCTTCCTCAGATTTCAGATACAAAGCCAGGAAAATGGGGCATCTTAGTTTGAAGAGTTTCTGCGATAGCATGGAGGAAGGGAAAAGATCTTCTTTGTCACAGAAGATTTTAGAGAGTGGTTTGGCTCATGCAGCGAGATTTCCCATATTAATACAGTGTGCAGAGCTGGCTCTCAAGTGTATAAATTGTTACAATCTAGATCAGAGTTCCATAACCCGTTGCGGGTAGGGCGGGTTTTTATGACCCGTAGGCCGAGTAGCCCTGGCCGGGTTTTCATGACCCACCAGGATGACCAGACGGGTCATGGGTCATGACCTGCATGACTCGCCGAGTCAACGGGTCATGCCATGACCCGCACCGCAGTAGGCCCGGCTAGGTTTTTTAAAAATTAGAAAAAAACATGAACTTTTTCTATTTTTTTGCACAAATGCTTTCTAATTTTCCCTAAAAGGCTTTCTATTTGATTGTTATGAGAAGAAGAGAGGAAAAGTGAGAGAGAGGAAGAAAAAATAGAGGCCATAGGTTTGCAACCAACAAGGAAGAAGAGTATCGAGGAGTCCACAAAATCGCATTGGGGAAGCATAGGTTTGCATTGAGAGCATCAAGGAGCTCATAGCAGTTGTTCCAAGACTTCTCAACTCATTCGAAAGAGGTAAGTGTTAAATTTTCTAGATTTTGTTGGTTTTTTTTTGTATGTTTATGGTTTTCCATTTTTTTTAAGTTTAACTTTCCAAATCTTGAATGTTTTTTATTAAAATATAAATTGCATACTTCAATGAGAGAAGTAGAACAATAGCAAACCCTTGATGTTTTAAAGAAAAAAATGTAAACAATAGCAAACATGATTTACAACTTTTGCTGATTTTTCTAAAATACAATGCACAAATTTGTAATTTTGTTCATAATTTTGTCTTATTGCAGCAACCTTCAAGTTTTGAAAACATTAATTCTTCCCAATGCCTCAAAAGTGTCCATCTTGGAAATATATTGAAGAGTTTCCTGGTAGACAAAAAAACCAAACAAAATGCATGTTTTGTAAAGAAATTTTTCATGGTGGCATCAATAGGTTTAAATACCATATTGCTGGCATACCTGGCAATGATGTTGACCCATGTTTATTGGCAACTCCCGAGGCAATTCATTTCTGTTATGTTCGGTTAGAAAAACATGCAGAAGAAAAGGAAACTAAAAAGAGGCAACGGGAAGAGATAAATGCTATTGGCTCTCATTCATCCACACCTGCATCTGCATCCGCATCCACATCTGCAGGTTGTGTTGGAGAGGGTTATTCCATGCCTTCCTTTTGTCCTAGTGCTAGTGCTTCTACTGCTGCTACTTCTAGTGGCACTATTACCCTTGGCCCTAGAGTTCGGAAATCAAAGTTGGACAATTATTTTGTGCCATGCACTACTCCTAGTGCACAACCCTCGCTTGAGAGTATGGGTTGGAACAAGGAGGTCCATGATGCTGCACGAAAACAAATTTGCAAGTTTTGGCACTTTTGCAACATTCCATTTCTTGCAGCTAGGTAATTCTTTTTTATTTGATTCCTTTAAGTTTAAAATTAAATTTTAAAATTTATAGTTTGAAGTTGAACTATGCTTTGTCTAATGATTAATCATAATCTATTTGTGACAGGTCTCCTTATTGGCAAGGCATGATAGATGTCATAACCATTTGTGAGGTGGGCTTTAAAGCCTCTACTAATGCTGAGTTAAGTGGCCCCCTCTTGTTAGAAATGGTTAAAGATATGAAACTTGAGCTAGAGGACCACAAACAGGCTTGGAGCCAAAAGGGTTGCACCATCATGGCATATGGTTGGACGGATAGGAGGAATAGGACACTCCTAAATTTTCTTGTTTCCTGCGGAGGTGATTGATCATTGAATTCTACTTCCCCAAATGCATTGAATAATTTAATTTTGATTTTGATTTTTTGATTGATCCATGATAATTGATAATTATTTTTCTTTATATTTAGGATCCACCATGTTCTTGAAGTCTATTGATGCTTCCTCACATGTGAAGAATGCCACATACTTATGTGAGTTTATTGGGGAAGTTATACTTGAGGTGGGGCAAGAAAATGTGGTGCAAGTGGTGATGGATAATGCAACAAGTTATGTTGCTGCAGGTAAACTTATAACTTTTTAAGTTTTGATGGAGAGGCATCTATGAATTTATTTAAGATTTTCTTAACACTTCTAAATTTCTAATTAATTTAAAATTGCTACAGGTAAACTTTTGATGGAGAAGCACCCGAAATTTTTTTGGTCTTCATGTGTAGCCCATTGCCTTGACCTCATGTTAGAGGATATTGGCAAGCTTGAATGGGTCAAATCATGTGTTGATAAGGCCAAAAATATTTGCCAGTTTATCTACAATCATGCATTGGTCCTTAGCATGATGAGGCAATACACGGGGCAAAGGGAGTTGGCTCGTCTTGGTATCACGAGACTTGCCTCAAATTTTCTCACACTAAAATCCTTGTTGAAATCAAAGGCAGCTTTGAGACGCATGTTTGTTGGTGAGGAGTGGACTGCCTCATCCTATGCCTTGACCACTGCAGGGATGGATGTGACAGATTGTATTTTTGACGAGCCAGGTTTTTGGACCCCTTGTGCAAAGATCATGGAGGTAAATATATTTTTGTTTTCTTTGCAACTTTGCAATTTTTTTTATTTTTAATTTTTAATGCACACTTGTCACTCAATACACGGGACAAAGGGAGTTGGCTCGTCCTGGTATCACGAGATTTGCCTCAAATTTCCTCACACTAAAATCCTTGTTGAAATCAAAGGCAGCTTTGAGACGCATGTTTGTTGGTGAGGAGTGGACTGCCTCATCCTATGCCTTGACCACTGCGGGGATGGATGTGACAAATTGTATTTTTGATGAGCCAGTTTTTTGGACCCCTTGTGCAAAGATCATGGAGATAAATATATTTTTGTTTTCTTTGCAACTTTGCAATTTTTTTTATTTTTAATTTTTAATGCACACTTGTCACTTAACTATTTTTTTTTAACATTATATGTAGGTCACTGAGCCCCTCGTAGTTCTTGTACGAGTTGTTAATGGGGAGAAGCCCTCTATGGGCTACATATATGAGGGCATGGATAAGGCCAATGAGGCCATTAGATCCAGGTATGTAGGAGTTGAGGATAAGTATGGCCCGACTTTGGAGATCATTGATAGGAGATGGCAAAACCAGCTTCATAGGCCCATCCATGTAGCATTCCTCAATCCGTCATTTCGTTTCCTTGATAACTTCAAGGCGGATGAGGAGGTTCTTAGTGGCCTATATACAATGATGCAAAAGATGTCTAGCAGTAGCACATCTACAGTGCAAGAGATAGATGCATATAATAATCAACAAGGGGTGATTTTCACAAGCAAGATGTGCAAAGACGCTAGGACAACATTGCAGCCAAGTAGAAATATATGTTAAACTTAAGATTATTAAGTTTATGAATTATGCATTTTGATTTTATAATCTATCCTTAAAGTTGGAAATGAGACTGATTTTTTTCTTTTCCTTATTTCAGATAGATGGTGGCAAATGTTTGGGCCTACAACCCCATACCTTAAAAAACTTGCCATCCGTATTTTGAGTCAGCCATGCAACGCTTCTGGATGTGAGCGCAATTGGTCCATGTTTGAGCACATCCACTCGAAGAGGCATAATAGATTGTCTGTGGAGAGCTTAAATGATCTTGTTTTCGTTCATTACAACCTTCGTCTTAGGACCAAACAGATTTTGGACACTAACTCCTCTCCGGTCACTCTAGCAGAGATCAATCCAAAGTCCGAGTGGCTCACTGAGTCTACCAATCCTATCTTCACCGAGGAAGACCATGAGTGGGTTGACCAGGCAGACAGAGAGGCTGAGGCTGTGGCTATGGAAGAGGAGGATAGAGCACGATCAACTGCTCGTGCAGCTGATGTTGATCAAAGTGGCACCTCACAGGCAGAGACTATGGCTTGTCAGTCATCCAGGACCTACCTTAGAGGCATTTGTAGGAGGCATATAGACTACTTTGAGGATGAGCCTGAGCTAGAGCCTGAGCCATAGACTTGTTTTTGTTGTTTACAACTTTACACATATGTTTGGGAACATTTGATGTCATCGATTTCATAGATTTTATATACATTTGACAATATTTATATTTTATAATTCTGCATATCTATGTTTTCTATTTCCTTCAGCTACAGTTTACGTTTGTACTTATGTGATGGATGTATGTTTATGTATGTGATCAAGTTAGATTCTATTTGATGATGTTAGTGTCTTTAAGCTTTATTCAATAATGGGTGCGTGAAACAAGTTTTAAATCGTAAAAAATCTTTGTTTTTTCATTTTGCCGAGTCATAGTTGAGTCGTTGCCAAGTCATCGGTGAGTCACGGGTTGAGTCGACCTTACCGAGTCATAGGCGAGTCCAAGTCATGGAACTTTGATCTAGATACAAGGGAAGTTAGAACAATGGATGACAAATTGATTGCCAAACTAGACAATGTCTCTTTCAGTGTCATTTTCAGATTACCAGCTAGAGACCAATTTGTGCACATAAACCAAGAGAGTACACAACATTTCCTTGAAAATAAAGACCAATGTCTTAACACTGTTGCTAGACATTGGTTGCAAAACCCAAAGAAAGGAAAATCTCAGTTGCCTAAAACCATTCATAGAACCCTCTTTGTGGAAGAGATATCTAACATGATTGTGTTATTGCACAGAGTGATGGGGAATAGAGAATCTAGCGAATTTGAACCATGGATGTACTTGTACATATTTGTCATATGCAAAGGAAGTAAATTTATTGACTAGGGAAGTGTCGTAAGCGACAATTTGCACAATCAAATAGTGTGTTTTGAGAAAAATCAATATTTCTACATGACATTTTTCCTCATGTATGCAACTGCCACTATGAGAACATGGCTTGGATTAAATACTTGAGTGTATACCAATACCACTCAGATTTATGAATTCTATCCTCAGCTGCAATTAGAAGAAAGTTACAAACATTTCTTGAGAGTGAATGATGCTTTCATGATGTTGACAAAGAGAACACTTCAGGGAAATATTGGGCTTAGGATTTCATCAAAAGTTGCGGGTCTCATAAAGTGGTATGGAAGTTATTTTATTCAATTCCAAAGGTTTACCTACTTGCGGGTTGGTGGGTTTAATGGGCATCCTTTCAAGTTACCAAAGTATGTAGAAGATAAACTTATCCTTATTGAGGTGTGTAGACAGCTTGCGGCAGTTCATAAAGAGTGCAAGAATAAGAGAAAAGATGGTATTGATTTTCCCATTGGCCTAAGCTATTATAGCTGCAAATCATTCTCAGATGCTCAAAATATTGAACGATCCTTGGTCAAGATCAATTTATACATTGGCACCATGAGATATCCATATGACAGTAAAGATTTTGTCAAGAACAGTTTGGACTTAGGCCCAAATTACTATCATCTTCCAGGGATTGAAGATTTCTGGGAAGATTGTGAAGATGAATTTGAAGTCAGAAAAAGGGATTGGATCCGCCTCACTGTGGAACAAACTGTGAAATTCAGGTTAGGATGGGATGTGAGTGGAATTGAAGATAATCATTCAGATGTGATAGATCAAATCAATTTTGATAAAATTCAACTGCTATCACTACCACTCATTAATTGGTTAGGTCATGAAGTTAGGGAGTTACATGAATCGAATGCCCATATCTTCAAGAGGACAGAAGAATGGATAAAGAAAAAGAGGATAGAAGGCACTGCAAGTAAGCCCTCAAACAACAATAGCTCTCCAGAGATAAGATATGGTGGACAACAATGTGCATCTTCCTCCTCTACCGCTGTTCAAAGTTCAACGGTTGTGTCTAATCTTCAATCAAGCACTCAAGGTGGAGGTGATGGTGAAGACCCAAATAAAAGTAGTGGCTTTAAAGGTATATGTGAAATTGACTCAAAAGTTACAAAGAGGTCCAAGGTTAGAGACAAATCATTGGATCCGATTAAGGAAACAGTTTAAGGAAATGAAAGCATTCAAATCAGTTTTGATAATGAAAGCCAATCACTATTATTTCTCCTCCCCATGATTTGTCATCACCTCCATAATTTGTATCCATGATGATTGAGAATTCTATTCCCAGTGAAAATCCTCTATCAAACATCCTAGACTTGCCATCCTTTGTAGAACCATCAAAAGTCCTAAGTGTTCCACATTTTGATGCCCCCTCTTGGCTACAACAAAGCTTGCTCAAGAAGAGGAGAGTCACTCAATTGGAAATTCTTAAAATTGATACAGTGACCAATCTAATTCAAAGATCAAATAAAGTTAAGAAGATCAAGGTTGCATCTAGATTGACAGTTGATTATGGAACTTGTGTGTTGAAGTGGCCTGGGCCTGGCCAATATCAGAGAAGAATGTAGAAGAAGCCAGCGTTGCTGATTTTGAATTTACAAGAATAAATGTTGGTCCTTTATCACATGAAAGTGTTGTTCATAGCTTTCAGATATTTGCAGAACAATTGGCGAAAAATTCAGAAAAGGTGAAGCAAACTAAAGATCAATTGAAACATCAGTTGCAAGTTCTAGTAACTTATTTGAGGTCCATTGTAGATTCATCTTCTACATCTATGGATGCAGTAATTCCCCTTTATAAAGGTATCATTGAAAAAGAGGTCATGGAAAATATCCAAAAGAACCAATCACCTAGGAAGGCAACCAAAGAGTGGATAGATCAAATGAGGGTTGATGCCATGATTTTCATTGAAAAAATAGGAGAAATTTATAAAGAGGAAGCCTCTCAAAAAGAAGAAATATCAAAAGGATTAAAGGATGCTAAAAAGGAAGAGTCCACTTGGCAAGGAGTTTTGAAAGATCTCTACGAATTGATCAAAATAGAAGAAAATACTTTGATCACTAAGGGCATTTTCTCAAAGGTAGAGGACAATCACTGTAATCTTTGGATAACCAGTATAGAATGAAAACTTGTGAACTACAACAAAATCTTACCAGAACAAGAAAATCTCTTGGGAATCTATGAATAGGAAGAGATGAATATTCAAAATAATCTTTCAATTGTCTCATATTCAAAGGGAGAAATTCAAAATATGGATGTTCAGACCATTAAAAAGAATTTTCAGAATATGGTCAATATAGATGTGTATGGAAGTAATGAAGAATTTGAGTCACATATCTAACTCACTCGATGCCTTTAATAGTCATGTCTCGCTATAATCAAAAGTTAACTAATGTTCTGAAGGATCATGCCGATTGGGGAATAAGAATGGTAAATGTGTGCCAAAGAATATGATCATGGTTCAAGCAATGAAAGCATTCAGGAATTTCAAGACATTTCAATGAAAAGTTGTTGTCTAGAATTTTACCTTGGAGGGCAGCAAAGATAGTTTCAAAAAAGGAATTCCCCAGTAGATTAATTTTGTCAGTTTGGTCAAAAAGTCAAAGTCATGTGTTTTATTTGTTTATATTATTTTGTAAAAAGTGACTTTAGTGGATACACATAAGAAACAAAATAAGCTTTATTTTGTTAATCCTAACCGGTTACTGACAGGGGGGCTGAATCAGTAAATTCAATTTCTATTCCTCTTTAACAATCATAAATAGAAATTAAATGCACAGGTCAACACAAAATTTATACGTGGAAACCCTCGATTAGAAGGAAAAAACTACGGTGGGACAGAACCCACGAAACTCCACTACTGCAGTAATAAAGTTGCCCTGTTAGAGGCTTACAAAGCATTGGTGAGAGTGCTACCCGATTAAGGGATTTAATAGAAGACTTGTTAGGATCTTGACCCTGTGAGGAGTTGCCTTATCAGAGGACTTAAAACATCAACAAAGATGTCACCCGGTGAAGGGATTTATACAATGGAACCCATTAGGGTTCACCCTAATTAAGGGATTTAAATATGCTTCACAATAAAAGCAATGATCTTATGATTACACTATATCTGTCAATTCAGATCATACACTATATCCTCTGCTTGGCTGTTGAATCTTTCTCTCTCCCTTTCACCTTCTGTGATTGTGTTCCCTCTCAGAAGACTTTGCTCTTCTTCTCTCTCTCTCGTTCTATGCTCTAGATTTTCAACAACAACATTCTCATGTCTCATGACCTGTATTTATAAGAAATTATCTTATTAAAAATACATCTAACAGTTCCGCCAAGCTGTAACTCTCCCAAAAATCATGCATGCAAAACTCGTGATCAAAAAGTTTGCAAACTGATCTTTAGTTTACCTCGAAACGCTCGCAGAAAAAATAAAGCTAACTCCAGTTTGACTGAAAAACGCTCTGCATAATCCGGTTCGGATTATCAAGCACTTAACCAGTAAATGATGTGTAACCGGTTAGTCATTTGCACCATGTGTGTTTGCCAAGACTAGTTGGACAAGACCTGATTGGTCAAGGTACACTATTCACTTGGTCATTCTATCGGTTCATCACCGTTACTTATTATGAGTTACCGGTGTGTTGTACCATTGTATTTGATGTTTGCCAATGACTTTGCCAATGACAACTAACTTTATGTCAACATATTTTATGAAAGAATAAATGTATAAAGCTTATTTAGTTTGTATTTTTTGCATAAATCAATAGTTGGTTATGAAGTTGGTTTCTAGGTAGTTATGAGTCATTTATTTAAACACAAGTCTATATATACTGAAAGGTATTCTTTGTAAAGGACTTTTTGGGTTTTCACAAAAGAAAGGACATAAAGGATTATAAGATTTGTATAGATCTACAAAGAAATGAAATTTATTTTGGATGAGCATTCATGGTGTTTTCCTAAAAGTCATTGTCAATTTGTCATGTGATAACTATTGATAATGATCTTTGTTTCCTAATGGTCCAACTTGTGAAAGCAATACTTAGTTAGAAATTGCATTTCATTCTTGTTCATCTCTTAGTTTTTTGAAATGAACATGTTTGCATGCAAAAGGTTTACTTGTCATTATGCATAGTTCTTGATGATTTGGATGACATCTTCTAAGTAGTGCAGGCTAAGGATAGTATTTGTATATCTATTATTCTTGGCCCTTTATTTTTCTGCAAATTTTAAGTTTTCTTTCAAAAATAATGAATTGATATCATATGAGGGAGCTTCACTTCTTAAACACAAAGGAAGATCGTCGTTTCTTCACGATCTATCCAACTATTGGAACATCTTTGTTACTTCTATTGGGTGAGCCTTTATAAATTTCAAAGTAACAAATCTATTTACCAACATAAGTCAACTTGAGGAACATAATGTAAGGCCCCTTGTGATACCAGCATATCACATCAACCATTGAGCTTATCCACAGTCAAGAAATGACATAAAAGGAACCTTGGAGTCAATTGTATGATCTTTCGCAATCTTAGCATACACATGATTTTGATCAAGAGGATAGGATATCTTAATATTTTATTCTACTGTTGGTAGGTCATAAAACACACATCAACATGTAACCATCAAGGAGAGAGGAAAGGGATGGGATTGAGTACATCAAAGTCCATTCTCTTAAAATACTCACACCCAACCACGCCCAACACTACTAATGCCAAGCACAAATCGACACCTGCAAAAGAGCACCATAACAAGGAATAAGAAGTCCAACATTGTGAAGGAGGGATGTCGAGCAATAGGACAATAAAGCACAACCCTTGAGACACTCAAACCCAACAACCACCAGTACCATAGCCATTAGGACTCTCCAACCACCTACTCTAAGAAAAAAAATCATCAAGATAAAGAATACCTAGAACAAAGAAAGGAAAATGAAAGGGACAACATCATTAAAGCTCTTGTCCTCAAAAAAGCCAGCCCCAAACACCTCCACCATCTCAACAACTAGGGATCCAAACACTTGACACAAGAAGCCTCCCAAAAACACTAAACCCTTCGAGAGAATTCCAGAAGGGCACAAGAAAAAACTGCTTAGAAAGCCAACATAAACAGAGAAAAAGAACACCAACCTCAAAACACCCAGAAACTGAGCATACAAAAAAATGCCCAAAAAAAGGCCACCAACCTCAACAACCCTCACAAAAAGTGTGTCGATAGGCAGAAAAATGTCCAAAGGTTCACCTCAAAACTAAAAGAAGCAGAGAGTAGAGAAAAGCTTATGTGATTCCTCATCCTGCATCAAGGCCAACAAAGCCCAAAACCCCAAAAAATAGAAGACCCATCAAAGAGAATAGGGGTATAAACCTCAACAAAAGAACCAAGTGCCTCCACTATAGATTCGACCTTCAAAGCATAGGCACCAACCAAAATCTTCAAATAAATTAGAACAGAGTAACCCAACTTTGAGCAGAAGACCAAGCAAAGGAAAGAAAACCCTGGAAACAACTTGCATCAAATAGCATCGCCACAACTCAGCAAGGAAACACCCATCCCACGACATAGACAAACCCAAACGAAGGGCAAAGGAAGGAATTAGCCAAGAAACTAGTTGTAGCGCACTGCGGAAAGACCACTCAAAAGAAACAAAAGCACATGCTTGAATAGCCGCTCCAACGCATCTGCTACACACGAGCCATATCCAACAGTCTCCTCACCATCATCGATGCAGACATCCTTTCCTTCCTTAACCATAAAAGACCAAACAATCCTAGAAAAAGCCACGACATCCAAAAACAAGTAGACACAGAAATAGGGATGCCAAGATGCACGGAAACCCCAACTCCATTTGGGTCGTCTTCATAGAATTATTGATGAATAATGCCAGTGATGAATAGATGGCGTAATGCCGGTGATGAATAGATGACGTCTATTCTCTTTACTTATAAATATATTGGTCTGGTCGCTATTGTTAGTTGCTCATATTCTTCTTATGTGTCATCGCTGATCATATACTTGAACTTCCTCTTTGATGTGCATTATCGACTTCTCATCCAATGACATATTACTCTTTACACAATCAGATCCATGAGGCATTCAATACTCTTTCTGTTATCTTATGACAGTGATTTATAGCGGTGACATTGATAAGAAGTTGTCTCCATGTATGGTTGATGTGGTACTGATATTTGAGCGTTGTTATATCCACGCAATCAGGCTTCCTTCATGTTGTCTTGATGATGAAGATGGGATATGTTACTCATCATCTTCATTGTCTTTCCTCTATATGACATAGATTGATGCATAAGAGATCTTCATGTATTATGATCATAGCTTCAGTATGTTGTATGCTCTTAAAATCTTCATTCCTTGATTATGGGAAGAGTGGATAGCATATCAAACTTCTTGTCTTCACTACTCTATCTTATTCTCTATGCTTTACTTGGATGCTTTATAGGAAAATCGTGAAGTCTTATGAATAGGACAATTTACCTGAATAAGATCTTCATGCTACAATCTTTATTGATATATCATACAACTACCTACTTGAACTTCTTAAATACTATATACAAAATTGCTATTAACTAACTTGAGGTGCTCAAGGTCTGCCGCCCTTGACCTCATATGTAATTTATTGCTACTGAATTAGTAGGGCAAAGATGGGAACATCACACTTTTGCAGCTATTTTATTTATTTTCCAGCTATGATAAAGATTGAAATTTTTGAATTGTGGAGTATCACGAAATAAAGTTGCTGAACTCACAATTAAATTCGGCATCACTTGGCTTGCTTGAACAGTTTTACCAACTGTTTTGAAAAATTTTCTCTGATTGTATAAAAATGAAACTACTTAACTATGCATTCAACTACGCATGATGCAGTGAATGTTGAGGATGGATTGTAGATGAGAAAAACCTGTACGAAAAGTAACTGTAGCTAAGAATCAACTATACAACAAAGGAAGTATGCCTGAATATAAACTATATGATGAAAAGGTATTATAGGCAGCATAGGGTACATGAAAGATCACATAACAAAATTTGTATGCATTGTAGTGGAGAGTAGGTTTTTATGGCAGGACTGGTCAAGTGTTATGACAGAATTTGCAAATGCTATGGACATATGACAAAGCGAATGATGGATAACAAATTGTATGGTATTGATTGTAGAGAGACTAGTGACCATACAACTACAAAGGGCTGTACAAGCAGGGGCTATACAATAGGAGACATACAATGTACAATGAAATTCGGAGTTTGTATTGTGTATAGAAGGTAGGTACAGAGTGTAAAAAATAAAGATTGAAGGTTGTATAGAAGAGTCTGGAATAAAGCATACAATGGAGTTTGATAAGGGTCATATAGTGGAATAATTTGAAGATAGAGGAAGTTGTATGGATATTTCCAAAGAGTGATGTATGCAGATTTCTAGAGAATGGCATATAGAGATTTTCAGAGAAAGGCATACGAAGATTTCCAGAGAATTTCCAGAGAATGGTGTATGATCAATTTCTAAGTGTAGGCCATAGTCTTAATATGATGTCATATGTTTTCTTTTCATTTTATTGTTTCCTTTGTGAAAATTCCTGTAGCATTTTTTCCTTTTTTGACTTTTTAATCTGCCCTCCACTTCTAATAATTTTCATATTTGTTTATCACCCTCCAAACTTTGTTTTTCAATTCAACCTCCATCTCATTGCCGCATTATACAACATGCATATGCTCCTTTGTAACATTCATTTGTCAAGAGTTCTGCCATATCTTTATTATTGTTATTTTGTCTAGAGTCAATCTATTGTCCTCCTACTTAGTGCTGATACCATGTGAATTTGTCGCCCTATATGGATAGATTAGTTGAGGGATTGTGTATTGTTTGCCAAACTCCAATCATCTGTGGTATGCAGGATTGCGGTGCATTGGATTATATTATAGGACTTTTAATACATATTCTCGAACCAGTTGATCATAATTTGAACATTTCACTATAATGAAGTTTTTTTCTGCCATCATGATCAGAAAAAGACATTGAATGCTTTCTTCGGTTGATCATAAGAAGGGGTATTGGTGGAATAAATTCAAGTATTTGTTGGTAGGTTTATTGCAATCTTCTCCACTTATACCTTCATAAGATTGATTTGGTCTTGCCTTTTCCAAATGTAGGCCCGAAACTAATGTTCCCCAATCATACCCAAGAATATGGAGCATTCAAACCCCATTTGTTGTATGTCTTTATCCATTTCATACCCAATAATATGGAGCATTCAAACTCCATTTGTTGTATATCTTTATCCATTTCACTAGTGGGCCAAAAGAACATTTTGTCAAGTGTGGAGGTGCGCAAGTTTAGCACTTCTAGTTATTTTTTAGGCTTCTCCAGAATCTCCTTGATTAATTTTTTGTCATCTCTTTCCTTCAAATCTATTGTATTAAGTATTAACAGTGATGTGAGCTTCTTGTCTATTATACATCTTTAGTTTAGAACCATTGATAGTGTCTTTTATTAGAGTACCTTCTATAGTTTTAATCTTATAGACCTTTTTTCTATGACTTCTTGTATCTTAAATGGTCCTAACCACATATTCTTAAATGTATCCAATTTAATTTCATTACCGCCATTATATCTTAATACTAAGTTTAAAGTCCATTCACCATAGGCATTTATTGTGTCAAGATTTCCTTGTTTCCATAACTTCAATTTCTCATTGAGCCAAACCTTGTATCTCTATTCGTAAATGAATCTTGGCATACTCAATGCAATGTTTCTTGCTTCTGCCCATTTTGTCAAGTATTATGTGGCTACTATGATATATTTGCATCTATGAAGTTGACTAGCTTTAAGAAGGCCTATGAAATCTAGATCCCATAATTCAAATAATTCTTGTGATTGAGATCATGAGAGTGGCATAAAATCTCTTTTTAATGACTTTCCTACTCTTTGGCATGTGTTGCATCCCACAACCCACTCCCTTGCATCTATGTGGAGGGTTGGCCACCATAGGCCTATAAGGAATTTTCTTGCAATGGTGTCTAATCCCATGTGACCATTGTCAATCCCTTGTCACACTTGTTAAGATGTGGGCGGAACCCATTTTATAGATTAGCACATTAATTAATTGGAATGTCTTAATGTTTATGCCAATTTCCTCCATTTTAATGGTGTCATATCCTTTGAGAATGTAGTTTTCAAAATTTATTCACCAATGATTTCATACCATAGTGGTAATGTGGCTTTTTGAAATATATGAGCATCCAAGTAGTTCTCATTTATGTGCTTGGGTGGCTCTTTTGTTTCAACTCTCAAAAGATGATCTACAATAACTTGGCTTTTCAAAGGATAATGGTGAATGTAAATTCCTAGAGTAAGAGTAGCCATCTACCTACCTATCCTTGAATAATTGGTTTGTTTACAAGATATGTCGATGCTTGGTGATCAACAAAAAAAGATAATGGAGTTGCTAGTAGATAGTGTATGAAATTTTGCATTAGGTATACCATGCCCAATGCTTCTCTTTCAATTGTGTTGTAGTTGTATTTTTGCATTTGACAATAGACAATTTACAAAGAACACTAAGTGGTTGAGCCCTTGTGGTTCAACTTCTACAAGTTTGGCAACTATTAGAGTAAAGAAAATAGAGTTATTTGTGTAGAATTGAACTACATATGAGCATACTGAACAACATATGAAATGAGATAGTATAACAAGTGTCTTTTCTTCATCAATGCTCTTTATATGAAATTGGGATTAGGAACTTCTTGCACAAATGCAGTCCCTTGTCTCGACTACAAGGAAGCACTTAAACTTGCCAATTGTTGCTAAGGAAATCCCAACCATCGACAACTACCTAAAACTACTCAACCCAATTGACAAGTCTTAATTATTCTCGTCAATTGTACAACATAACAAGAGCAAACTAATATGTGATTTAACTATCTACAGCAGGTGGGAACATCAATTTGGTGGTTTGTGTGGTGCTTGGAATTTTCTAGGGCACCCTGTTGGTTTTTCACATGACCCTCTTTATAGGAGTGGTGTATAGGATCACTACCTTAGCAAGAAATTTCAATGCCATAATGTTGCTCTTTTGAACATGGTTAAAGCCATTCTTGGTGAGGATGGAATAGAAGATAATGGGTAGTTGAGATCTCATGTGACCATCCTCACAGATGGCAAAATGCAAAACTTTGTGAAAGCTTGATGGGGCATTCGGTATGTGGGGAGAATGAATGTATGTCAGGTTTATAATTTGAGGAGCAATGCCATATCTAGGTCAAGGAGGCTTTAGTAGGCTTATATATTAAAGCCATACATGATGAAATCTTTTCTCTTAACCAAGGTGTTAGAAAATAGATGGCTTCATATAAGATTTATGGATGGTTATCGAGCACATGGTTGTCTCCCATAATGAGGATTTACCAGAGGTCGTGAGAAGTATTTTCTTTTGAGGCTTGAAAATGATATCTTACATAGGGTTGTGAGGAGAGCATAAATAATCAATAGAGTCCAATTAGAAGGCTCAACGAGATAGCTAGAGAAGTGAAGGTACACTTGGTGGCAGTGTTTGGTAAGGGGGAGCTGAATAAAACTTATGCTAGGTGACTTTCTTGTTTGAGTGGTGCCAGAATTACTAGGTGGGGTGTCTTAGAATATATGATTTGGAGGTGGTCAGGTCTGTGGTTGCTTTCTAGGTTTTTGTGTAGCTTGTTGTTTAATCCTATTTCTTTGTTAGGTTTGATTCCTCTTTGCATATGATGGTTGTTTTTGCTTTCTATTTATTGCTTTCTTGTTAAGTAGCGAGTCATAATAGATTTATCTTTTCTTCAACTTGATTGAGTTTCTCACATAGGCATTTTGATATGTATGTTATCCATATGATATACTTTGGGCTGGGCCTGTAAATAGAACCCCAATGATATTGTAAAGATGGATGTGTCTACAATCTATTTGTTTATATGGTGGCATTTTTTTATGGCAGCCAATTGTTACTAACAAGATCTCCCTTCTTTTTTGTATTGCATGTACGACTTTATTTTCATTTTTATGCCATCCACCTGCTTTTTTATATAATTAGCAGTTGTACTCTTATTGTATGATTGATAGAACATTTTTGAAACAAAAACAAAATATAGAGCAATAAGTATTTTTTACCATTATCTATTGTGAATTTGCTATTGTGATGGAAGGCACCTTAGACTATAGTTCACAGAGTTGGACTCGGAGAGTACTAGGCAAGCCCAAAATTTTCAACTCGGCAAATACTCGGCAATTTAGAAAGTACTAAAAATTAAAATTTCCTAAAGAATTTTTTTTTTTAATGTTCAATTACAAAATGTATTAAATTGAAAATTTACATCTCGAAAGAGAAAACACATGGTTTTATTGCAAAAGCAACATGTGAAAAATGCATTTTAACCAGTGTTTTACCTATGTAAACATTTTTACTCACATTTGTTGTGCCTATAAAAACATGAGAGTTAAACTTATGAAAACTCACCTAGCAAAAATAATAGAGTACTCGGCAACTCGGAGAGTTTGCAATCTATGCCTTAGACAACACTTGAAATATTTTGTCTGATAGCTTACTGCATGAACATGCAGTTGTGTAATAGTCATCAACATTCATCAACATGTCCATGATTTATATATATGGTGGCATTTATGGTTGCTGAATGTTACTAACAGGATCTCTGCTTTTTTATTGAACATGTGCCAATCTCACTGTTCATCGAAAAGAAAATAAATTTCACTTACAAAGGGAAAAAAATTGTTCAACCTGTAGTTAAGCATCAAATGCATGGAAATGGATTTCAATCATGAATTAATCCAAATTATGATGAGATTTTTTTAAAATTCCGTGGTATTAATTCACCTATTATCATGCCTGTTCTACAGGTAAAGAGTAGTAAAGGAATTGCTGACCTCTGTGAGCGCTTCCTTTTCAGTAAATTTAAGCAGCAGGTATATATCAAAGATGTCAATATATCTGTTAAATCCATGATCATTGTGTAAAGCTCAGTTTCATTAATTAAGAACATGTCTGAAATATTTTAACGTATTTACTGTTGAATCATCGTTTATGTACTATTTTGCTAGTTGATCATTCTTAGCAACCTTCTTAAGGTTGGAAAGTGAGACCTCAGATGTGTTATTTTGTATATTATATAGTACATGGACAAAGCAATATTAAAGAAATGGCCTACCATCAGAAAATTAAATAAAGTGTACAAATTATTGAACTCTTGATAAATAAGATAATGTTATATTCTACTCATTGGGTTGATATTATCTGGTTGGAAACCATGTGTGAATAAACATCGCTGCTTCACCTCTTGAAAATTTTGAAGATCGCATTGTTAGTTATTTTTTAATTTCTAATATGCATTGATTTTTGTTGCAACTAGATTGAGATGCCCATTGATAAAGTGATGGAGACTCTACTGAGGCTAGGACTTGTGACTAAAGAGTTGAGTTTTGAAGAGACACAAAGTAGAGATGTTTCAACGGTGAATGGGATCAAGGTTGTCCCACTCAATAGATCTTATGAAATCTTGAAAGAGAAATGGGGGAATCTGCTTCATTGATATTACCTATATCAAATTGAAGTCAATTTTGGAAATTGCCAATCCTCGTCTGCATTTACGAATGTCCCATACAAGTTGTTCCTTTGAAAAATTATTCCCACTTCAATTCTTAATTGCATTGTATACAAGCATGACAGTACCAATGCTGTCATGTTTCTGCTAAATTCTACAGTAATTCATTTGTGATGCTGTTATTTTATTGTTCTACAGTCTACTATAGGTGAGATTCAAGCAAATTATGTTTTCCTTCATCAATTAGTTTAAATGAGATTTCTGGAAGAAAAAAATATAGAAGCTTATATAGAACAGAAGATTTTGAATTACCATACTAGACTTTCTAATGAGTACATCAGGAAAACAACAAAAAAGCCTAAAAACTACTGTAGTGTGCAAAGCATATTCTGAGAAAAGATTATTGATGACTATTCATCAGAAAAAATCCTCAAAAAGGTCAGTTGTTCCTGCAAATTTCATTACAACTGCCAGCAGCAGCAGGAATCTTCATTCCAAAAAATATGTCCTCAAATTTTCCAGGAGACAGTACCAAAATTTGGAGTTACAGTAATATTTATGTTTTGCAGGATGCCTATGTGATACAGATAGAAATGGTAAACCTTTCCATGGAACACCCTTCCCACTTGGTATATATTTACATTGTTAAATCTGAGCTGTTAGAAGAGGCAGAGTCAACTTCCATTTAAACTTTTGATTGCCATGCTACAAACTGCATTGTTCGAAGGCATTGTTCTTCCTTTTGTTAAGACAATTCACTGGGATGAGAGACACATTCCTCTTTATTGGTTTAATTATTTTGGTGCCGTAAATACACAATACAATAGTGGTCAAAATATAGAAATATTAATCTATGTTTCTGTGTTCAAAAACAAATTTGCTAGATTATCATTCTTTTCAGTAACGAGGAAATTTGGAAAACTGGAATAACTGGAAATTACATGATCGTTAGTTATTCATTTCTATACGCCAAAATGTTGTTATTTTGGTGTGCATTATCTGCAGAAGTGAATTGATTATTGTCTTATATGAACAATCAACTAAAATCTATTTATCAAATTATGAGTTGGTTTTAGGTCATCAACCAATAAGATGTTTGTTTTTTGCTAGGGAGATAAAAAAAGGTGTTGAATGAACCCAAAACTGTGTACAAATGGATTGTGTTGGGAACTGAAATCCATTTGTAGAATGCTGCTAAAAGATAGCATATAGACAAACAGCAGCCAAATAAAAAAAAACTAAACATGAGTCCCTGTTGTTATGTCCAAAGCCCGAAGCCTTGATGCAGGGACTTCCGAGGATCTTAACTTTTGATCTGGAGGTTTGTTTTTGCTGAAATTTTACAGACGCGTTCATTAGGAGAAGTTATTTGGATTGCCAACAGAGCTCAGCTAGGTAAGTGGTCATTTCGACATTTTTTCGGGAGCTAGAAAGTTCATTTGGGCCTCCAAAATCAGCTTTTGTGTTTTTTCTAAGTTTTTAAAAAGTTTTTTTTTGTGATAATTTCGAAATCATATTTCCAATTTCTAAGGTTAGTTGGCAATTCTTTTCATCTTAGTTTAGGGAAGTTTTAGGGAAAAATTTGGGTTCATAGGATTCGTTTTGAAAATTACTAAAAATGGCAAAATTTGATAATTGTGAATATCTACCAAAAAAGGTAAATTTGGATTTTAAATTTTTTGAATGTTTTTCTTTTATTTAAGGATCTCTTGATCATTGTAGAAGCAGAGTTGGTGAATGAAAATAAAGAATTTTCAAATCTATCTTGAGTTCTGGTTATTCTTATTTTGTAATAATTGAATTAGCTTGAATGTGTATGTGTGTGCTACATCATTTGGTATCAAAGCAAGAAGATGGATGGGAGAGGAAGAGAAAGAGGAAGAGGAAGAGAAGGTCGCCCAAATGTATAGAGAAATACAAAATCTACAAAGGCAAGTAGCAGAACTTACAACTCAATTAGTAAATCAAAGAATACAAAGAAGATGAAATGAATCTGATGAAGAGGCAAGCCAAAGGGGTGCAGACCAAGATGAAGAACTTGAAGAAGAACAATTGGAAGGCATGAGCTTTGAAGAGAGGATGCTTGGGGCCTTAGAGGGAAAAAAATTAACGGATCAAGATTGATGTTTTAGACTATGCAAGTAGTCTTAGCCAGAGGAGTTAATAGACTGGTTGAATGAGACGGGAAATTTTTTCGAATGGAAGTCTATGATAGAGGAAAAGATGAAGTTCGCACGCACAAAACTAAAGGGTCATGCAATGATCCGGTGGGATCATCTCCAAAAGGAATGAACAAGGAAAGGAAAGGATAAGATCAAGACATGGAGTAAAATAGAGAAGCTGAGAGAAAAATTCTTGCCCATAGATTATGCTCAAACCCTCTTTTGTAGATTTCAAAATTTGAAGCAAAATTTGTCTTTTGTGCAAGATTATACAAATGAATTTTACAAGTTGCTAGGTATGTGAATGGATTGAAATTCACTATTCAATATGAATTGAGCATGCATTGTGTCAACAATATGGAGGAGGCCTACCAATTGGCTCTAAAAGATGAAGAAAATCAAAGTAGATAATATATTCAGAGGAATAGAGGAGGATGAAGGGGTACATCAGCCCCATTTTGAGGAGGTTCAAATTATGGCAGGGGAGATTCATCTCAGGGGTTTGAAAAGCAAGTAGACACCTAATAAGATCGTCTGAATTAAGAAAGAGGAAGGGGGTTTCAAAGAGGAAGAGGTTATCGTAGCGATAGAGGATGGGAAAACCAAAGAAGACCTTTCACTTGTTTCAAGTGTGGAGGAGGACATAGAGCTTTTGAATGCTTAAATTTTAACATGCAAGAAAGAAATCAAGGAGGACAACTTAGGGTGAATCCGGTTTAGACTAAAGATGCAGTAGGAGGGGCAAAACAAGAAGTTTCACCAAATGTGGGAGATAATATCATGATGAGAAGATCAATTATTATTCTAGAGGAGGAAACTCAAGCTAAAAGATTTGATGATTCATGGCTTTGAACCAATATCTTTAGAACTAGATGCACTTCGAGTGGAAAGGTATGTCAAGTTATTATTGATGAGGGTCGTTGTGAAAATATGGTGTCTAGAGAAATGGTAGAAAAATTGAATTTACATTATGAAAAACATCCCCGTCCTTGCCGTATTGCATGGTTCAAGAAAGGAAATGAAGTCACTATTGATAAAAGATGTTTAATCAAGTTTATCCTATGAAATTTCTACATGGATGAGATATGGTGTATGTCATCCCAATGGATGCCTACCATGTATTATTGGGGAGGACACTGCGGTATGATAGAAAGGTCATGCATTATTTTGCCTCTTAAAGATGGAGGGAAGAGTGAGACCATGTTGTCTGTAAAAGAAGTTGTCAAAGAAATGAAGGTAACAGGATGTTGTTATGCACTAGTAGTAAAAAGAGGAGAAGAGCAAGAAAATTTAGTAGCACCAGAAGCACTAAAGATATTTGAAGAGTTTGTTTGAAGCACTCGATGGTTTGCCACCAAAGAGTGATATTCAACACCATATTGATCTGATTCCAAGAGCAACTCTACCTAATCAAGAAGCTTATAGGATGAATCCAACAAAACATGTAGAACTGAACAATCAAGTAACAAATCTCATAAGGGTATGGTCAGAGAGAGCATGAGCCCATGTGTTGTACTTGCATTGTTAACTCCAAAAAAGGATGGCATGTGGAGGATGTGCACTAATAGTAGAACAATTAATAAGATTTCCATTAAGTACCGATTTTCAATCCCTCGTATAGAGGGCATGATGGACAAGCTAGCAGGGGCCAAGTATCTTAGCAAGATTGATCTACGAAGTGGCTATCGCCATATCCACATTCAAGAAGGGGATGAGTGGAAGATAACTTTTAAGACTAGAGATGGTTGTATGAGTGAATGGTTATGCCATTTGGGCTATCTAATGCACCCAATACATTCATGAGGTTGATGAATATTGTATCGTGATCTTACATTGGTGTGTTTGTGGTTGTTTATTTTGATGGCATTTTGGTTTTTAGCAAAAACAAAAAACACTTACAACACTTGAGGGTTACCTTGGGTGTACTAAGAAAGGAGAAGCTCTATGCAAATTTGAAGAAGTGCAAATTCATGCAAGACAATTTAGTCTTTTTGGGCTTTGTCATTTCTAGAGATGGTGTCTAAATGGATCCAAAAAAGGTCAGAGCAATTCTAGAATGGCCTAGTCCAAGTAGCATAATAGAGGTAAGAAGCTTTCATGGGATGGCAACTTTCTATCGAAATTTTATTCAAAATTTTAGTAGCATTGGAGCACCTATAATAGACCACACCAAAGGAAGGGAATTTGTATGGACAGAAGATGCTAAGGAAAGTTTCAATTTTTTATTTTTTATTTTTATTTTTATTTTTTACTCCTGTGCTCCCTCTCCCATGCTACTCCCGCAGGGTGTCGTGCTGCTCCCGCGCTCTTGCGCATGCTGCCATGGTGCCTTCCTGTTCCTCAGTGGACCCTGATGTTGGGGCCGCGTCTGCTCGGCCCTTGCTTGGCTCTTTTGGTGGTAGATCGAGGGTTAGGGCTTCTGCTTCTGCTATTGGCGACAAAGCTACCTCTTTTGCAGATGTGGCAGCTTTCGAAGTAGATGCCCATGGATTGGGGGTTCCGATTGTGGATTGTCCGGTTTTGTCCTTAGTTGTTACTCCTATCCCGGTTAGCCTTCCTATCTGGTTGGATTTGGGGGCTAAGATAGTTGAAGAAATTGCTCATACGGTTGAGGACTTCTCTGAGAAGGCAGCTATTTTCAAATTTTGAGGCTTCTGGCCTTCCCTTCAGGCTCTTCATGCTTGGATTTCTAAGCACTGGGATCCATTGATTTCTGAATCTATCCTGATTTTCCCTGTGGCTAGGGCTTTTTTCATAGTAAAGTTTGATGTTGTTGATGACAGGAGGGCTATTTTGTGTAGTCGCTTCAGCTGGGAGGATCATTACCCTTTGTTGGCCAAACCCTGGCACGAGGGTTTCGACCCTACATCTTAATCCTTTTCTCACATGCCTCTTTGGGTCAGGCTCCCGAATCTTCCCCTTCACCTGTGGCTAGATTTGGTTCTTGAAGCTGTGGGAGATGTCATTGGTGACTTCCAAATGGTGGATTCTAAATCATCTGATATTTTGCATACTACTTACGTCCGCATTCTCGTGGTGGTTGATACTTCGAAGGGCCTCCTTGAGAAGATCAAACTTGAGGTCCCTAATGGTTCTTGGATTCAGACTCTAGACTATGAAGGAATTCCTTTCCGTTGTAGGGTCTGCTCCAGGACTGGACATATTGTTGCGCGCTACCCTATGGAATTGAGGAAATCAAAGAAAAGACCTTCTTGGTGGTCTGGGGCTTTGGTTCAGCATTACTCTGTTCTTAAAGACTCTTCTCTTAAGGATTCCTCCCCGTTTATGGTTGCTGATGGCATATGTAGCCTTGCTCCATCTGACTAGGCTATTGATCCGTTGTTGGATGAGGTTGTCCTTGTTGCCCCTCCCTCTACTAATCGGGTTCCAGTGGGCAATGTTTCTGGTGTGGTTTTGCCTGCTTCTCCGGTTGGGTCAGATGTCGATGCTTTGGATTGGGAGAAAGAGGCTTCTCTGCTGGAGGAAGGTTGGACAAAGGTTAAAGGTAAAAAATGCAAACATTCCCAATAGTCCTCTGATCGACTTCTTAGATCTCACTCTATTGGGATTAAGGGGTCCTAATTAGTTTTATTGAATTCTATTAGGTGGCAGATGTGTACTGTGTTATCTGTGAGGCCACCCTAGTCACCTTATTTTGGTTGATGACCTGTTTCACCTTTGGTCTGTTGTATCTTTTGTTCGGGCTTCGTTGAAAATATTTTGATGTGTATAAGGTTTCAAGCACCCTTCAAAACCTATTTTCCTTAATCAAAAACTTACCCAAGACACTCACCATATCGCATCTCCCTTGAGCGTTTGAAGTCGGATAATACAACATTGTTTGACCCATTGCGTGGTCTTCAATGGTTGTATTCTGATTATCTCTTAAGATCGAGTATACCTAAGTTTGGGAGAAAAGGTTTTCAAACTTTAGGTTAGTGTGTGCTTGGATTTCTTTAATCACATGTGCTTGATGTGTTTTCGCATTAATAATTTACTAGAAAACACCTTGAAACACTTCAAAACAATGTGGAAATACATGGAAAACATAAAAGAATTCAAACTTTTAATAGTGGAAGAACCTTGGACAAGTCAAAGAGTTGTATCCTGATTTTTGAGTTGCATATTGCCAACAGAAAATCGCATCCTGTCTGTATGAAGTTGTATTCGGGAAAGTGGGTCATATCTTGTCAATTCAAAGTTGCATTTGATTTTTTAGTTGTATATGGTTCATCTTGAGTCGCATTTGGGGAAATCAGAGAGTCGCATGTTGTGAGTCGTATTTGGGATAGTGAGTACTTAGACACATCAAAATTTTAAGCTTCGTATTTTTGGATGCCCATTTTGGACCTCTGCCAGCCTATATCATCACAATTGGTGTAATTGGACGTTATCCCTGTGTTGTCATCATCCTTGGCTCATTTGATTAGTGTCTTATTAAAAATCTTTGCGTTTTCGATCTTGTTCATATCTAATCAATCCTTGGATTATCAAATATTCATAATCCAGACTAGATTTCATCATTTTTAGTACCAAGGGATCTGAAAAACATAAAAACATAAAAAAAAAAATCAAAAATATTAAAATTTTTTTTACCTCTACTTTGAGAGGCCATAACTTTTGACTCGGTGCTCAAAATTATGAATTGTTTTCACCGTTGGAAAGATAATCAAGAAATCTAATTTCAATCTTAAAAATAGCATGCCTTTGGCAACCTAATTTGTGAGACTGATGATAGTCTCAACTTTAAAAAATGAGCAAAAGACCTCCGAAAATGCAAATCACTAAAACCTAGAAAAATATTTTTAAAAATGAAAACTTCATATTTTTTATTATTCCCGAAACCAATCATACATGCTCATGGCCTCCTTGGCACATCAAATTCAAGATCTCAAGAGACAATCATCATCACAAGAGACTATACTTTCTCATAAAGAGACTCAAAGAAATCATACCATGGTTGAAAATGAGTGGTCTAGATACCAGGATCATGACAACAATGAAGAAGCAAATTCTATCACAATCCTCACAAAGTAGATTTAGTCCTTGCAATCACAAATCCAAGACTTGAAGGAAGAAAAGGAAACAACATCTAAAGTGTAATCATTAAGATCAATGTCATTTTCTCTTTGATAATGATATCCACATGTCCTCATCTTCTTCAAACAAAGAGATATATAAACATATCAATCCAATTTTTGATTCAGAGGCTCAAAGTCATGACAATCCAATCTTTTATCAAGAAAATAAAGAACATTCAGTTGAGATTCTTGTCTATTAATCACATGACAACAACAAATCAGATCATCTAAAGGTTGGATCTCAAACTTCTTTGTCAAAACAAGTGAATCTACTAGTCCAATGGATAGATCATTGACTCCTTTGGGACAATCTTACGAGTCAACTTTGGAAAAATTACTTGAAAATGATCTTATCATGTTGGCTCAAGTCACATCATGTGGAATCTTATTTTTACTACCTATTGTACATATCATCGAAATAATGAGCATAAGACTTCAGATTGCATGGAGTTGAAACATAAGATCCAAGATCTTATTGATGATGACATAATCAAAATTGAAAATCCTAATGATTCATCTAATGAAGACACTACTCTCAAGCAAGATCTAACTCGCGAACCTATGCCTAGTAATGGTTCTCCTTCATCTTCTACGTTTTCCAACATTCTTGCATCTCCGAAAGAAACAAAGCCATCTAAAGGCACTCCTCCATCAAACAAAGAACCCAATGCTCTTCATGCTAACTATGTCTACCCTCAAGGGTTTCCTTTAAAGGAAATCCAAGCTAACCTACATCTTGCTGCAAATATTTTCCATGCTTCAAAGATCATAGATTCCAAGTCTCCATATGCTACAATGCCTATCATAGCTGACCCAAATGTTCCTCTATCAACTCTTCAAGAACCCCTTGTACAGATTAAAACTCCTACCTCATCCTTAGAAGTGGCTCCATGTCAAGAGGATAATTCAAAGTGTGAAGAAACAAATATTAGTAATGATCAAGATCAAGATACCATTCATCCTTATCCAACAATTGACCAAAGTCCCATATCCCAAGAGTCCCATGATGATTTTTCCATCCCCTTCGATTTCTTCCTAGAAGACACTCTTACACCTCCTATATCCTTTCCACTTACCAGGCAAGATCAAGATATTGTTTTCACCATCTCTAATGAGCCTATTGAAAATCAAGAGCAAAGTACTTGTTGTACACCATCCAAAGACCATTGTCAAGATCAGAGTATTCCATTACCCTCTTGTCATAGATCACCACATCCACCTCAAACCCTCATTCCTCCTAAGCCCTTGCATAAGAATAAATCCCATCAAGCTTTATATTTCTCCTATCAAAGTTGCTCTTATCAAAGCTACTCATGCACCCATCGGTATAAAGATAAATCTTAAAGGTGAGAGCCTTGGCAATACAACTCACTCTAAAGATGTCGATATCCCTTTCACACCTCATCTCCCTCTATTTTCATAAAAGCATCAACCTTTACTATCCTCAAATCCATCCTTGGTCCTTATATCCCAAATCTGAGTCCTTCAAACCTTCCATCTATATTGGGTCCTTATATCCCTCCATCCACTATGCCTATCACTCCTAGCTTGTCATCCACTTACCCTATCTCCTATCAAGATCAACAAAGACATGCACTCTTGAATCCTCCATATCAACCCATCCATATGAATCTGCCATATCAGGCCTATTCATCCACAATTCCCAACTCTTTTGGAAGCAATTTGGATGTCAAACAAAGAAATCCGAAATCTAAGAATCCACTTATATGTTATCACTATGTCCAGTCTAATCAACATGTGAATACAAAGTAGAAAGAGTTATTCAAAAGATCACAAAGGTCCAACAAGAAAAGAAAGAAATCAAAGAAAATTTGGGTTCCTAAATCCATCATTGAAGAAATATATGTTAAAACATCCAAAAGAAAAGAAAAATCAAAAGCTATGTGGATTCCCAAGTCATTCTTAAAGGACTTGGATACAAAAGAAAAATCAGAGTTGGCATCCAAGCTTCCAAGGGCTTTTCCTTCATCTCCTTCCAAACACCTTCCATACTCTCCTACATCAAAGCCTCAAGTTATTCCATCTAATTTTCCTCCATTATTCCACCCCCCTTCAAGGTGTGTGTCAATGTTGATCTTGTCATTCTATTCACTTACTATTACACAAACCTTTCAATACCCTATCCACTATCCAACACTTACCTACTATTCATTCATCCCCTATCTGTCCATCTGTCTTATCCAATCCATTGCATAAATCTTTGGCTACCATCACCTTCAGCATCTCTAAGCATACCTTTTAGCAGCCTTGGCCCATCATAACATATCCTTAAAAGGATCATTATCCAAAAAGCAAGAGGCCTGAGTCCCTTCCAAAAATTAAATATAAAAAATTAAAAAATTAAAAAGATTAGAAAAGAGAAAAATCATCTTGGTGAAAACTTGGTAAACAGGTGCCTTGGTAGAAAAAATAAAGAGAAATAAATTTGGTCTATGGTGAAAACTACTTCGTGTGGCACCTTGGGCAAGTACCATGATGAAAAATTGGCAAACAGGCATCATGTGTAATTCCTTCTTCTTGGACTTGCACTCCATGCTATCTTATTCACCACAGCCTCCATCATCCACATATCCCACTTACATCCATATTCCCTATTTTACCTTTGATCTTGACAAGGCTAAATCTATCTATGAGCGTTATGCTTCCTGACAATTGTTATCCTTTCTATCAGCCTATTCACCCATTGTATCCATGCTACCCTATCATGATCTTTCTTATACCAAGCCAATCCTCATTATCTTGAGTATCTTTTCCATAATCCCACACCATTCACCCCTTATCTTAATCATCCTATCCTATCCATATCTTATCCAAATTGACCTATTGGTCTTGATTAAGTAAATGAAGAACATAAAATGCAAAATAGTTTCTCAAAAACTTCTTGACATATCCACTCTTTTGGCCCACCCTCTTTTATGACATCAGGTCATTATCCTATATGATATCTAGCATTGCATCATTGGCTTTTGTTGCCTATCCAAAACATGCTTCGCATGGCTATATCTTTTTTCCCTAACTTGGATAATCTTGACAAAACTATCCTTGACAGTCGCATTCACGTGCTTCACCCATCATGACCTATTCACTTTTGCTCCATCAACTTGCTCATCCATCTGCAAATGTTCTACACCTTGCTAGACATTGGGGGCAGTTCAATGTGGTCTTGCTTGAGAAGTGGCAATCTCTAAAAATCCAAAAAAAAAGGTTTTAAATGTTCATGAAATAATCTAAAAAAACATCTTAAATTTTTTTTAAAAATCTAAATATCTTAAAAATCCAAAAAACAATATTTAAATTTTTAAAAATCCAAAATAAAATAAAAAAAGATACAAAATCCAAAAATCGCAAAATCTTAGGTTCATTCTTGTACATATTAGCTGCATAGCATTTGCATCGACCTTTATCTTCATCACTTATACATATATGTCGTAGATTTTTCATCCTTGTACCTATCAATCGGTTTTGCATCCTATTGTCATAGCTTGAGGTCAGTCTACATCTCGTCCTTAGGACAATCATATATAGTTGGAGGTAAGTTCCTAGTCATTATGTGGAGTCAGTTCCTAGTCAACACCAACTATCCTCTTGAGTGGAATCAGCCACATTACCTCGCAACTATTAGGTGTTCTACTACTACCACAATGATGTTTCTCAACACCCACCTACTACTAACACAATGATGTTTCTCAACATCCACCTAATCAGCATACAATGGTGTTTCTCAACACTCACCACTCAACACAGGTGTTTCTCAACACCCACACACTCGAACATTAGTGTTTTTCAACACTCATTAGGCAAACAAAGATCATAAATGCAAGATAAAACCAAAATCACTCAATCAACGGTGTTTCTCAACACCACTACATAGACAAACATCTATCCGCAAACAAACATCAAACCAAAATAATAATTAGACACAAACTGGCTTGAAATATGTTGATAATGTCTTTATGAATGACTCAATGATATCCACGGACTAGAGGAAGGAAGAAGATATGAAAATTTATTTGTCCATTATATGTTCTTATCAATTATTGCTTATCATGTCTCCCGAGTAACTCAATAATGTCTACAGACTAGAGAAAAAAGAAAGGGGACACAATCTTTTTTTTATTGTTGTCTTTGAATTGTACCAATGATCTTTGAATGACAAGTATTTGTGGGTGTCTCTGATAAGAGCCTCCATTTCATGTGGTACGCTACACATACCTTGACTCCAAATATTTGTACACCAAGGTGAGGTTGGAATTATTTTCTTGTTTGTTTTCATTAAGAAATTTATTAGTATTGTGCAAAATTGGTAAAATCTGCCCAAGGCGGGCACATCAAAGAGTTAGTTCAAGGATATGAACGTACGATTCATTGTGGACAACATAATCATTGCACAAGAATAGAAGGAACTCTTGTTTTTTTGCTTACTTGCAACTAACACTAACATAAGTAGGTACTCTACTTCATCATTAGCTTTGAAAGTCACCGATGTTTGTACATACTGCTAACAAAAGCTCTATGATGATAAAAAGCATAACAAAAAGATTGAGAGAATGACGCTCATAGAAGATTGCATATCATTCTAGTGGCACTCATGTCATTCTTGCATTCATCTGACTTGATCAAATCGCCTCAAGGAGGGAAATCTATCTTCAACATGGTTGAGTATCACGTCTAAGATCCTTGCATCTATCCTAATTGTTGATCACTATCTTTGCAATTTCATTATCGAGAGCTCAATCGAAATGGATTATAAATCGATCTTCTTCATTCAATCATCTAGATCAACTCAATCTTCTAAATCAAATTAACATCTTCTCAAATCAAATTTTCAAACATCAATCAAATTTATTCTATGGCATTTCGATCTCTCTCCTTAGGGGGCATCATAATTATCATATCCTTGCATATGGATCATTAAACAATTTTTTGTCAAATCTAATCTAATATGATGTATCAAATTTTTTTCATCTCAATCATCGAATCTACTCAAATATCAACATCAGGGGCATCAACTTCATCAAGAATCATATCAAGCGGAGTATTTTGAAATCAATCTAAATCTTCAATCAAGATATCAATCAATTTTGGAATGAGTAATTTCATAAGGTCCCATATCAAATTGCTCGGTATTATTGATCAATTGGGGCATGTCAATTTCATCGCAACACATCAAATTGACATTATTTTTATTAGGTAATTAACTTCATCAAATCTCATATCAAGTTAATTATCGATATCTTTTGATCAACCTTAGGGCTTCCAACCTTTCAAACCATGTTTAGTTTCATCACTTCACATCAAGCTATTCTCTGATCTGATAGCAATCTATTCCTTGAATCAACATGATGCTTGCACATTGATTCAAAGGGGTAAATGTAATCACCTAAAAATGAGCTAAACTAACTAAGAGGCCCAAATCATCAAATCAACTAAAATTGCCCTAAATTTCAATATCAAGCTTATCCATGTAATTGGATGCGATCAATTTAATTACATAAATCGTCAATCATCAATCATCATTCGTTGATTAATTATCGTAGTCATTTAATCAAATCAAACTCAAAAATACACACGGCTGGTAATATTAATTAGAATTAATTAATTGTCCTATTATCCACTCAACTCACAAAAGGAAAAATAACTTGATTTCATCCAATGAACTTCTATCACAAGGATCACTCACATGGATCAAGTGAGAATCAATATCAATCCCTCATTTGGAAATCCATCTCAACCATTGAATTTGAATTCAAATCAACTTCCCTCCAAGAGGAAATCTATAAAATCAAGCTTAATCAAGTCATTTCTCATCTAGATCATTTGCATAAGGAAACTCTGCTGAATTGAGTTCTCACATCTAACTCATTATCATAACTATATGTTGTTATTTTGTATCTATATCGATTCTTCTATTTCTTGCAACATTTCTTCATCTATCTTATCCATTCTTCGAATTTGCACTCATTTAGATGCAATTTCATTTGAATCTTCCATTTCACAATCGCAAGTCACTAATCTATGCACAATTCTGAGAGCAATACTAACATTTAGATCATACTCTCTATGACTAGGAAGCAATAAGTCACTTTTCTTTAGTTCTAGATGTTTCATTGGATTATTTGATTATGAACTAATGAAGCTAATGGTTTACTGAGTACGTGAATGCATATTTTCACACGTACACAAGAAAACACACAGTTATGATTTGGAATTTTATGCAATTGTTCAATCATTAAGACATTGGAAGCATTGTTTGGTTCCACAAGAATTTGTATTATTTCTAGACCATATTGCCTTGAGGTACCTGAACACGCAAAAAAAGTTGAATGGTAGTCATGCCAAATGAGTCTCTTTCTTATAGGGATATACCTTTGTTTTGAAGCATAAGTCTAGAAAATGAAACCAGGTTGCAAATGCTTTGAGTAGGTGTTGTGCACTATTGACCGCAATGGAAATTGAAGTCATTGGTGTTGATGCCATAAAAAAGTTGAGTTTGATGATGGATTTTGGGAGATTGCAAAACAACTAAAATCTCTAGCATCTGATAACCTGGATCATAGCAAAGGTGAATATTTTATGCAAGATGGTTATCTCTTTAAAGGGGAAAAACTATGTATTCCAACTGGTTCTATGAGAGAGAATATTATTTGAGAATTTCACAATAGTGGGCTAGTTGGATATTTTGGAAAGGACAAGACAATAGCCTTGGTAGAAGACAAATACTACTAGCCAAAGATGAAGAGGGACATCACTAAGTATGTGACAAGGTGTAGAATCTTTCAAGTGGATAAAGGATATTCACAGAAAATAGGTGTGTATATGTCATTACCCATACCCACCCAAGCATGGATAGATTTGAGTATGGATTTTGTGTTGGGGCTTCCACGCACCCAACAAGATATTGATTCCATTTTTGGTAGTTCTTGATAGATTCTCAATGATGGTTCATTTTATTGCTTGTAAAAAAACTAATGATGCAACAAGGGTAGTAGAATTGTTTTTTTCATAGGTTGTTCAATTACATGGTATTCCAAAGACTATTACATCTGATAGGGATACCAAATTCTTTAGTCATTTCCGGAGGACTTTATGGAAGAAGATATGGACCAAGTTACAGTTTAGCAGTACCTATCATCCTCAAACAAATGGAAAAAAAAAGATGTAATCAATCAGATTTTGGGAAATTTGTTAAGGTGCATTATTGGTGAGAAGCCCAAACAATGGGACTTGGCCTTATCCTAGGAATATTTTTCTTATAACATTTCTATCAATAGATCAATAGGAAAACCTCCTTTTCATATTGTATATGGTAAGATTCCTAAAGGTTCTCTAGATCTAGTGCAGCTACCGATGAGAGATAGAATTAGTGATGATGGGGAGGCATTTATCAAACACCTTCAACAACTACAAAAAGA
The DNA here is from genome assembly GCA_027943335.1 of Chamaecyparis obtusa. Lineage (NCBI taxonomy): Eukaryota > Viridiplantae > Streptophyta > Pinopsida > Cupressales > Cupressaceae > Chamaecyparis > Chamaecyparis obtusa. The sequence goes on from BSBK01011638.1 coordinate 678,458, forward strand.
TGTGAGACAAAATTTACATGATAGTAATGACGGATACAAGGCTGATGTGGATGCTAGTAGATGACACTAGATATTCAATGAAGGTGACTTAATGATGGTATACTTGAGATGAGAGCAGTTTCCTTCCAAAACATATCACAAGTTGAAGTACAAGAAGATTGGTCCTTGCAAGATTATAAAGAAAATCAATGATGATGCTTACGAGGTTAGCTTACCAAATAATTTAGACATTTCTCTTGTGTTTAATGTTTATGATTTATATACATTCCATGGAGAGGATCATGATGAGATAGTGGACAAGAAGTGGCTTGGCAACATCAAATCCCTAGTAAGAAGGAACATATTGCACAAATTTTGGATAAACAGACTACATCCACTCGACAAGGTCAATACAATAGGTATTTGGTATAGTGGGATATGTTACCAACAAAAAATAGCACATGGATAATAGAGTTAGAAGTGATGAAACTAGATCCCTCAAAGTTGTCGCAGTTTGAAGACAACAACTTGCAAGAGTTGCATTTTTTTCAACAAGGGGAGAATGATGCAGGGACTTCCGAGGTTCATAACTTTTGACTCAAAGGTTCATTTTTGTTGAAATTTACGGGCAAGTTCTTTAGGAGAATTTATTTGGATTTTTGACTAAGCTCAACTTATTAGGTGGTCGTTTTGACATTTTTTTGGGAGCCAAAAAGTTCATTTGGGCCTCCAAAATTAACTTTTGGTATTTTTTTGTTGAGTTTTTAGAAAGTTGTTTTTTGTGAAATAAGAATGGATCCTAATTGAGATGGAGCACTCTGCAACTTCGAACCATGATTTTTGCTGACGTCTGCTTTGTTTTTTGTGTTGCATGATTTATATGTGTCCTCTGATGTACCCTGTGTCTTCTTACGTTTCTCTTTGTTTCGATTGATAACACTTGTGTCTTTTTTCATCTTAGTTTTGGTATGTTGGTTTTGTGCCCTACGTTCCCTCTTTGTATTTGGGGTTTGGTTTGCCTCATGCCTGGGTCACGCATGTGATGGGAGAGCCAAACCATAATGGCAAGGAAGGGGAAATTTTTATGGCTGATGCTAATGCAAGTGGTGCTGAGGGTGCTATTAATAATGCAGAAGAAGGCATTGTTGATAATTCAAAAGAGAAGCTTTTGTATAAACAAGTGGTGACCGAGAGCTCTCCAATTTTCTCAGCCAGTGCATAGCTTAATGGAGTTTTCTGCAGATAGAATGTGGAACCAATACAAGGAGACTTGGGAGGAGGATGGGCCTCAACCGATGGAGGTGGACAATCCATTGGAGGAGATGCCAAGGCTAGTGGAAACGAAGGAGAAAATGGTAGGCCTGCTTCTCTAGGTCTGAAAAATCTCTCTCTCTCCTAATGAAGACATGGTGAGTGCTATTAAATCTGAGCAAAATAGGCTGAAAAGTATTGCTATTTTCTTTGTTTGCCTAGATAAAGAGGTTATGCATGCCCGTAAATTTTTTGATGATTGGTTGGCTGCAGTTTGGGGTAAAAAACTTGGGATGTATGTGACATATTGTAGAATGACTCAAAAAGGGCTTTTTTTTTTTTTTCTAAAGAACCATAGTATGCAAGAGAGAGTGTTGGAAAAGGGATTCTGGAACGTTGGTCCCCCCATGTTTAGGGTTTATCCATGGTCTCCAAAAGGGAATTTTGAGAAAGTTGTGGCCAGGTCAGCCTCTAATTGGGTTGAGATCAAAAACTTGCATGTAGAATTTTGTCCTTCCATTTCTCAAATCTTGAAACCCTTGGGATCAGTGTTGCAAATTGAACAATCTCGGGTCACCCTTCCCCATTTGAATGCTAGGGTTCTTGTTGCCCTAGCACTAGAAGTTGATTTTCTAGATTGCATCTCTCTTGAATTTGAAGGTGAGTTGTTTTGTTGGGAAGTTTCCCTTTTAGGTAATCTTAATGCTTGCTTCCATTGTAGATGCAATGGTCATACCAAAAAAGAATGCCTGGCCCTTAAGCATTTGCAGAAAGAAAATTTTAATGTTATTAATAATTCTGATAAAAAGGAAGTAAATAACATTAGGGATAACAATCCTGTTAATGGAAAAAACTCTAATAAGTTGCCTAGTAACCCTAGTAGAGATCCTATATTAGTTGACCCCGTGCCTATAGAGAAGGCCCAAGCCTCTGTGACAAATTTTAATAAATCTCCAGACCTTCTTGATAATAACAGTTTAATCACTCTGTCAAACTCCCTTTTTTATGATGAATTTGATATTGTGCATGCTCAAAAGTCTACAGAGGAGGCTAATCCCCCTCCCCTAAGTACCCATCCTCCAAGCTTGTTATCTTCGGAGACCCCTATTGATAGTACAACCCTCATCTTGTTGAATGCCCAATAATTAGTGATCATTTACATCAATGAGAGGGCCTCTAAGCTTAAACAAGATTGCAAAGAATTACAACCCCTCTCTATTGAACCAACTGCCCCCATGGATCTTTGCAAATTGTAGCCTCTGGTAATGAGGGTTAGTTCACAGAGGTTGTTAGGAAGAAAAGGAAGACTGGAGATAGAAGCTCCCTGTCTAATGGGAGTAGAGGAAGGAAAAACCTCCCAGACTGTTTTAACAGATTGTGCAAAAGCACAAAAACCCCCCAAAGTAACTCGTGATGATGCACATTCATAGTTAGAATGTTCATGGTTTAGAGATGTCTGATAGGAAGTATTCAGTAAGGAGATGGTGTAATCAGTCGAAGGCTAAAGATGTTATTTGTTAACAAGAGATCAAAGTTATAGGATTTAAAGTGCATACTACCCTGAAATTCTTGTGGGATAGAGCAATTGGTTTTCATTCTAATCATGAGAGAGGTAAAGGAGGAGTGGCCATCCTCATACACCCTAAATGGGAGAATCATATTGAAATTCATGGGTGTTCAGCATGTCAAAGAGTTATTTGGGTAACACTTAAATATGGTGATAGGGCATTTGGTATTTGCAATATATATGCAGCTAATAATTATAGAGAGAGAGCAGGACTTTGGGAATGGTGTTGCTTAGACCTTCCAAGAATTCCCTAGCTTTGTGTAGGAGATTTCAATATGGTGGAGCATAGGGCATATAAAGTAGGAGGTTTGGCACATGCATTGAAAGGAAATGAGTTATTCTTTTGGTAGAAATTCAAAAGAAAATTTAATCTTCTCGACCCAATAGAATACATGCATGGTAAGTTCCCAGATATCTGGTTCACATGGTGTAACAACCAAAAAGGAAAATAGAGGGTTTATTGTAGACTAGATAGATTTTATGGATATGTTTCTACCTTTTCATTCATTTCTGAAAGTAATCATGCTCTAGTCATCATCTGCCCTACCCCCATTTCAGATCATTCACCTATCCATACCTGTGTCAAGATTGATAATAGTGCTAACCTTGATGGTGATAAAAGTAGAGTTGATACCTTTAAACTCAATATATCTCTTCTTGATGACCCAGACAATGTAGATGCTATTGTTATGGTCACCGAGATGACAAAGCTTTGCAACCCCCTAGTAGATGCTATCATGTTATGGGATTTAATGGTGAAAGCTTGGAAGAGTATTTTTCAAGTGATTGGCAAGAAATTGACAATGGATAGAAATAGGGAAGAATCCTTTTGGAAAAACAAGTTGAATAACGTAGAGAGAGATCTTCATAACAAAGGCAATAACCCTATGTTGGAAGCCCAATTAGCCAACACCAAGCATAACCTAAGAATCATTCAGAGATATAAGATTGAAGGATAGAGAATCAGAGCCAGAATGAATTGGATTAGTGAGGGAGATAAAGGATTTGGATATTTTTTCAACATTATTAGAGACAAACAAAGAAGGGAATTGATTAATGAAATTCAAATTGAGGGCAGGCTGACTAGTGACCTAGAAGATATCAAATATGCCTTTCACCGGTCCTACAATGACTTGTTTACATCAGAAGTGTCCAGTGACAGTAATGAAGCTCTGGAATCCTGTATCAAGCTTATCCCTATTAAAATCTCAAATAATGACCAATCCAGTCTCAACAAACCAATCTCCCTTGAAGATATCCTTGTTGCTATCGACTCCTTTGCCAATGGGAAAACTCCAGGGCTGGATGGACTCCCAACGGAATTTTATAAGAGAAATAAATCCCAGGTAGGACCTGAACTTCTGAAGGTTTATGTGGAGGCTTTCTCTAAAGGTTCTCTAGTTATTTCCATTAACAAAGGGGTTATCAAACTTCTTCCCAAAGCAGGGGATAGATCCCTAGTGAAAAATTGGAGGCCTATTACTTTGTTGAGTCTCTCATATAAAATCTTGGCTAAAGTCCTTGCCAAAAGAATTTCCCCCCTTCTGAGAAGATTTATATCCCCTACTCAAACAGGTTTTATTCAAGGGAGATACATTTTGGAGAACCTAGTAACCAGTTGGGAAGCCATGCACTGGGCTAAATCAGATGGACGGGAGGTAGCAATGGTGTTACTAGATTTTGAAAAATCATATGACAGGATAGAATAGGATTTTGTACTTGGAATGCTAAAAGCCTTTGGCTTTCCAGAACTATATTGTAAATGGATAGGTCTTCTATTCAAAGATGCTTCCATAGTTTTTGATTTCAATGGATCCTTATCTAAATCTATTAGACTTCAGAGGTCCATCAGACAAGGATGCCCAATAGCCCCCTCTTTATTTGTTATTGTTGCAGATGCTATGTTTATATTCTAAGGGCTCAATCCCTGGGACCTTCAGTAAAAGGCATCTCTCTCCCTAACAGTGAGGAATTAATAAATGTGCAGTTTGCAAATGACACATCCTTATTTCTAGGTCTCTCAAAAGCCAATTTTAATAATTCCATTGAAAGGATTGATCTCTTTTGCAGGGCCTTGGGCTCAAAAATCTCACCAAGCAAATCTACCATGTTGGGATGGTCTAATGATCCACCCGATTGGTTAATTGATAAAGGATGGCAGTGGGTTGGTCCCAATAATATTGTCAGATATCTTCGTATTCCCTTTTCTGTAGAACCCGATCTTGGCAATATGTGGGAATGGGTCTATGAGAAGATTAATAAGAAACACATTAAGTGGCAGACTCATTCATTGTCTATTGCTGGTAGGTTGCAACTTGTTTAGAAAGTTCTTTCAACACATCATATTTATTATGCCTTGAATTGGATGTTTGCAAATTCCCAGGCAAATATGCTTGAAAGAATTCTTAGGGATTTCTTATGGTCTGATGGGAAAGGTAATAGAAAGAGGCACTATGTAAAGTGGGAATGGTGTTGTTAGGAAAAAAGTCAAGGAGGTTCGGGGATAAAAGGTGAGAAGCATTACGAACAAGGTTTTGTCATTCAGAATGATTGAAGGTTTCAGGAATAGTACCATCACAGAGATACGAATAAATGGCACCATCGCGGGATGACTCATGGCTAACCAAGGTACAAATGATGTGGCTTTTTGAGGAGTCAAAAATAGGGTAACGTAGCTCTTCCACCAGGAATTCAAATCTGGACTCATGTTGTTCTAGCTAAAGAAGTGAAGCTAATGTAGCCATCGCATCAGCTGCCTTATTCTCTGCTCTAGGGATTTGTTGAAATGTAACAAAGGTAAAGTATCGGTGCAATGAATCAACCATCTTCTTATAGGGTATCAGTTTGTCATCCTTTGTTTGATATTCTTCATTAACTTGGTTGATAATCAATTGTGAATCCCCATAAATGTGTAGCTCTATAATTCCCCATTCTATGGCCATTTTCAATCCATTTGTCAAGGCCTCATATTCAGAAATGTTGTTTGTGCATGGGAACAATAACTTATAGGACTTAGGAATAGTATAACCATGAGGAGAGACAAACAACACTCCAACGCCTGAACCATTTTGCATGAAAGAACCGTCAAAGAACATCTTCCATATTCTTGTAGTCATATATATGATGTGCTCGTCTGGAAACTCAACTTGAATGGGTATACTATCTTGAATGGGAAAATCAGCCAATTGATCAGCGGTAGCTTGTCCTTTTATAGCCTTACGTTCAACATACTCTATGTCAAATTCTGAAAGAATCATCATCCATTTAGCAAGTCTACCCATGAGAGAAGCCTTACCAAGCAAGTATTTTAGAGGATCAATTTTTGCAATGAGGTGTATTATATGTGCAAGCATATAATGTCGCAACTTTTGGGAAGAAAATACCATCGCTAGGCAAGATTTTTCAATACTAGTGTAGTTAACCTCATATGACACAAGAGTACGACTGATATAATATATGGCTCTTTCTTTTCCAGTATCATCAAGTTGAGCCAATAATGCCCCCAGGGAAGATTTTGTTGCTGAAACATACAATATAAGTGGTTTTCCTAGGATAGGAAGCATTAAGATTGGAGAATTAGCCAAGTACTATTTGATTTTATCCATGCTTTGCTAACAATCCTCATTCTAGACACATTTAACTCCTTTATGCAAAGTCTTATTAAAGGGTTGAGCTCTATCAGCCAGTTGTGAAATAAACCTCCGTATAGACTAAAGGCATCCTTGAAGACTCCTCATTTGACTGATGTTTGTGGGAGGTGGCATATCCATTATTGCTTGAACTTTTTCTGGGTCCACCTCTATTCCTTTAGCTGAATTGATAAATCCTAAGAGTTTTCCAGAGGTAACTCTAAATGCATAATTTTTGGGATTTAATCTGAGTTGAAACTGTTCCATACGATCTAGAATTACTTCCAAATCGGCAAGGTGTGTATCCCTTTTCTTGGATTTTTCCAAGGTGTCATCCACATAGTCTTCCATGTTCTTATGCATCATGTCATGGAAAATAGTAGTCATAGCTCTTTGATATGTAGCTCTGGCATTTTTTAATCCAAATGGCATGACATTCCAGCAATAGGTTCCCCATGCACAAGTGAATGTAGTTTTCTCTTGGTCTTCAGGAGCTATTTTGATTTGATTATACTTAGAAAAGCCATCCATCAATGAATAGATCTCATAGCCCACAGTCATGTCCACTATCATGTCTATGTTTGGAAGTGGAAAATCATCCTTTGGGCATGCTTTATTAAGATCTCTAAAGTTTGTGCAAACACGAATGGACTTGTCATGTTTTGAAACTGGTACAATATTGGATATCCATTCGGAATAATCGATGGCTCTTATGAATCCTGCACTGAGGAGTTTTTCTAATTCAGCTTTGACAAGGAGAGCTATGTGAGGATGCATTTTCCTCAATTTCTATTTTACTGGTTTTATTCCTGGAGCTATGGACAAATGATGCATAATGAAACTAGTGTCCAATCTTGGCATGTCTGAGTAGTTCCAAGCAAAATTGACTTTCTTTCTTTGTAGGAATTTGGTATATGCCTCTTTTTCTTGTGTGGATAGGGACTGAGCCAAATGTACAATTTGTGGAGCCTATGGTGTATTCAAATTAACTAGCTATGTAGGCTCAATAAGCACTGATGACCTATCTTGAAAATAACTGGGAAGATGATCAAGTACCCCATCTTTAGGTCCTTCGAGGAGGTTTTCACCTTCAGATACGTCTTTTATTTTTCCTTTTTTCAGTTTTGACACCGCCACATAATGGTTTTTGCCATCAGAACTCCTATTTTTTGTTTCTTTTCTTTTTATTTTTTGACTGAGGTACTTGATATCTGACTCTGTCATACTTGTAGTTGGTTCATTGGTGGAAGAGACTATAGGCTCAAGAGCATTTAGATAGCACGCTATTTCATAGTCATTTTGAAAAGTTAGGATCTGAGGCTCTTGATAGCGCTGAGACCAATCAATTAGGTGAGGATTGGCAAGGGGTAGGTCAATGACTGGTTCAATATTTTGTATGAGAATGGTATCATCTCTGGTGATTGTAGAGTTAGGATCCATCAAGTATCCCTCTAAGGTACCCAAATTAGGACTTATCCTACTAAGTGAAGCATCATCCACTAAAGCGACTCATGGATTCCAATCTTCTAATCCTACACTAGACTCATTAGCTACCGTGGATTGGGAACTATATGTATGGACAACAGTAATGTCCATGTCAACTGTAGAACAATCAGAAAGAGTCTCCCACTCATACTCATGTGAGTCTGTATCTAAATCCCGACTGGGATGTTTACACCAACTATATTTTTTAGGCCTTGAGGTAGAAGTGTTGATGTCACCAAGGGTGAGACCCTCTTGAATGCCATTTGTGTATTAAATAGGATCCTCAACATGATCTTCAATAGTGGATTGTTCTTGTTCTAGTTCTAAAATTTTTGGATTATCAGCTGTAGTATCTAAATCTCCCCAAAGGAGATTGGTGGAAGGGACCCAATCTTCACACCTATCTTGTTGATTTTGAAAATTGGGCAAGTATTCATCATCACTATCCATCGCAGCTAGGATAGGGGCAACTTTCTTGTTCTGACTTTCAAAACCTAGGCCAACTGTTGTCTTAGATCTGCATCCAAAAAGAGCATGATTGAGTGGTTCAACCTTAGCATCTAGTCTATGACTGAGAGGACCATGATCGAGGTAACCCATATTTTTGACCAAAGTATATCCTCTCCCATAAGCCTTAGGAGATGGAGAGAAATTTTCATTGTACTTGTATTTTTCCTCTTTGTAAATCCAATCTCTAACAACTACTTCTTTCTCATCCTGTATGGGCACTGAGGACTCTACAAACGTATCAAATAGAGTCATTGCTGAAGATGAGGGACGCATCTCTTGTGAAAGCTTACCATAGGACCTAGGTGAGATTGGCAGCTTTGTGAAGGAGTCAATGTGATAACCCCCCAGGTCTATGGTTTTGAACTTATTCTGACATTGTGCCAAAGTTGCATCAAAATTTTTTGCTTCCCGATTAAGAGGAACATGGGTCCCTGCTGAAATTGCATTAACAGATAATGTGCTATCCTTGGGTATACAAACCTCTACTCCATTATAGGGGAACTTGACACATTGGTGGTAGGTGGACGACACCACTTGCATGTCATGGATCCACGGTCTACCAAGTAGAATATTATAGGCTAAAGGACCAGCATCAACAATTTGGAACAAGATGTCCTTTTCAACGGGGCCAATCTTGACAGGAAGGATGGCCAAGCCTTTGGAGCTTCTCTCTGCCTCATCATAGGCTTTGATGGTTATTTTCTTGCGAGTATCAATAACTTGCTCTAAGTAACCTAGTATTTTCAGCAAACTCAAGGAACAAATATTGAGCCCAGCACCCCCATCAATCAACACACGCTTGACACGGGTCGTGTGAATCATGACTTCAATGTGAAGGGAAAGATTATGCAGATGGCTCAAGGCTTTGTCATCTTCTTCTGAGAATGTGAGGTAATGTGGGCTGGCAAGGTGATTTACCATGTTTTGGAATTGATCAATGTCTATATTTTTAGGGACATTGGTTGTACGCAATGCATCTTCAAGGACATGCTTATGTCTTGGAGACAACTCTAGGAGCTTAAAAATTGAGATTTGAGCTGGTGTTCTTTGTAACTGATCAACAAGATTGTAGCTCATTTCTGGATTAACTGCTGACTTGGTGGTGACATTCTTGGATGTCACTTGTTTTGGTTTGCTAGACGGGTTGGAATTAGGACCTCTAATGACCACAAGACCTTGACTTTGGCTTCTGGTGACAACATTAAGAGCTTGGGATGACCTTTGAGAGTAAGGACCTCTAAGCACCACCATGGGTTCCTTATCAAATATAGGAGAGTCCACATCATGATTGTAAGAATCTTTGTTTCACATCATGTTGACATTTTCATCCACAGCTTCAAGCATATTGATAACATTCTCTGCAGATGTATAGGTGTAGTTGATTGTAGCTTTTCCATCTTTGGGTTTAGAGGTTTCCCCCTCATCATATTTGAGCAAAGGTTCCTGATGCAGGAGCATCCTGGGTGTAAGAGCAATCTTGCATCACCCAAAAAAATATTTCTATTTTTATATTCAGTAAGGGCTATTTTGTGCAGAGCTGCTATTTATGGAAAGTTACTATTTTTGGTAATTTTCGTATGTGCTCAGAATGATCTGATTTCTTTCTTGGAGGTTCATTTTGGTCATACAAGTCTGCCAGTAAAGTTTCATTGCCAGATCAAGTGTATATTGGAAGATATTGAAGATTTTCGGTATTGGCAGCAGGGGACAGAAACTTTGAACTCAGTTTTGAAGGCTTTAGAGGCCCCGGATGAGGTCAAATTTTGGGCCGAATGAAGCTTGCTTAATTCAAACGTTGTAGAGCTCCTCGCGCCCTTTCCGAAATGGGGTTACAATAGTCAATCGGGTCAACTGGTGATGACTTATGGTCTTCGGAAGTTGGGTCACTTGAAATGGCAGAAAATGATTTTTCTTCAAAATTTCTGTTCAGGTTTCAAAATTTATTTTGAGCCGACTATGATGTAATGAAATGTAAAATAAAAATAATTCTAAGTTTGGTCGGCCTTATTGGCTAAAATTTTGGAACCTTCCCAGGCGGTGGAAAATTGCCTATATAAGGAAGGCTGTATTATTGTCTTAGGCAGTTCAGAATAGTTCTGGGTAGTAGATCTGGGTATTGATTCGAGGCTTTGTCCTACAGAATATTGTAAGGGAATGCCCTTGTGGCTTTGCATATTGTAATTCTAAAAGTTTGTAATTCCACATTTGTGGAGATAATAAGAAGCCAATTTTCTGTTCTTGCATATTGTTGTGGTTTCTCTGTTTCTGTTATGTGTTTGTGGTATTAAGGGGAGCACCCTTCATCAGGTGGTATCAGAGCAGGAGTTCTTGAGTGTGTAAACAGATCGCCGACTGTGAGGCAGTTTGCACCAGGACCGTGGTTAGGGTTTCAGCGCGCATCGCGAAAATGCCTCCACGAAGGGAACGTGGCGGAAGAGCCGGTGTTGTGACACCTGAGGTTAGAGAGCTGCAGAGACAAGTGCGAGCATTGCAAGAAGAGATTTGCAGATGAATGAATCTTAATGTCAGAGATGAAAGCGAGGATGAAGCCGAAGAAGAATATCAAGAAAGAAAAGTCGAAATTGTGAACCAGGAGGAAGAAAGACTTTTTCGGGCCATTTCTAAGATTGGGAAAAGACCTAAGATTGAGGTTCCTACATTTTCTGGAAATCTTAACCTAGAGGAATTGATCGACTGGATCAATGAATGTGAGGAATATTTTGAGTATGAAGATGTTGAGGATCCTGATAGGGTCAAATTTGCGAAGGCCAGACTGAAAGGTCATGCGAAGATCTGGTGGCAAGAAATTCAATTGGAGCGAAATAGAAGGGGAAAGGAGAAAATCACGAGATGGGATCGGATGGTGGATAAATTGAAGCGACAGTTCATTCCTGTTGATTATGAGCTTGATCTACTAAAGAAAATGCAAAGTTTGAAGCAAGCAGGAAGATCTGTTCAGGAGTATACAGAGGAGTTCTATCGACTCCTCATCAGAATAGGCCATGCAGAAGCTGATAAGGAGAAAGTTGCCCGATACCTTAACGGGTTAAGGCCAAGCATTCAGGAGGAGTTGAATCTGGTTCGAATGAATAGTATTGAGGAGGCATACCAATTTGCCCTAAAAGTAGAGGAAAAGCTGAACAAGAAGTTCGAGAGCAGAAAAAATGGAAGAGGTCGCGGTGGACGATCTGGTGGACGGTCATATGGTGGCCGAAATGAAGATCCGAAAAAGAAGGATGAGGCCAGTAGCAGTCAGAATCAGCGAGGAAATAATTTCAATCACTTCCAGGATCAGAATAATAGAGATCAAAGAGGAAGAGGAAGAGGACAAGGATCTGGAAGAGGTGGCTTCCGTGGAACATGTTTTCACTGTGGAGAGGAAGGTCATAGGGCATTTGAATGTCCTCAGCGCCAAGGCAGAACAGACAGGAGAAATGAAGGCCAGGCTAGAGTTGCACATGTAGATGAAGATGCCAGATCATCAAATTCTGAAGATGCTGAAAGAGGAGAAACGTTGATTAACAGAAGAGTCCTGTTGAGTGGTGAGAATGAACCTGAACAAAGGAGGAGCCTGTTTCGCACCAGGTGCAAGTGCGAAGGTAAATGTTGTGATGTGATTATTGATAGTGGAAGCACTGACAATTTGGTGTCAAAAGAGATGGTGACAAAGTTGAAGCTCAAGAGACAGAAACACCCACATCCATATCGGATTGCCTGGGTGCAGGATGACCACAAGGTCATGGTCAGTGAACAGTGCCTGGTAAAGTTTAAGGTTGGCGGATACCAAGATGAGGTATTGTGTGATATCATATCTATGGATGCATGTCATATGTTGTTGGGTAGACCATGGCAGTTTGACAGATGTGCTGTACATGATGGTCGTGCAAATACCTATTCCCTAACAAAGGATGGAGTGCGACATAAGCTAAAACCATTGAAGGAGACTGAAGAAAAGGTATGTGGTAATGCAAGGATAACTTTTGTTGATGGAAGAAATTTCCTAGATGGTATGAGGCATGAGCATGTATGTTTTGCTTTAATTCCAAAAGCTGGTAAAGAGGAAGTAGAAGATGTTCCTGTAGAAGTTGCAGATTTGTTGAATGAGTTTCAGGATATTGTATCCGATAACGTGCCTGATGGATTACCACCAGTCAGGAAGATCAGTCATCAGATGGACCTGATCCCAGGAGCGAGTTTGCCGAATAAGGCAGCACACAGAATGACACCTGCAGAAAGTGAGGAGTTGAACAGACAAGTACATGAGTTGTTACAGAAAGGATTGATCCGTGAGAGTCTGAGTCCCTGTGCTGTACCAGCGGTATTAGCACCAAAGAAGAATGGAGAATGGAGGATGTGTACAGATTCTAGGGCAATAAACAAGATCACAATCAAGTACAGGTTTCCATTGCCATGAATGGATGATATTATGGACTGTTTGAGTGGAGCTGTGTATTTCTCAAAGATAGATCTGAAAAGTGGATATCATCATATTCGGATCAGAGAAGGAGATGAATGGAAGACTGCCTTCAAGACAAAGGAAGGATTGTATGAGTGGTTAGTCATACCTTTTGGGCTAACCAATGCACCGAGCACTTTCATGCGGCTCATGAATGAGGTTCTGAAAAAATTTCTGGGTAAGTTTGTCATTGTTTACCTAGATGATATTTTGATCTTTAGTAAGACATTGGAGGAGCATATGATGCATATTCGTATGGTATTTGAGAAGCTGAGAGAAGAGAAATTGTTGATTAATTTGAAGAAGTGCAGTTTTGTGAAGAAAGAGTTGGTGTATTTGGGGTTTGTAGTTTCAGGAGAAGGTCTAAAAATGGACCCAGAGAAGGTACAGGCTATCCTTGAATGGCCTACGCCAAGGAGTGCTACTGAGGTAAGATCTTTTCATGGTCTAGCTAGCTTTTATAGAAAGTTTATCAGAAATTTTAGCAGTATTTGTGGACCCTTGACTGAAACAATGAGAGGGGATAGAAAAGAGTTTAAGTGGACTAATGGGGCAGAAAAGAGTTTTCAATTATTGAAACAAAAAGTTACAGAACAACCTGTTTTAGCACTTCCAGATTTTAATAAGGTGTTTCAAGTAGATTGTGATGCTAGTGGTACTGCAATAGGAGCTGTTATGAGCCAAGAAGGTAAACCTGTTGCATATTTCAGTGAGAAGTTAAATGATGCCAAGAGGAAGTATTCTGTTTATGATCAGGAATTTTATGCTATAGTTCAGGCATTAAAGAAGTGGAGACATTATCTGCTTCCTAAGGAGTTTGTTTTGTATGCTGATCATCAAGCTTTGCAATATTTGAATAGTCAAAGAAAGTTGAATCAGAGGCATTTGAAATGGGTTGAGTTTTTGCAGAGTTATACATTTGTTTTGAAACATAGGAGTAGAAAGTCTAATAGGGTTGCAGATGCTCTTAGCAGAAGGCAACTATTGCTGACAGAAATGCAGATTGAAGTGGTTGGGTTTATGGAACTCAAGAATTTGTATCCAGAGGATCCTGATTTTGGTGAAGCTTGGAAAGCTTGTACAGAACCTGTTACTCTAGACAGGACGAAATGGTTGGATTTCATCATCTAGGATGATATGCTATTCAGAGGGAGTCAGTTGTGCATTCCACGAAGTTCTATGAGGGAGAATCTCATCAAGGAGAAGCATAGTGGAGGATTGGCTGGACATTTTGGTCATGATAAAACCGTTGGTTTGGTTAGTGAGAATTATTATTGGCCGCAGTTGTAGCAAGATGTGAAGAAGTTTGTACAGAGTGCAGAGTATGTCAGATGGTGAAAGGAGTGAAGCAGAATACAGGGTTGTATCAGCCATTACCTATACCAGAGAAGCCTTGGGAGGATATCAGTATGGACTTTGTTCTTGGTTTACCGAGGACACAGCGGGGACATGATTCAATTTTTGTAGTAGTTGACCGATTTTCAAAGATGGCACATTTCATTCCCTGCAGGAAGACTAATGATGCTGTTCATGTAGCAGAATTGTTTTTCAGAGAAGTACTGAGACTTCATGGTTTGCCAAAGACCATAGTTTCAGATCGGGACACTAAGTTTGTTGGATATTTCTAGCGTACGTTGTGGAAGAAGTTGAAGACAGATTTGAAGTTCAGTTCATCACATCATCCGCAGACTGATGGACAGACAGAGGTGGTGAATAGGAGTTTGGGAAATTTGCTGAGATGTTTGGTTGGAGATAAGCCAACAGGATGGGATTTGATTTTACCACAGGCGGAATTTGCATACAATAATTCTGTCAACAGGAGCATTGGTAAATCACCATTCCAGATTGTATATGGAAGTAGTCCAAGAAATGCATCTGAATTGAGGAAGATAGATAAAGGAGAAATAAGTAGTGCTGAAGCTGAAGATTTTGCAGAACACTTGAAGAACATCCATGAAGAGGTGAGGAAGCATATTACCAAGATGAACGCACAGTATAAGGCTAAGGCAGATGAGAAAAGGAGGTATAAGAAATTTCAGGTTGGTGATGAAGTCATGGTTCATTTGCGGAAGGAGCGGTTTCCAGTTGGTACATATAACAAGCTGAAAATGAAGAAGTTTGGGCCATGTAAGATACTGAAGAAACATGATTTAGGAAACGCGTATGAGGTAGAATTGCCTACTGAGCTAAATATTTCACCAGTGTTTAACATTTCAGATCTGACAGAGTATCATGAAGGAGGTGTTGAAGATGAGATCACAGCAGCACAGTGGAGTATTCCAGCAACTAGTTCAGACACTAAGGAGATCGAAGATATACTGGACAGTCGTGTTGGCAGAAGCACAAGGAACATGACATATGAAGAATATCTGGTCAAGTGGAAAGGACGACCTGTTGAAGATTCATCATGGCTGACAAAGGAGGAGGTTAGCCGTCTTGGCTTTCCTCTGCACACCTGAGTCGTGACAGGGTCACTTCTCAAATTACCCTGGGTGTCTGATGCAGGAGCATCCTGGGTGTAAGAGCAATCTTGCATCACCCAAAAAAATATTTCTGTTTTTATATTCAGTAAGGGCTATTTTGTGCAGAGCTGCTATTTATGGAAAGTTACTATTTTTGGTAATTTTCGTATGTGCTCAGAATGATCTGATTTCTTTCTTGGAGGTTCATTTTGGTCATACAAGTCTGCCAGTAAAGTTTCATTGCCAGATCAAGTGTATATTGGAAGATATTGAAGATTTTCGGTATTGGCAGCAGGGGACAGAAACTTTGAACTCAGTTTTGAAGGCTTTAGAGGCCCCGGATGAGGTCGAATTTTGGGCTGAATGAAGCTTGCTTGATTCAAGCGTTGTAGAGCTCCTCGCGCCCTTTCCGAAATGGGGTTACAATATTCAATCGGGTCAACTGGTGATGACTTATGGTCTTCGGAAGTTGGGTCACTTGAAATGGCGGAAAATGATTTTTCTTCAAAATTTCTGTTCGGGTTTCAAAATTTATTTTGAGCTGACTATGATGTAATGAAATGTAAAATAAAAATAATTCTAAGTTTGGTCGGCCTTATTGGCTAAAATTCTGGAACCTTCCCAGGCGGTGGAAAATTGCCTATATAAGGAAGGCTGTATTATTGTCTTAGGCAGTTCAGAATAGTTCTGGGTAGTAGATCTGGGTATTGATTCGAGGCTTTGTCCTACAGAATATTGTAAGGGAATGCCCTTGTGGCTTTGCATATTGTAATTCTAAAAGTTTGTAATTCCACATTTGTGGAGATAATAAGAAGCCAATTTTATGTTCTTGCATATTGTTGTGGTTTCTATGTTTCTGTTATGTGTTTGTGGTATTAAGGGGAGCACCCTTCATTAGTGCCTTAAATGCTTTGTGATCTGCATTGGTTTTCAATCCATCAATCTGAAGTTTACCATTTTCAATAAGATCTTGAATGAGATGTTTAAGTTTCTAGCAGTGCTCTATGTCATGTCCAATGCCATTATGAAATATGCAATAAACTTTTTCATTCCACCAATATGGCTTAATGTCAGGTATGTGAAATTTTGTTGGATCTTGTGGTTGTGCAAGATTGTTATCAATAAGCATTTTGAAAACATCCTCATAAGAGTCCCCAAGCTTAGAGAACTGTCACCTTTCCTTTTTAGGTCTTTCTTGATATCTTTGTTTATGCTCTTGTTGGTTAGAGGATGTGTTAAGCTTCATAGCTTGAACTGCACTAGATAAATGAAGGACACCCTGATCCTTTGGTTGGTTAGATTCAACAACTCCGTCATTGACTACTTGCTTATTTTTATTCTAGTGTGAGTTCTTGCCTTTGTCCTTATGATTGTTGTTATTATTTTGACTATTATTGTTATTATGTTGTTTAGTCAAAATACCTTGCTCTTTTAAGACATCCTCTATTCTACATGTGGTTTCGACCATGGTGTCCAATGAATCAAAGACCATCTTCCGAACCTCATACCGCATCTCAGGTACTAAATTGCTCACAATGATATCAATTCTCTCCTGTTTAGGAATTGTCCTAGAATATCGACCATAATCGTCTCCACCTTTGTAAGAATGTAACAAAGGATTCCCCTTGATTCTATTTCAAACTACACAAATCAATCACAGTGACTGATCTTGATAAATTATAGGCAAAATGTTGCACAAATCTATGGACCAGTTCTTTAAAAGTTTTGACGGGAAGGGTTATGTTAGTAAACCACTCCATAGCTTGACCTTTTAGACTCCTTGGGAATAATCTCATCAGATAGGAATCTTCATGGTGAAATTCAAAACTCATGGTATAAAACTGACGCACATGATCATGTGGGTCACCATTACTGTCATATTTGTCATATTGGGGAAATTCAATTTTCCTATGAAAATCTATCATGCTCACACTCCTATCAAAAGGATTAGGACAAATAGAGTCAAGGTTGAAGGAACTCTTATGAGCCATCATTTTCTCCATCATCTTCTTGATTTTCTTAATTTCTTCTTCTTGTGAGGGGCTTTGTTTCTTTATTTTCTTATCCACATCAAAGTTATAAGGGACCCTCGCACCCTTGTTGATTAAGCTCTCTAGGAACTTATCTTTATTTTGCTCAACATATTTTTCCACATATTGTTGGAAAAGTGGTTCCTGTTGCATTCTCATAAATTCTTGAGCTTCATAATTTGCACTACTTCCTCCATGTTGAGAGCCATGATGAGCTCATTGGGAGGGTTGTCTTGAGTTCCTAGGAGGCATCTGTCTCCTATAGTGAGCATGTTGTAAATTCCTTCCTCTAGGACTAGGAGAGCTTGATGGTGACCTTGAATATTTTCTACCTCATGGTGTGCCCAAGGGAGTAGATGGTGGGGAGTTGGTCCCACTATTGGTACCCCTATTGTTGAATTGTGCATTAAGTTGTTGGGCTAGGAGCCTATCTTGTTCTTCTTGTGTGGCCCTTCTCTCTATGTCCAACAAGGCTCGTTGTTCCTCCTCTAGGAGCCTAAATTTTTCTTCTTTTGCAACTTGTTTATTCAAGAAGGCTTGTTTTTCTTGCTCAATACTTTTTAGCCTCTCACTTGTATATCTTGAAGTTGTTTTTAGTGCAGAGCTTGGCCTTGAACGCTTGAACAAGTTAGCTACATTCACATGAGCATCACAAGATTGGTTGTTTTGGTCTTCATGTTGTGACCTTGCATCTTGATGAGCTTGTGCATAGTGTCTCTCAATTCGTTGATGAGCATCCATATACCTTGAGTTAATAGGAGGTGATTCAGGTTGATTGTCATCATTGAACGACATGTTACCCCTATGTCTCTAAAAAATGTCATCAAGAGTTTGATCTATTGTTTCTCTTTGTCTCCTAGTCAAAGTGTAGCTCATGTCCATATTTGATTGAGAGGATGGTATAGAAGTACTCAACTCACTAAAGCTACTCCTAGGCTCAAACCAAACTTCTGAAGCACTCCTAGGAGATTGATCGAAGATGGCTTCTTTCCCCTTTCACCTTTGACGAGTTTGGACTAAAGGTAATTGTTCAAAAACTACTTGAGGTTGTTTTCCTTGACCCACTTGGTATCTTTTTGTAACCGGCATGAAAGAAAAGACCCTTAGGGAGAAGATAACCTTATGAATCGCTAATTGTCAAACTAGGATAGTGAAAATATTTAATTGTCCAAAAAGAGATATGGTGAAATAGAAAGTTGACAAAAGGTATAAATCAACACTGCCACAGTGGTGCATAACAAAAGGATTCAAGTATCCTAGCACACATGGATTAGGAGGATGATTTAACCAAAATATATTGAAATTGAATTTATATGAAAATGGATTTGGACAAAAGAGTACTCAAACTCTCCAAGTGTGCAATCAAAGAATCTAAAGGTGAATCTTGTCAACAAGGATGATTCCTAACTTACTGATGACAAGCAAAATCTTTGGTGAAGTCAAAGGTCACTAACTCAAGATGTCTAGAGCCAAAAACCTGACGTACAAACAAGTTTTCAATTGCAGGGTATGAAATTTACTAAAATCTAGTCAACTAAGAGAGGGCTGAAAATTGCATAAATTAGGCAGACAACAAAAAGATTATGGGTGATAGTTTCTAGGCTAACTGGGCGATATTGTTCCAATGTTGTACGATTCTTGACCAGTGAGTGTCAAAATCTTAGTTTTTAAGGCAATTTGTTCAAAATTTTAGTTTGAGGTTGGTTTTTTCGATCTCAATCACAATGACAACAGTAAATTGACAGGTTTGCAAATAGTAGGTGATCAAACATGTCTTCAAACACTTGAAACAAGGGCAAAAGCAACCTTTCCAAGACAAGCAATTGTGATATCAAAATTGAAAAACTTCCATGAGCACTACCAAGATGTTGAATATGTAAGAACATTTACATGGGTATATCACAACGAGAACACTTCAAGCACTTTTTAGCCTAAAAAGACAATGGCTCAATACTTAACAACTTGGCCCACACTTGATGCTCCATTGCCTCACACAAAGTGGTTGCCCATAATAGATATTGGCTTTTTCATGGAAGTACCAATGGCACAACCAAAGAAGCATAAATGGTGAGTAATCTTGGGGTGATCTGAGTTATTCCACTTGGATCAATCCTTGCACCAAGAAGCTAAGCAAAAAAATAGGGTGGCCTCTAGCTATGGTTCTTAGTAAGGGCTTCCATTTGTAGTACCCCTCTTGCTCCTCAAAAAGGACTAGGACCTCGCGGCCTCAAGACTACCTTAAGCATTCTTGCTCAACACTTTCCTCATGGTCACAATCCCACAAGTACTCACATCAAGCGAAGACAAGCACTACATCTACCAAGGTTTTGTGTCCTTGATAGCATTGAGATTATAGTGGGTTGGAATAGCTCGGTATTAGCTTGGCCCCACTTGGGTCATTCCTCTTGATTGCTCAAGAGCAGGCCCGCTAAAATATTCTAAAGATCTAAACAAAGAGTGGATCAACTTATGAGGTTCAAGGTTTTTGTTTCACCACAAGGGTGAAGAGCATACTCCCCTATCTCAAAGTTTTCTCCCAAACACACCAAGCAAAGATTCTATTACCCTCTTGCTTTCAAAATCCAAAGATGGGTCAAGATTTTCTGGTTCACCACAAGGGTGAAGAGCATACTTCTCCTACCACCCAAGAATTTCTACAAGAAGATATTATGTTCTTATGAAATGAAACAACTAGTAATTGTCACACTTGAAATGAAATAAATAACAAGAACTTTTATTTGGTTTTCTATGCTTTGGGCAGCCTTGCAAAAACAATTAGTAGCCCTTGTGCATTTGAAGCTTTGACTTGCGTTCTTTTGGCAAAATATTTCAAGCAATGAGAGCACCTACAAGCACAACTTGTTAGCTCTACAATGGTTAGCACAAAAAAAAATTAGATAATTTGCAAGTAAAATAGCTGATCAAATGGTAAAATTTGAAAATGAAACCAACATGGTTGGATTAGGCTCGGAAAGAGCTTTCCAACAATATATCACACTTAAATTTTTGATACCATATGTGAAAATATCTCAAAAATGGGTGCCAGTTTTCCAGAGTGGCACAGATTCTGAAAATGCCAAAATTTTCAAAAAGGTAGGATACCTTAGAAAGCGACCTAGAGCTCTCTATGCATGGAGTTGCAAGATTATTTAAATTTCTCTCTCAACTAGAGCTATTAAGCTAATGACCTTGCTAGTCAACCACACAATGAGAGATTCAAATGAAGACAAGGGAAAGGATGCTAATATCCCCAAGAATCAAAATGAAATGCAAATGCAAACTAGATTAAGATGAATATGCAAGCTAGAAATGAGAGATGCAAGCTAAGCTATGGAAATGAAAGTACAAGCTAAGCTATGAAAATGAAAGTACAAGTATTACCAAGCCTTCCTAATTAAACTAGATGAGTTACTCTAAAGCTTGAAAGGAAATCTACACTATGAAAGCATAAACATGAAGCTACTATGCATGAATGAAACTAAGAATAGAATGTAGATGCAAAAGCCAAGAATACTCCAAATCTTCCAAAGCTCCAAAGTGACCTAGAAAACCTGCAGCATAACATTAGTATTCAAAAATACATATGAAAATGAGGAAGAGGGCTCTTCTTTTATAGGAAATGAGAAGGAATGGACCATGGAGATTAAGCGGCAAAAGATTTAATCAATGGTGGAGCATCAAAGAGGAGCAATCCATGTGCACAAATATCCTCCAATGAGAAAATAAGAGTTGACTTTTGTGTCCATATAAGACAAAAAGTGTTTTTCTCCTTTTTATAAAATAAGAATAATGCTTTATTTGTGCAACTTAGGATAAGATGAAAAGTGGGGGCTTTTTATTTAATAAAAGAGGAGGAAATATTCCTTTTAATAAATAAAGACTTAGGATAAAATGGTTAGCCCAAGGCAAATAATCGAAAATGATGAAAATAGGATTTGATCAAGGAAATTGATATAATTGATAAAATGTTGATTTTTGAAAATATTGATTCAAGGATTTGACAAATTGCTAAATGGGGGCCCAAAGTCTAGGCGACCATTTTAGGGTGCATACATTAAGAACTAAATCCACATCTATAGGAAAAGAAAAGGAGGGTCCAACAAGTAAATGTTTAAAATCAATATAATTCTACCTCAATAGGAGAAATAGGGGTAGGTTTAAAGGAAAGGGTGATATAAACTTCCTTGAGTAGTTCCAACTCCTAGGAGCAATAGTAACCAAGAAGCCTCTAGCCTTAAAACATGAAACCCTAAAGATATTTTACTCAAAAAAAACTTGACCTAAATAGAAGAAACAAGAGTAAAAATCAAAGAACCTTCATCTACATGAACAAAGGAGGAAGAGCATATTGGCAAAAGACATTAAAACTCCCCAACCAAAGTCAAGATTGGGAGGGCCACCAAAACCCTTACCACAACTAGGGAGAAACATCTCCTAGCCAAAAGCACCATAAGAACACCAAGCACAAAATGGGTATTTTATAAAATAGGAAAAATACAACCATACCTATCAAATCAAAATACTTGAGCAGATAAGAATTGCCAATGTCGGTCGAGAGCCACCATAGTTGGAACTAGAAACAAGGGATTTGGAACAAACTACAACCAAAAAAAAACAATAGATCTCAAAACACTTCCTTTAGAAAAGAATCATAAGCAAATAAAATAGTGTCTTCATACACAACCACAACCACATTAAGGACCCAAGTAGGAAAAACAAAACCCACAAAAAAAAATTCAACCAAGATATTTTCTCACCAACAACAATCCCCTCGATACCATAAACCCCATCTCCATCTCCAATCTAGAGCAGAACTAAGGTCTAAATATGCATCAAAGACCAAAAGAGAATGGTCATTTGAAAACCCACAACAAGCCCCCATCACATAATAGGACACTAGAACCCACCACAACCACACAATGAGAGGGGGAAGGGGAAACCCAAAGATAAAGAGGCACCTAACCAATACTAGTGCAAAAATTTACAATGAAAAAAACAACATCCACAATAGTGACAAATAAACTCTCCATAAGGAAAGCATGTTGAGAAGGCCAAGGAAGAAAAGGAACTCCAAAGGTGACCCCCAAAGTGTCCACAACTTCAACCATAGCTTCAAAACAAACCATAAAGCCATGACTATCCAAAACAACCAACTAGGGCCACACCAAAAAGACCAAAGAACTATCATCTTTGTTAGAAATCTACATGAAAAAACACTCATTTACTTTTTTATCCGTCACATCCCCATATCCTCTAGAAACCCTACTTCCACTTGCTCCTCTCCTACTGCTCTCCATTCAAACTATAATTAAATGACCACCAAAAAATATGTTTGCAATGAGCCCAATACTAGATGTTTTATAGAAGAAGTGAAATGTATGGTGGTTTCTTGATTGGTGATACCCAATTGCTAACTTGGAATAATACAATTCCTCATTCCACTATATGTTATTTTGTTAACATTCACATTTTGTAAGTTTTCTTTGGTTATATTATGTTAACTTGTTCACTCTTTCTGGTCATGTTCATTGGTGTCGTTACTTCATTAAAAACATATACAAATGTTGAGTGCATTCTCAATTTTTATATTTGACATTGGATTTGTGGCATGTCCCACAATGATGAATCATATACTTGATATCCTTAAATGTCACCTTCAATTTGTATGAGGGGCAAAATCAACATCTTTATACTTGCCATCCAATATCATTAAATACACACGAGAGTCATAATAATGTTTAAAGAATTAAACAAGTGAACAACCTCTACGAGTGTTTCAAGTTCAATGAGGGGACCTCAAGTTAAGTATGAGGTACACAGATTGCACGCACAGGTGAGCTCAAGAATGTGTTTGAAAGATGCCTAATTTTTAGGTTATGGGGAGCCAATTTTTACAATTGTGTCATTTTCATAAACTTAGTAAATATTTGATTTCTAATAGTGTTAGCTATGATAAATTCAATGTTGGTGGTACTCATGCAAGATTTGTGAGGAGATAGGGCATGGTATTTGGGAAATTCAAAAGAGAAGTATCTAGACTAGGCATCCTAAATAGATAATACTTGCAAGGGAATCTTGTAATCCTATAATAGATTGAGTTGAAAAGGGAACAATTCTTAAGTGTAGAAAAGGGTAAAAAAGTTTCATGTTCAATGGAATTACAATATATAATTTATACCAGATGAATAAGAGACTTTACTTTGATATAAAAATTTTCTCTTAAGGGTTTTCCAGATAAAATAAACATTATTATTGTGTAGTTTATTGTTAATTTTTTTCAGTTTTAGCCCAATGGATTTGAGGTGTGGTGAGGAATGTTGAGTTTCAAATCACAAACTTGGGCTACATTCCCATGGGTAGGCACCTTGTAGTGTCCATTGAAACACATTTAGGTAGGGATCGAACTTAAGATGATTTATTGAGGACCTAACCTATATGTTGCCATGGGGCACCTTGAGGCATTGAGAGGGAAACCATATTAAGGTCATAATCTCACCCCATATATTCTCTAATAGCTTTATACCTTGTTTAATATTGTATTTCATTAATGCATTAAAGAGTGCATGTTATGCATGCATATGGTTATGGACTAGCCAACCCTTGACTAACCAAAGAAAAAAGTTTTTGTAGTTCCATTTTCTTCTCATGTGTTAATGCAAGTCAAGAGTACTATTTAATTGAGCACATAAAGATAGTTATTTGATACTTTTATGTCAATATTCGATAGCTTAGCATTGTAATAACCATTGTAAATGATTAAATATGTGAGCATTGTGTATCAATAAATGATTAGAGTTTGAAGTCATACATTTTACAATACAAAAAAATAGATGTATAGCAGGATGACTCTTTGAATTAGAAGAGAAAGCTCCTTGTAAACAAAAACTAACTTGAAATCTTATTTTGAGCAATATGCACTTGCTATTTGCAATTTGTGTGAGTGTGTTATCTCGAGGTGTTAAATGTATAGTGAACAAAACTAAAGGTATACCTTTAAATATTCAATACAAACAAAATTAAAATAAAATATATCTTTTTGGTTATTAGTTTAGGGCACAAGATATTTCAACACCTTTAGTCAAGGCAAGAGGATTTTGTGCATTTTGAGTTGACAAATTAATTAGTTATTACATACTCATGTCGTAGTTAAAATTAGAAACAAAAGATTTTCATAGAGAAAAAGGATTGAATAACAATTCCACAAACACTACAATAAATTGAATTAAGGAATCATCTACAAAGCTATAATCACTAACTTTATCTAAGATTGCTATTAAAAGTTTGCAAATCATTAAAAATAAGTTGATTTATCTCAACACATAGGTAAGACATTACAAGTTAAACACAAGTGTTGTACGTAAGACTATATCTACCAACTAGACACCTACTATAGTATGAAGCTTTCTATAAATATTATGCAATATTCGATTCCTAAAAATAATATGACATAATGCACTTCACCAATAGTTTGAGTAATAAGCATATTCTAATAACATTATTGAATAACATGCAATGAGTTCAGTGAAGGCAAAATGATGTTTATTCAAGGTGGCCATCTGATCCCTATTAGGAGTGACAAGCTTCTCTTTTGAATTAGTCAATGCAAATAAGGATGTAGAAGATGATTAAAAATGTCACCTTCCTTGATGGCGTCGCTTGGGAAGATCAATAGGTGGAGGATTTTGTCTCTCATTTTTTGTTTGCATGTGGTCTCACTATTAGAAGGGGACGACACTAATTAGAAGGATGAGCATATTTGGTATATCCTCTTTTAAAGCTCATTTGAAGGTAAAAGGATATTTTGGAGAGTCTATAGATGAGGTCCTTGATGGAGTTTCATTTTTAGGTCTACTTAAAGGATTTTTTTCCCTTCATTCTATTCTATGTTAGCCTAAAATAATGAGGTTATAGTGATATCCATGCCTTTTGCTCAAGGAGATATGAGTTTTATAAATCAAATGTGTTGATTTGATTCAACCTAAGTTTTTTGAGGAGGGTGTCATTTCTTCACTTGTTGTTCATGTTCTATATCCTAGGGTTTCAAAAGAATTTTGGGTTATGGAGGCTTGTGGTGCTTCAAGCCTACAAATTGGTTCTAATCATGGTATGTTTGTTGAGATTTGTGGTGTTCCTATAGTTGTTTCTTCTCCTCATATTCTTCTCTAAACTCTAGGATTTCTAAGGAACCGTATATTGTGATGAGTTATAGTAATGTAAATTCTTTTGAGGTTATGAAGGGAAAATTCAAGTTGATGTTTGACGGTCGCTTCTTACAGAGTCATCTTAGGAGATTTATTTTTGGAAGACTTTGTGCTGATCAAGGATAACTTTAAGAAACCCCCTCCTAGGAAAAAGTGTAAAGTCCTGGCGAATCTTACATTATTTTAGGGGGAAATTTTTCTTAATGAAGGCAAAAAAAATTTCAAATCCGTGAATTTTCATAGTTTGTATTGGTGATTTTTTCCCTACCGAATGAAAATTCCATAAATTCCTGGCAAATTATACAGTAATGTGGGGGAAAATATATATTGTATGACATGATTTTTTTTGTTTTGAAGTAAAAAAATTATAATATATGAGGTGAATGATTTTCTTTTGGAGGGAAAAAAAAAATTGTATTGGCGAATTTTATGCAACATTCAAAAAATTATTTATTTTATTGGCTAATCGTTCGTTAGTTATGGAAAAAAATATTTTATTGGCAATTTTCAAAAGATGGGACACGATTTTATTGTAGATTCAACAGTGTTATCTACTATCGATAAGCACAGATAGTCACATCGACACGTAACTTAACTGTAACATCCATTATTTTATAATGTTAAATGTATTATTTGAGACCGTTTGATGATCCTAGATCAATGGCTGAAGTTTAATTTTGGCCCCAATTTCTTGAAGGAAACAAAGTTCTCTAAGAAGTCACTAGAATGTTGACACATATCAAATTAATCTATACCATAACCATGATCTAATTAATGCAACATCACGTCGAGAGAATAATGCCTTAATTAGTTACCAACTTGTCTGCATGATTCTTGTGTTCCACACATACCTAATATATGTCATTTCACCATTTTAAATGTATTACACGTATAAAGTCTTACAACTGGTTACTACTAGTAGGTTGTGTGGACGGTTGATAATGTATCACAATTACATAGTTGATAAAATAAATGTCTTATCACTAACATTAAATTGAGTAATGTTACCTGTCATGACGTTTTTTCCAATTTCACACACTCATGCATTTAATATGAAATATTTACAAAATTTTGAAGGACAAATGAATTAATAAGGTTAGAGAAAGAATTGAGGGCTATTTATAAATGATCTATGCTTCTTTATTCTTCAATTCTCTTTTGGTTCAGGTCTGCCTCTATTAAGTGCTTGAAAGTTGGCCTCTGGTTTAGGTCTATAGGATGTATAATTTTATCACATTCTAATTTATGATATTTTGGTAGTGGTTTTCTGAAGATGGACACTCATGTCCGTTTGATAAGCACATCTAAGGAGGATCAGAAGGCCTTTTTGGGCTTGGTCTCAAACCAAACATTGGAATTAGTTTGCAAGGAGGTTGGTTCCTTTACAAATGAGGTTGTGAGGATGGTGTTGGACCGTGAATTTTTGGAAATTATTGATAGATACTGAGTTAACACAGACATTATGTCTCAATTTTTGGCATCTCTTCTGGACCTCGAAGGAGACAAGGTGGATATGCTCCTTCTGTTAAGGAAGGTATTCACACAAGAATTCCTAGGTGACAATGTTTAGGTTTCCATTTTAGCACAAATAGGGGTGGGAATCCCTTGGGCAAGTGATTTACCCAAGCTTCTCCAGCCAGGCCAAAATGTGGCCATGCAACCTTTTCTTTTGAACCTGAATGTTGAGCAGTTGACGTGCCATAGGAAATGGGCGCATATTGGTAGGGATTTTCTTCAAAAATGATTTCTCTTGGATGAATTGGTGGACTACGGATGGTTGTATGAATTCTTAGAGCTTATCATCTATGAATAGTTCTACTTAGACGGAGGGTAAAATCCTTAGTGTTGTGTTACCCAAGACCCTATGGCCTAAAATTTTGAAATCAAAGGGTTTCTGTGTTTTGTTTTTTTGGATGTCAATGCCTTATAGATTAAAGTAGGTTTTTTTTTGCACTACCTCGCAACCCCCCTCATTTTGTCTTTAAAGTTTTGGAGGAACTCCAAATCTAAATATTGTAAATTTGTAGAAAATATTAATGAGAAATTTGAAACTTCATTTCAGTTTATTTTGTATGCATTGGATACCCTATAATAGTAGTAGTTTAGTTGTTTTGGGAAATTTTGGAGGAACTACGACAGTTGTAAATTTTTAGAACATATTAATGGAAATTTTGCAAGTTCGCTAAAATTTGCAAGTTTTTATTTTTAATAGTCCAAAGATAAAGCAAGATTTTTATTATTGTTTACTAATTAATTCAGATTAATTATATGCCAATTGCCAAATTTGCCAATGTGCCACTACCATATCGATGTGTAATAATGTAATTTCAATTCTAATACAAATAGAAATAATTCAATTCAATTCAATGTTAAAGTCTGAGTTAAACATTACTCAATATATAATTAATTGTTAAATATTTAATTTTATTTAAATTTCATGACAATGAATGCCAACAACCATTAGATGAGCACAAATCAATGATGTACAGTGGATTTTGGGATGAAAGGGAAAGGAAACCCCATTTTTGCAAACCCATTATGGAATCATGACATGTGTTCACTAGCATGGTCAACCGTCAATGTCATTTGATGATGACATGTGATTCGTGAGGTGACTAGGTGACTACTAGTACTAATAAGGAAAAAGTTAATGGGACCCACAGGGCCATGACACTAGATAATGACTAACAATGACTATTGGATGATTATAGATCAACGACCGAAGATTTAGGGCCGAAAGGGAAAAGAAACCCCATTTTTGCAAACCCATTCTGGAATCATGATGCATGTCCACTCACACGGTCAGTGTCATTCCATGATGACGTTGGACTCATGAGGTGATTAGGTGACTACTAGTACTAACAAGGCAAAAGTTAATGGGACCCATGGGGCCATGACACCAGATAGTGACTAACAATGACCGTTGGATGATTATAGATCAATGACCGAAGGTGTATTTTTCATTCCAGAATCATGATGCATGTCCAATCACACAGTCAGTGTCATTCGATGATGATGTTGGACTCATTGGGTGACTAGGTGACTACTAGTACTAACAAGGCAAAATTTAATGAGACCTACGACACCTAATAGTGACTAATAATGACTGTTGGATGAGCATAGATCAACGACTGACGATGTATTTCAAGATGATTTAGGGAATAATCACCTATATTTGTAAATGTACCACGGAAACATGGCACGTGTCAAGAATTAACCCTCAATGAAATATAATTAAAATCTAAATTGGAGTAAACTGCAAAACAGATTATTTAATAAATGTTGTAATTTCAGGTGTCTGACTAAAGTTGTAATTTTAAATGATTAAGTGACACATTTCCTAGAGACATCAGATATCTATCTTCATAAAGAAGCAATAAAAGTGACATGACTAACGACTAAAGATTATACAATTTTTGTCCTTTAGGATTTCAATCTAAGTTTTTTAGTTCTAACTAGTATTGGAGATTTAGAAAGGGGTTATGACTTCTAGGTTGAGGATTGAGGTCCAAGGAATGCAACAGAGTCTCTCAGCTCTCTGCCCACTCATAGTCTACGCAAATTGAAATTACGAGTAAATATTAAAATCTTGAACACCTATGTCCCACATTTTAAATTTTTCAAATCTCATGGTTTACAACTTTACTATTTATATTGTAGAAAAAGAATTAGGGTTTAATTTTGAATCACACTCATAAATTGTAGCTATGTATAATTATTTAAATTTTCCTATGAGTAAATAGTGATACCAGTTACCACGATGGGTAAAATAAATACCAATATTATGAGTAAAAGGTAAAGTCGAGAGACAGAGATAACAAAATTCCATAATATGGTTAAAACACAAAGTTTCACTGATGAATTCCATGATATTTATGATCATGTTATCCATGGAAATAAGGGAATAATGGAAATTAGATTTTCACTTGAAAATAAGTGGAACGATCCAAAGAAGGATTCAAAATTTTGTACATTTAACAGCATGGTAAAGGCAAGGACAAATAAAATTGCACCGTGGGTTGTTGGGTCGACATGTATGGTGTTACCTCAAGTATTCCCTTGCCCAAAAAATTTCATGGTCTAGGCCAAAAATTATGATGAAAATAGAAAAGAAATTGTGAATAAAAATGCTTAGGAGGAAATTTTGTCCATAACCAAGAGTTAATTTGCTAGTCTGTTGGACCTAGGGTTTGAACAACTAAATTCAAACATGCACATTGACCTAGGAAAACTGGCAGAGGATTATGAAAAAATAGATGCAACAAAAAAAGATTTGTATATCAGAGGAATAACAAGTGGTTCTAGTCTAAATCCATATCATAAGCCTTCTTATGATTATGATATTTTTGTGCAATGGGTTCAGGAGATTATTTCCTTGCTAGAATTTTGTTTGGGATTGGATAGTAACAAAGAAGTGGGTGCCAGCATTCTTGAAATGATTTTTCATATTCATTACGAAAATGAACTAGTAAAATATAATTTTATTGAGCACATTGTTCATTCCATGCAAGAACAATTACTAATGATTAAAAGAGGTTCATAGAAGACATTTAGATTCACAACCTACTTGTGTTATCTTCTCTTAGCAAAGCATCATGTAATAATTCAGACAAACAAGTTTTGCAGTCAGGTCCAAAATCCAATATATGAATGGACACCTGAGATAAGGATGAGTGATAACAGAAGGAACTACAACAATTTTGTAGACTTCTTTTTGGTGCCAATGTATCATAAAATTATAGGCACTACAATGCCTAGATTGTCTGTTTCTTGTAGAGATTGCATTCAACTCGGAAGTGAAATACAATTGGTTGACTAGCACTTCATGGAATACTACACTATGTTAAGGTTTTACGGTTTAGTGGTAGAACCCTACAAACTTCCAATACATGTGACAGAGAGGGTATTTGCATTGGAATGTGTACGGAAGATGGAGAGCACATATGTACTCTTTAATGGTTAGCAAAAAAAATGATATTTCCTTCCTTTCCTTTCTCATTTGGAGGGTTCACATTTGAGAGAAGAGGATTCAAAGTGGCACAAAGTATGATCCACTCAACATAATTGGAACAAAGCTTAGAGAGAATGGGAAATCTACAAGCAAATGCCAACATGAGAGTATGCCATTGATAGAAAAACTTAAAAACATGGAGTCCTAGGACAAGGTCAAAAAAAAGATGGAGAAATATGCTACTGAAAATAATATTTCAATACAAGAATTGTCATCACAAATTATGGCATTGCACAAATAGAAAGGAGAAGTGCAGACCATGACATCGTACAATTTCTACCATAAAGTTGTTCAACCATCTAGAAAATATATTCCAAAAGACCTAGTGGATGATTATACAGATGGTAATTGGACTCAAACCAAAAAATTTGAGTTTTGGGAAATAAGGAAGAATCTCGGTGAGCCAAAGACCTCTGTAGTTCTTTATGAAGTGGAAGATGATCAAATATTTAGCGATTTGTGGAATAAGGAGCATCCATCTAAAGCATATCACATCAATTATGATCATCTAGATAATGAGTATGATCAGGATTCTATGAATCCCACATCCACTAATGTATATTCAATTAGTAGTGGAGTTGATGTGTCCACAAAAAAAATATAACAAAGGTGCGGAGATTATAGAAAAATTAGGCTTTCCAAGTTTGGGTGGTCTGGGTCCCACAGGACAAGGGTAGTACTAGTGGTTCGAAAAGGACATTACAAGTGGACATGGGATCAGTGGATCCCAAAGATCAAGGTAGTGTAAAGAAGAAAAAGGTTATGACAAGTACAACAATGGCAATGGTGACTATGAGTCCAACAATTGCCACACCTTTGGGACAAAACCCTCAGAACAATCCAAAAACTCCACTTGTAATGGGTCAGGGTGTTGCTAATCCTCATGGTGGAATTAGGAGAACCATAAGAAACATAGGTGGAAGATCATACATCACTGCAAGTGCTATTTCACCTTTCAAACATTCAATTGTGTCAAAAAACCCTGATTTTCATTACAATTATTTTGTAACTAACTTTGAACAAACAAAAAATAGGAATAGACAAAATACTAAGACATTGAAGAGGGATAGAGTTGTTGCAGCTCATGATGCAGAACCTGCATCGAATAGGTTATTTCTCACATATGAACCAAAGAAATAAATGATGGAGTTCATTATTTTTATGCCCCCAGCTAGAGATAAAAATCCATTGGAGAGTCAGTTAGATCCATTTGAATTTCAATTTAGCACCCTCTAAATGGATTTATCCAAAATTAAAAATGTGGACAAGATAAATGTGTCAAAAATGACCAACCAAGTGGTCTATAGTTCAGTGATGAAGTTGGAGAGAGAGAAAGGAAAGCTTAAGGGAAAAATAGATAAGTTAAAGGTAGACCTAGAAAATAAAAAGGCAAAGGAGAAAGCACTAGATAACTAGTGCAAATAATTAGAGAAAAGGTTAAAAAATCCATCCTCTAAAGAAGCAATTGGACAACAAAAACATATGGACGCAGAACTAAAAATTCTGAGGGAAAAATTGGAAGAGATCAATAAAAATCTGGAGGATGAAAAAGTCTCTTCATTAAGTTTATACAAATGCATGAAGAATGTGGCATAGGAAAATAATAACTTAAATAAAGAGTTGGAGAATGAGAGAGTAAAAGAAAAATAGTGGAAAGAGAAAGTAGGGAAAATTTAAAAAACATAGTGAACACCAGTTGTTAGAAATGAGAGAAGAGCTAAAGAAGGCAAATAATACAATGAAAACTTACGAAAATAGCTTGAATGACCAAGTAAAAAATAGAGTGAAGAAAATAAAAAAGACTTTGGAGGGAAAATAAAGGTGACTGGTGATAGGTTGTGTGATTGGTTTGAATTGAATGAAAGTCTTAGAGATATTTTTTGGAAGCTCAAAGAGCACATTGAGAAGAACAAAAACATTTGTCAAAGAGAGAATACTACAAAACAAGGTTTACAACAAATCAACACAACCAGTGACAGGCATTTGGAAAGCAAGGGAATTCATGACTACGTTCATACATCAATAAATGAGAACTTTTTCTTTTAAAAATGTCAGAAACTAATGGAAGGAGAGGAAACTCTGACCTTATTTGGGACAAATCTCGCCAAGATGAATCAAAAAATACCAAAATGATAGGTCTTGGTTTGCCAAGTCCTACTCCTAACAACTCATCAACAAATTTTGTTGGAAGAGAAGCTTACAAAAAAAAATTTGGAGGACACAATGACGTCTGATTTAGGCAAGCTTCCTCAGGACACAACTCATGAAGGCATTGCAAAGTGCATCAAACCATTGAAAAATTTGAATGCAATATTGGAAGGATCATTTCTTTCAATTCACTCTTCCAAGTATGGATGGCTAACGAGGTTGCAGGTCATTTACTATAACTTGACAAATATTGACCTTCCAACCGATGGAGAATGGAGCATACTAAACAAACTGGAACAATCATCCCATCAATCATAGTATGTGAAAGTACTTTTAGTTTCAATCATCTCTATATTTTTTTTCTAACCGCTTGAATTGAGTTTAAAGTAACAAGTTTGAAAAAAAAAATTTCAACAGGATCAATGTAGCAGATGTTATTGCTAATTTACTAAAGTGGCATGTCAAATGCAGAAATGTACAGTTGTAGAGATGTTGTAGTTGTCTTACTGATTTTGATTTTGAGACTTCACATTAGGAAAATTGACCTAAAGCTTTTGTTGCTCCCTTGTTTCTATAAAAGGGAATTTAGGGTCATTTGTTAAGGGTAATGAAATTGAAATTGGGTATTGAGTCATTGACTTTTGCAAATAGAGTCACACAGAGTTGTGTTCTTACTACTATTAATGAATGAATTGTTACATTGTATCATATTTGTAAATAAATTAATGAGAATCTCTATTTCTAAGAATTGTATCATATGAATTTCTATGTTTTCAAAAAAAATAATGAAAATCTACAAGAATTGTACCATATGAGCTGAATAATGCAAATGAAAACCATTATTAATTGTAGAATTGAATCTTGATGACATTATCAACCACATTCATGTTTTTGACATTGGAATATGCTTATGCATGATTCATGATGAGATACAGAAACTGGTAGTAGACTAGAACAAAAAGTTTAATAAATACCTAGGACCTACTACTTGTACAATGGTTTAAGTTTCCACATCATATCATTATCGGGATCCTCAAATTCATCACCATCAACTTTATAGCTTCCTTGGTTCTTTGATATGTTTTCTTCACTTTGCATACCTTCGCTTAATTGAAGTTCAATGTTAGCAGTACCAGTACCAGTACATGAGTCAATGACATCATTGTCTCTGGCACTCCCACTTTGGTTTGAAATGTTTCCCAACCCTCTTCTCTGACATTTATTCCTCCACAATTTCAGTTCCCTTTCATTATGAAAATGTATAGACCCTCAAGCAATTTTCCATATTCTTGTTTAGTTTGTTTCTTAGCTTTGACTTTAGGAATCCCAAAGCACTGAAAACTCTCTCATCCTCCATAGACCCTAATATCACAGTCAAAAATAAATTAGCAAGCTTGAAAAATTTTGATATTGAATCAATCAACATTTCACTCTCAGCTAGATTTTTCCAAAGCCTTATTACTGATCCATCTTCATGGGGGTTCTACGTAATATTATATTGATCCATCATTGTCTATGAAAAATGATATGATTGCTCTCTCAAATGAGATTCATCTAAAATTCCATTTAGAGTTACTCCCTTTAACTCTTTGGTTTTGCAAAAATGATCTATCAAAGTTAGTAGCCTAGTTCGAAAATATTTTGAATTGTTAATACTCCAATATCAAGGAAACAAAATAGCCATGGATTCAACTAGTTTGACTGGAGGGAATCTTTCTCTAATCTATAAGGAAAGATCATAGGCATGTGCTTCACAAAAGCAGTTACAGACTCAATGATCTTGGTAAAGTCTTCCCTTTTAACACTTGATAGTCACTTCCCGGGGTTCTTTCCTGGTTCCTCAGACTCAAACCTAGAAATTTAGTGCATTGGTATCTCAACTCCACAAAATTTTTCACATAACTTCTCGTTTGCACCGATCTTTAAAAAGTTATCAGGATTGTCCAAATCTGTGATTTTCAACTAGCTGGCAAATTTTACACATCATCACATGATCGATTGAGATTATCAAGCGTCATGCATGTCAATTAATGCAACACAACATATTCTGCAATATGCATAGCTCTTTGTTAGGTCTTTTTCATTATATTTCTCATTTCCTCAAGCATGGCGAGAAGACCTACTAATGTTAATAGTGTCTCTACATTAATTAACCTTCGCAGTAGCGCATGAAATTTTGGTAGCCCTTCTTCATGACTTGAGTTAATTAGACCAAACAACAATTGATATTCTGAAAAAACTCGATGCGTTGGTCCATCCAAAGAGATCCATCTGGTATTATTATCCTTAAGAAGCTTGTTACCATTGGTTAGTCCTTTGGCAAAGTGTTGAAATTCCTTGAATCATTTTGGACTTTGATAGAAGTATTGGTAGAGCTCTTTGATTAAAAGTTCAATTTTTTGTACTGAAGCATGCTTGCTGACAACTCCAAAAACTAGATTCATTCTGTGGGCCATGTAGTAAATGGTAACATAGGCTACACAAGAAGATTGTATCTTTGTGTGAAGACTACCCCTATGGCCTTGCATTACTGAAGCTCCATTCTCTCCAACACACACCAACTTTTTGGCAATCATCATGTCATTTATACCTCCATATTCAATTAGAGAACTCTTTACTAGTTCAAATAAAGTTGTTGCATTATCCTTCATTTTAGCAATAGTTAGTAGATGAGTTTGGTGGACAAAATTGTGTACAGTATAAGCATGCATGCATACCTGAAGTATTATCTACTGTTGTAACCTCGTCTAAAGACTATGCAATAAAATTTGACTCTTTAATTTTTGCCTTTAGATCCTCTTTTTCAACCTCGTCAAGACAACTTGCCCATTCCCATCCATTGTTTACTGACCAATGACTATTAGGATAATTACAAACTTTTAGAAAGTGTAATCAAGCACTCAATGATGGGTAGTCTTTCATAGGACACCCTCTGCTCAAAATATTAAAGACAACACTTAACTGAATAGCTTTTTCCATTAGTTCTACTTCCAATGCTTTTCCAAAATAAGCTTCAATAGAGCCTTTAACTTCACCAGACTCCGTCTTTATATTCTGGTAAAATTCAAATAATTTTGCATTCCTAACATGTTGAGATTCCTCTTTTTTTCCCATCTTATCACTTATTTTTCAACTCCATCTATGGTTTTATTTTCATAAACTTTACCCAAATGCTTCTTTATGGTGTCAATTTTTAGCTACAACCTCTTTTCCTTCTTATTTACCTTGGTGCAAATCTTACTCTGCATTCTACTAGAGGCTCACCTTCAACTGGATTTTCCATTGATTCAATGAATAGATACTTTGACACCCATTCTACTTGAAAATTCCTTGACAGATCTCACATTCAATCTTTTTTTGATTTTCTATCATTCTTTGAATTGTATTTTCTTTTCTTCTTCCCTGCATCATCATCTTCTCTGACATTCTCAATCACATCCAAGTCGATTATATCATTATGGCTACTTTGGGTATTTAACTAAAAAAATCTTCTTCAAGTTCATCGTGATCTGAGATATCAAGTTCGTTGACTTCTTCAATATGTCGTGTAGGTTCAAGTTGTGAATGTTGAAAATCTTCTTGTGATGAAGTAGCTTCCCAATTTTGGCCAAAAACATTTCCAACACCATGACCAAAGTACGATGATAAGGTTCTGCATTTTCTAGACTCGCTTGGCTTTCCCCATATGCGGGTGCCTTACCCTTTTTCTTGTTCGACATCTCGATTCTTCAACGAAATAAAGGTTGTCAATGCAAAAAAAATGTTTACTTGTTGAAGAAGTGACAATAGACTATAATATATATAAATATGATTCATTGGCCCTAAAATCATGTCTAAGATCTCCTTGGTCACCACTATTCACTAACTAGTCCCCACCAAATAAGAATGAACTCAAAATTACATAGTTGCAGAATAATAATCACTTACCTTTTCCTCAAAATCAATTGCAGACGTGACTCGCCAATGCACTCAATCGTCTAAAACTTTTCTATCGATCAAATTGAGATATCAAAACCAAACAACCTTGAACCTACTAACAAACCAAACCAAATTGTGTACAATAACACTGATCTATGAATGTATTTATACTAATCTTTTTTTGGTGAATTCGGCAGGAGGTATTAGGTATACAAATATTTGGTGAAGCCTGCATAATTATAACATGTCTTGTGTTATTTTTGAGGTGATTATGGGTCATCCAACACCTTGGTATGATTATTAAAGTTGGCAAAAATGCATCTGTTTGAGACACGCGTCCACAAAATGCCAAGAAAATTTAGGGTCGTCTATAAATATATGTATAAAATTATTGGTGAATATAGGCCGTCGATTTGCAGCGACTTTAAAATTATAGGCGAATGTTTAAAATTTAACGTTTCCAAAAATTATATTCCATTGGTGATAATGTGAAAGAAATGGAGAAAATTAAATAAACTGATGGATGATGGGCCCAAGCAGTGGACCCAATATTAATAAATTTTGGGTGATAGGATCAATCCAATATATGCATTATATTTTCCAAATCCCAGGTTGTCGACATACGACATTCACAAAATGGTGAATAATAGCCACTAAAGTTTTCGCTGAAAAAGACACATTAAAAGTTTGGAAGTTGGATAAAGTCATCAAGGTGATTCGACCCAAACTTAGTTTCATTAGAAATTTTAAAGTATCACATATTTATAGAGAAGATAATATTTTGGCAGATTCCCTATCCAAATTGGTGGTGAATTTTTTTGAACACTTTAGTTCCAATTTGGCTGAAATATAGTGAGGTTGTGATGGTGGTCCATGATGTCAGAGCTATTAATAGAGCTTTAATTTGGCATATCAAGGTGGCAAATGTATAACCTTGCACATATTTTAGTACATGTGCATTAAATGTCTCTAGAATTTTTTTGAGACATCCATTCTTATTTAAGAGCGGTGACTAACATTCCTTTTGTCAAGTGTATGTTGTTGGGAATTCTATTTGCCATTGAAATTTGCATCTACTATTGTAGTTTGGAGGTGGTGCAAGGATATATGGAAGAAATTTTCTCTTTTAGAGACCTCAAGAAGAAGATGGCATTCTAGGGGTCCATTTCCAAGTAGAGACTCAAGCATGCATTTACAATGAGTGATCCATTCTTCTTGATTTTGGTCAGGGCCATGTTGGGGTTTGATTTTTTGGCATCGAAGTTTCACTTTTGTACAAACACTCATATTTTTTATTTTTTCTATGCATGGGGTTTGCATTTTAGCCCACATGAAAAGATGATTAGGATAATGCAAAGATGTGTGCGCCCAAAATGGTGAGTTGGATTGGAAGAAATTATGGAAAGTTTCATTTTGGGTCGTGGTTTTATGGTTGATTATAGTGATTGGTTTAGATTCTAGGGTGTTTCACACCATTTGCACCATTTCATTCTACATTGGGCACTTGGCAACATTCATGAGAGGAAGATGGAGGCCTAGCAGTATTGGGCTCATATTATGGATTATGTACATAATTGGGAGTTGATATTTTTTTTGGTATTCCTAGGGATGAGTTAAATCAATGCCTGTTTAGGTTTTTCATGGTAGGGGTTTGGATGCAACTACAAGAGTGATGACATTTGCACGGTCGTGGGCATGTTCATGGGTGTGGGCATTGAGTTTTGGGTGGTTTCATACCCCTGTGACTTTTGCATTTTTTTATTTCTTTCACATACTCCAGGTTCTCAATTTTTTGTATACAAATTGTTGTAAGTTTGATTAGCACATGAGGATAATGTACAAATTTTGGATGTTTTATGTAATTGAGTAGAATGTATCAGGGTAGGGGTGATTAGAATGTAATTTGAAGCTCTATATTTTTTTGGTGCATCTCTTTGGTATCAATATCAAGGGTGTTGGGTCTATATATATTTGGGTAGTATGTATCTAGACAGTTGTGGATACAATGGAGTTGAAACTCCATAATTTTGATGTGTAGCTTCTTGGTGTCGATATAGGAGGTGTTTAGGTTTCATGACTAGAAGAATGTAAATATTTTTTATTATTATACAAATACAATAATACACATATTTTATTGAGCAAAAAAATTATGTTTTTAATTTCTATGGATGTCCATTTCCCTAAAAAATCTTTATAAATGTTATCCTATAAAAATATTTCAAATGCAATATGACTTTTAAGAGACACGATATATTTAATTAATTAATTAAAAAAAATAAAAAAAATAATAAGAAATGGAAGCAATATATGAAGTATTTCTAGAAATAAAAATGGAAGCCATACTAGAAGTAAACCAGAAGAAATATTTAAAGCAAAACCTAGCATTATCTAGGAAGCAAAAATAGAAGCAATTCAGGTAGAAAACAAATGAGTAATAATGGAAGAAATTTGAGAAGCAACAAAAGATGCAATAATAGAATCCATATTAGAAGCAACAAAAGACACAAAAATGGAAGTAAAGCTAGATGCAAAAAGTGATGATATATCGAAAGAAAAAGGGGAAGAAAAATTAAAAGCAAAATTGAAAGCACATCTAGAAACAAAATTGGAAGCAACACAAGAAGAAAAACTAGAAGCAAAATCAAAAGCCAAATTGTAAGAAAAATTGGAAGCAAAAATAGAAGCAAAACCTAGAAGCAAAATTAGAAGCAAAAACTAGAAGCAAACCCAAAAGAAAAACTGGAAGCAAAATCGAAAGAAAAATTTAAAGAAAAACCAAAAGAAAAGCTACAAGAAAAACCAGAAGCAAAAAAATGGAAGAAAAATTGGAAGCAAAACCGGAAGAAAAATTGGAAGCAAAACTAGAAGAAAAATTGAAAGCAAAACTGGAAGCAAAACTAATAGAAAAAATGGATGCACATTTAAGGAAACAACATTAGAAGAAAAACAAGAAGAAAAATTGGAAGCAAAAGTACAAAAAAGCTATAAGTAGCACAAGAAGCAAAATGGGAAGTCAGACTGGAAGAAACAAAGGACATTATAATGAAAGAAAAATTGGAAGCAAGAATAGAAGAAAAAATATAGCTAAGATGGAAGCAAAATTGGAAGCTAAATAAGAAGCAAAATGGTAAGCTAGACTGGAAGCAAGAAGTGACACCATAATGGAAGCAAAATTTGGTGCCAATTAGGAAGCCAAAAATGAAATAAAATAGGCCGGTGCAATTCCTGGCATAATTCCAGGCACCATTTTCATTTCTATTTTTGGTGCTACTCTCAACACCATAGGAACGCTATTGATTGTTTTCTTTTCAAGTGTGAAAAGGGGAACTATAAGATTTGTGGCTCTAAATGCAGCACTAAAAGTGGCTCCAAATGCAGTGCTAACTATGATGTTGAAAGCAACATGCATTTGGGCGTCAAGTTTGGCACAGGAAAAAATGCTCAATCCACACACTAAAATGCACTAAATTTTGTCACTATTTTAGGTGCTAATTGCATGTTTTTTAATTTTGATTCTTGACCGAGAAGATTATTCAGCAGTTAAAGAGTCAAGAACACAAATTGAGGATATACCTTATATACTTTTAGATGAATGAGAAATGCAATA
This sequence comes from Chamaecyparis obtusa, assembly GCA_027943335.1. Classification (NCBI taxonomy): domain Eukaryota; kingdom Viridiplantae; phylum Streptophyta; class Pinopsida; order Cupressales; family Cupressaceae; genus Chamaecyparis; species Chamaecyparis obtusa. The sequence continues at coordinate 718,712 of BSBK01011638.1, forward strand.
CCATGTGGTTTATCCATGTGAACAACCAAAAGAAGTTGGCTTAGGTATGTATTTAATGCATGAGCTTGATTCTTTTATGCCTAACCTTGAAAAAAATTTATAACATCAATGTGAACAACAAGATAATGAGGTTTGGGAGTTGTTTTTTGATGGTTCAAGGAGTAAAGTTGGTGCTAGTGGTGGATGTATGTTAGTTTTCCCAAGAGGTGAGAATTACTATTCAGCTTTTAGGTTTTGTTTTAGTTGCATTAATAATAATGTTGAATATGAATCTCTCATCCATGGCACGGAATGGGAAAGAATAATAGGTATTGGTTGTTTAAAAGTGTTTGGGGGAAACAAATTGGTTGTGAATCATGTGATAATGATAGTGTTACCAAAAATGATTTGCTAAAATATTACAAGCATAGGGTATGAGATCTTCTAGAAGGATTTAATGCATTCAATTTGATATCCATACCTAGAAATTAGAATAAGCATTCTAATAGTTTAGCTATTATTGGTGTTGAGTTTGATATTTCGAAAGAAATTAGTAGTGGTAAAAGTCTTCAGCATATCAAGATTATTGTTTGGTCAATTGTCCCTGATAATAACATTAATTACCAAGTGTTTGAGAGTGATCATCCAATTGTAAATTTATTAATGGGAGAAGTTGACCTTTCACATACTAATCAAGAGAAGTTACAATAGCAATATGGTGAGAAAATAATTCAGCTGAAAAAATATAAAAAAATTCAAAGGGTTTGGTCAGCTTAGAGTTCATTTTTAATACTGGTGATGAAGCTAAGAATCCAAAAGCTACAACATAGGTTCAAAAATACCATTATGAAGAGGCTGAAGTCTTTAAGGGAAAGCTACTCAAATTGGGAAAGGTTTGTATAGAAGAGGTTTTTATTCACCTTTTTCAAGAATTTAGTGATATTTTTGTATGGGAATATAGTGTCTTGAAGGGGCTTAATCCTCAACTCTCCCAGCATACTATTGATCTTAAGCATAATTCCAAACCTGTGAGACAAAATTAAAGGCCCTTGAATCCTAAACTTGATCCACTTATGTAGAAGGAATTAAACAAGATGATTGACAGTAGCATTATCTTTTCCATCAAGCATACCTCTTGGGTTTCTAACCTTGTACATCTAAGGAAGAAGAATGAATATAAGGCTTTGTGTAGACTTTTTTGACTTAAAAATAAAGCCTCGTTAAAGGATCGTCACCTATTTCTCTCCATGGAACAAATCCTTCAAGTAGTTTCATGTTCAGAGAGGTTTTCTTTGCTTGATAGTTATTCAAGCTATAATAAGATTTTAGTGAAAGAGGAGGAACAATTCAATATAGCCTTTACCACAAAATGGGGTACCATGGCTTATAATTAAGTGTCTTTTGGTTTGTCCAATGTCAGGGAAACCTTTCAAAAATCTATGGACATGGATTTCAAAGGTTTGATGTATAAGATAGTGTTGGTTTATCTTGAAGATATTATTGTTTTTTCTAAGGAAGCTAAAGATCATTTAAACTCATTTGAAGTATATTTTTGAAAGGTGTAGGGGGTTTTGGATATCACCAATCCTAAGAAGTATACTTTTTTGTTCATGAAGGTAATCTACTAGGTTATGTAGTGTCCAAACATGGCATTACTATTGACCCTAAAAGAGTAAGTGTCATTTTAGCTCTTCGTTTATCAACACATAAGAAAAGCTTACAAAGATTCTTGGGGAGAATTAACTTTGATAGGAGGTTTATTCCTGATATAGCTGATTTATTAAGCCCTCTAACATTTATGTTTATTTTAGGTAGACTAAGGAAGGAAAACAAAGTTTTGAGGCCATAAAGGAACCACTAGCAACAATAGCTACACTTCTAAAACCTATTTTTTCTAGGGATTTCTTAATTTGTACTTATAAAAGTATTGATAGTAGCTTTTCCATGTTGGTACAACAAAATGAGCATGGGTTGGAGCATCCTTCAGCTTTTTTTAGTCAAGGACTCAAAGACTATGAACTAAGGTATACTTTTTTTGAAAAGAATGTTATTTTTGTTAGAAGTCTGAAAAAAATCAAGCATGTGCTTTCAAACAATAAATTTATGTTATTGGTTTCTCACCCAAGTGTTAAAGAATTCTTGTTAAGCAAGGAGTTAAGTGATAAGAGAGTTGGTTGGGTGGAAAAAGTGATGGAATATGATGTGGAAATCAAAGGTCACTAAGATGGTAAGAGGGAAATATTTGTGTGAATAGCTTGTTGGTAACTCAAAAAATAGTAAAGAAGATAAAGAGGAAGTAATTATAGTCCTCCAAGATGTTTGACAAAAAGTTTCACCTAAAGGTTGGGTGCAAGATATGGTAAATTTATTGCAAACTAGTGAGTGTCCACATAGTATGGATAGAGCTAAAATGTAGTATTATAGGTTGCAATCCATCCCTTGTGTGCTTTTAAATGGTATTATTTTTAGAAATAATTTCAATGGTGTTATATTAAGATGCATATAAGCTAACCAAGTTGATAAGGTTTTTCACGAGTTTTATGTAGGTTCATATGGAGGTCAGTTTTCACTAAGAGATACAACTCTTAAGATTTTGAAAGGAGGCTATTCTTGGCCTAATTTGTTCAAGGATGCACACTCATGGATAAGAAGATGCTAATGCAGTCAAGACTAGAGAAGTCTCCAAATGAGGTGTCCAATCTTGAAACAAGAGTCAACATAGCAGAAAGAATAAAGAAACACCACAAGATGTGACCAAACAATAACAATTTTATTATTAGGTAACATTAAATTAAAACAAATTAGCTTCAACATGTCAAGCTTTAAGGTCTTCCCAGTTATGACTATATATAAGAAACCAGTCTCATATCCTCATTTTGATTTGTTAAACCTCAAATCTATCCTCTCTCAGCTCTGTCCTCTATCTAGAACCCTCCATGTTACTCTCTATTACAATCGCAAGCCCTAAATTTATACCTACTAGCTACCATAGGTTGACATTTCAGATATTACATATCCTAAGACAAATGTATTAGACCAAGTCAACCTAGATCCCAAATAAATTATAACATTAACTAATTTACCAAGCACAATCCAACCACAAATTCATCCACACATATAGGTTCACATTGAGATCCATGCCATTCAGCTCCTTTGATCGGAAACCTCCATCGCAATCCTCAACAATCAACCAGTGAATACAACTGAACTAGTGACAATGTCAACAAAGAACATGCCAAATCTCATAATCCACACTACCTGAATAGGTGTGATCATAGTCATATCCTCCATGAATAGAAAGGAACAAACCCTTTTAATTGCACACGCCAAAGATCTCCATAGATCATCCGCACACAGAATCTATGAAAACTGCCCAAAATAAGGAACTTCATCAGACCACAAGAAAATTCCTCCAAGATGATGTAAGATAGCTAGGAACCCAAGATGCTCCTGCATCAAACACCCAGGGTAGATATAAAAGTGTGCCTCACACTTTGATATTGCAAGAAAATTGGAACACAACCTCATCTTAACCGTTAGTTTCCCAATCCTGAAAGGAAAAATGATAAACTTACACACAAGAAACATCTACTTCCTCCAATTAAACCTATCTATTCTCTAAACTATAACCAACCAGTCAACACACCTACTAACAGAAACAAATTGATCAACATCCTCAGCACATTGCATCAGATCTGCATTCTCCTTCACAAACAAATCATGCAACTCATAATCTTCCACCATCAGCTTATCAGCAACAAGGAATTCTAGATGTCCATCATCTTCATCAGCCAACTCTATATCCTTAACCACCATCTACAATTATGCAACACAAGTAACAACATCCAACTAGAACAACACAGTTAGCAACTCCCCATCAACAACAGGATTATCATCTTCAATCAAAAAAAACCCTATCAACAAGTTCATGAATGCCATCATCCTCAACATTACCCTCAGAAAAAGGTAACTCCTCCACATCACTAGCAATCTCATTACCAATTTAAAAAAACTCTACAATTTTCACATCAGATCCAACTATCTGATCATGAAAATTGACTCGATCTACCATCTCAACCTCAAAAAGGTCAGTATTTACCTCTTCAAGATTTACCCTTGTAGCAACAACCTTAACATGTCTTTTCCTTCTTTGTCAAACAAGCCTTTTCATAGGCCAAACAATCCTCTTTTCGATTGGTACATGCAAACTACAACTCAACCTCCTAATCTCCTCAAGCTTACTAGTAATGTCCTCCATCTTCTTCTCAAGTCGGCTAAAGACCCTATCTTCAACCAATCAGTCAAAGTTTCTCATTAGCTTCTTCCCCTCTCTCCCAAGGTGCCACTACCTTAGATGAGTGATCTGATTACAAGATTCAAGTTTCCCTACAACCGGTGATCTACTGAAAATCTTTACAAATTTCCTTGATTCAGCAATCTAATCACCAACAACGGGATTTATCAAGGGTTTCACCTTCTTCCTAGGTTCATAACCAGTAAAATCTTCTTTTTGATACATCTCACACAAATCCATAGCAAGTGTGTTTTAGATCCACTTTATACCACCATAAAACAATCCCTTCACAGATTCACAAGCTCGAGAACAAACATCTATCACTCCAAGATCTGCAACTCACTCATATCACCACAGCAATCCAACCTTCCAATATTAAATCCCTTCCAACCACCTTATGCAATTCCTTCACTGATGCGAGTTAGATCTACACTCTTCCACTTCACAAAAAATGGCCCATAAGCTTCACAAGTTCAAACAACAATATTTACGACACTGTAAGATCAACCCAGCTTTGATACCACTTGATGTAGTTGAGACCAGAGAAGTCTTCAAAGGAGATGTCCAATCTTGTAGCAAGAGTCAACATAGTGGAAAGATCAAATAAAAACAAGAAGTGACCAAACAATAACATCTTTATTATCAGGTAACATCAAATTACAATAAATTAGCTTCAACATGTCGGGCTATAATGCCTTCCTGGTTACGGCCATATACAAGAAACTAGTCTTAGATCCTCTTTCTGATATGTCAAACCTCATATCTATCCTCTCTCATCTTTCTCTACTATCCAGCACCCCCCATTCTACTCTCTATTACAATTCCAAGCCCTAAATTTATAACTACTAGTCACCATAGGTTGGCATTTCAAATATTACATATCCCAAGACAAACGTATTAGACCAAGTTAGCCTAGATCCTAAATAAATTACAGCATTAATTAATTCATGAGGCATGATCCAACCACCAAGTCGACCACACATAATGTCCACCTTGAGATCCATTTCATTCATCTCTATCGATCAAAAACCTCCACCTCAATCCTCAATAATCAATCGGTGAACACAACTGAATCGGTAACATTAATAACATGACTAATCAGAAAAGAACATGTCATATCTCACAATCCATACCACCTAAAGAGGTGTGATCATAGTCATAGCCTCCATGAACAACAAGGAACAAACCCTTTTCATTTCACATGCCAAAGATCTCCACAAATTGTTCACACACAAAATCTCTGAAAACAACCCAAAACAAGGAACTTCGTCATACCACAAGGAAATTCCTCTAAGATGATGTAAGATAGTTAGGTACTAAGATATTTGATTGGGTTTTTAAAAATGATATTTATTTGAAAATTTCTTCCAATTACTATTCACAAGGCAATGGCTAAGAAGAGTCCAACAATAAAAATCTTATCATGATTATCAAAAGACTATGGAAGGTAATCAAAGAGCATGGCATATCATGTTAAAATAAGTTGTATGGGCTCATAGGATTACTCCAAAAAGGTCTACAGGAAATTCTCCATACATTTTGGTTAAAGGCAAGGAGACAAGATTTCTTATGCCACTTGAGTTTCTAGCTCTTGATATGGTCAAACAACTTGATATGATAGAGGAGGAACCTATGAAAAAAAGGTTGGAAAAGTAGGTTGAGTTAGAAGAGACTAGAAATGAAACTATGAGGAAGATAAAATTAAGTGAATCTATGAGGAAGATAGAACAACACTAAGCACAAATGGAAGATCTTTTGAAAAGAGGGAATCACTAGGAACATTTGAAGAAGGTGACATAGTACTAAAGTGGGATGAACTTAAAGCAAACCTAGAAAGAACACCAAATTTGATACATTTTGGAGTCGACCTAACACTGTCTTTGAGTGAAAATAGCATAATGCCAAGTCCATATGTCTAATATGGATGGTGACATGGATCCAATCCTAGTCAATGGGATAAACCTTGATCATTTCTTTTGAGGTATGATCTGAAATTTGTACATATTAGAGTAGGTATTTGATATTAAATAAGTGGTGTGTTACAAAATAGTCAGTTTTCTCTTAATTTTATTGGTTGGGATAAAGTTTGGAGGTGTTTTACAGTGTCTTGATGAATTACAGAAGTATGTAAGACTCTTTCATAAGATTTTTCAGGTTCATTTTGATTTTGTACCCAATGAATAAGTTTAGGCAACTAGTTTATGATGCTTAGTTGGAAAGTGTTCAGTAGATCTTTCCAAAAATGTTCCCTATTTTTGTTTTCAACTCAATCAGGTAGAGATGTGGCAACATTTACAACTAAAGATGAAAGGTAAATGTTTGATTTTGTTAATTATTTTTATCTCAAACATAAAATCTTTCTAAAGATTTTCAGTTGTATTATGTAAATTTTTTATAAGAGAAAAGATTACACAACTTTGTATAAACAAAAAATTGTCTTTTGATTACAAAAGTATAGTGTCCCGCACAAGCCATGGGAGTAATTTATTTAATGCAATATAAAAGGAAACTATACATTTGAAATGATAAATATGAAAGGAGCATGGATTTGTCATTCCCTGAATGACATACCCCAAGGTTGAAATGTTGTATCTTCATCTCCTTCCACTTTTTTCCTCCTAAGGATGCTTTGTTTCCCTAGAAATGCTTGCAAGAGATGAGAAAAGTTTGGTGTTAGAGCTCGAGATGTCTACTCTCTCCATATACATCATCAACAAATAGATAATCTACTCTCATAAGGCATCAAATTAGTTTTGTATTCATTACATATATCGGATAAAAATAGATCATCATCAATATCTATTAAATTATAAGCTTTATTATTTTATCTAACATGTTTGTTCTATTAGACAGGTACTCATCATTCATGGAAATGATTTAATGGGCTCAATGTCATAAATAAAAAAACATTTTCTCAACATAACACAATGAGTAAAAAATTATTAATAAGACTTTATGACATGTATTTAATGAAGAAAAAACAATGATGTGATGTTATAGTACATTATATGTGATGTTATAGTACATGCTTGATAGTGATACAGATCGGAGAAGACAATGACCATGAAGCATAACAAAGATAGCAGTGACAATGTCAAATATGAGAAAGGAGGAGATGCCAAGAATGATTGGTAAGGTCATGATAGTGTATGGTCATTAAATGAACCAAGATTTAAAGAAGAAAATGTTGAAAGTGCTGCAAGAACATGATTTTCATAGTCAAAGGACAGACCATGCATATAATGCTAGCTATGTTAAAGAGGACAATCATCAATATGAAAAAATTAGTTTCAAAGTATAGAGAATAAGGAAACCCATCAAATGTCAAAAGACATGATGATCAATGACAAAGTTCTCACTATCACACAGCAGATCAACACAATAGCAATTACTATTATAAAAGACAATGGCATTAACAGTAAAATGGGAAAAATAGTGATCATTCTAATGAAAAAAATAGTGAGCTCCAAAGATGAAATAATGAAAATGATGTTATAAATTTGAAGAAAAATGGATATTACTATTTTTCCATATAATGTAAACAATGATATATAATTAATGAATACATTATGAAGAAAATGGAAGTGGTAAAGGATGCGAAAAGCCAGTGATATCATGCATTAATATTGTAAAAGGCACATGTAATGATAGTGGGAAAGAATGCATCAAAATAATGACAAAAAATAATGCCCAAGGACAAAGGTCAAGGATATTTGAGGTTAGAGACACAAGGAATGTTTCAAAATAGTGAGCTTGAAAGTCTACAAAATCTTCCAATGCATAGAGGTCATATATCAGGTAGACTGCATCATTATCATAATATGTAGTAGAAATTGATGAAAAGATAGTGATACAAAAAAAATGACAAAGTAGTCATAATACAATCCAAAGGTTAGGTTATTTGACCAAAGGATAGATACTAAAGATAGCAAGGGTTCAAAAGTGAAGATAATAGTGCTCATTGCAAAAATAATAGTAGATAAATGTGAAAGGAGCGTTGAGTTTCATGTAGACAGAAGACCATTGAAAATGAACAATAGGTTCCAAAGGTTAATAATAATTTTTAATACATGAATAACAAATGTTAATGATGTAAAGAAACAATTTAAAAAGATCAAGTGTATCAGAGATTATGAAATAGTAGCTGATCTTAATTTGAATCTATAACAAGAGATCATTCACTTTTTGAGGGTTTCATACAATGCTTCAAGAGGACAAATTATTATTTTTCAAGAGAAATAGATTCACTATTTCACAGAAAAATATACCCACTATCAAAGGTTTCAAGATTCATTAGCTCTTCTTGTATAATACATTGACAATTACATGAAATATTTTTGTTGTCTTTGATGATTTTATGTTCATTGTTTTGTGGACATACATTAAAAGTAAAGGAAAATAGGTTCATTGTCTTGGAATGAGCATTCAATCCATAGAACAGAGGCATTCATTTCCCTTGATGAGAGAATATATTCATTATTTTTCATAGAATATGAGAACATTCTATAACTGTTATGGATAGAAAGGGAAATCAGGTAAAGAAGCTAGTAAATATAGTCACAAAATAGATTAAAATGATAGTAAAAGAAATGTGAATATACATGTGATTAAGGTTTCACCATTTAAAATAAAATGAGCTTCAGTCAGGGTCATGAAAGAGACTTGAAGATGCATTGAAATCATCAAAGGGGATCCTATTTCAATTAACATTCATTAGACATTCTTTTCTATCAAAATATAGATGGTAGCAAGGAAATAAATGTTATATGGAAGCAATAAAAGAAATAATTTGACTCAATTTAAAGAAGTAATGAGCATATAGGAATCAAGAAAATTCAATGGAAAAGGGGCCATAAATCAGTAGGATCATCTTCTTCCACACCACTTTGGAGTTCAGTCCAATAGCCAGAAAACCATAAAGAGATGAAAAGAGACAATACTTTCAAGTAGAAGGCAATCTAAATCACGGTGATGAAGGTATGTTTGGTGAAGAATTTGACACCTTCACATTGAAATCAAGTATAGTAAACAAACATAGATAGGAAAATCATAGTCATACAAGAAAATAATGCTATAAATGCAAAGAAAATAGTGATGTGCATGCAAGAGAATCCAAACCCTACTCTTTTTATATTAGAATAGTCATTTTTAGAGATTGAAATTCCTTCTATGGAGAAGTGAACAGAAACAAACCTAGAATCTAAAAATGGGTTTGAACAAAAGATGCCATTGTACAAAATATAATTATACAATAGTTTGCAAAGAATAGAACAAAGATTATGAGTAGTGTTAAGATTTCTAAGATATGATATAATAGTGATCAAACAACCCAAAATAAAGTCATATATTTGTATCAAAATAATTATTTTCACTATCAAAAGAGTGATTGCATGAGGACAGTGAAAGGCATGTCAACATGAATACAGAGCAATAGTAAAGAAAAAAACCTAGGATGAAAGGGGTTTGAAGAAATGAAGCCACAACATGAAAAGAAGGAAAAAAACCCTCAAAGTACCTAAAGAAGCCATGACCTACATAAAAAAACTCCAAAAACCCTATGAAACCTCAATATTGAAGAAACCTTGGTGGCACCTCCATAGAAACAAGGTAGAGAAAAAAATGGAATAAAATGAAATGAATGATTGGTGTTGGATTACAGAGAGGGGGTGAGTAATCCTTGACTATTTAAACCTTAAAAACTTTCTCTGATTCAACTCAGTGTCAACTCGGTCAGACAAACCTCAATATTAACTAATAATAGTAAATTAACTTTATCAATCAATAATAACATTTACAATAAACATTCAACACATATAACACCAGTATTTAATGTGGAAACCAAATTTGGGAAAAACCACTGTGGGAATTGTCACCCACTAAAGAAATACTCTTCTGAAGTATGCTCGGTTAAAAGCCAATATGGTTAAAGATTACAATGCACATTGTTAAATGTGACCCTATTAGGGGATTTTCCTTAGATCTATTAGGATCTTCACTCTGTTAGGAGTGGCCTACTTAAAGGTCTTCAAACACTCTTCTAGGATGTCACATCTTTCAAGGATTTACAATAAGACTGTTAAGTCCACTCGGTTAAGAGATTTTTCTACTACAAATGTTAATAAGAAACAGTATATAAATTTATCTATAAATATACAACTACCTTTTGCTTAACCAGATCCCTTGTGCACTCTATGTCTTCACTTCATTCCATCACTTTCCACTGGCTCCAACACTTCACTAATTTCTACTTTTTGACTCAGATTTCAACCTTTTATTTCCTCACTGCATCAGTTAGTGACTCAACAACACTTCAACTTTCTAGCCTTCTCTTCATACAATTTCATTCTTTATATAGACTTTTTTTTGCCTCTTAATCTCCTTTATTACATTTTCCTTTGATTAATTTCAACCATCTGATCATTCTCATAAACTAATTTAATGAATTTAGAAATTGGTAAAACATTTTATCATCACCTCAGAACTTGAACTTTCTTGGAACTTGTACCTTCACTTTGTTCCCTTTAGATCTATACCATAGATCATCACCTTGAATTTTTTGGATCATAGATCTCATCAACTAACTCTTCCTCATCCTTGGAATCTTCCAGCTCATCATAGCTCATTATTAAATGTCGTTATGATCCTTGTATTTAATTTATGTTCCTTGCTGGATGGCTAACTCTTTTTTCTTCAACTGAAATTTTGTTTACTTCACTTGGTAACTAACTTCGTGTACTCAGTACCTTGAATTATTTTTTCTTTACTGAAACTTAGCTTTCTTTTACCAAATATAACTTCTTCTTGCTCAATAACCAAATTTTTGTGTTTACCGACTCGCTCAATCTCTTTACCGACTTGATATAATAAAATGTTTAGTAGAAAAAATTATATCAACATAACCTTATCATTGTCTGATCTTTATTAGCTACCTAATTAAGTTCTTCAACTTCACGACATTTAACTTTCTCCTTCTTCTTAACTCCCTCAACTTATATCATACTCTGAATGATATGGAAACTCAATATAAACTAGAGATCAATTGCTTGACATCATTGACAAGATAATAACTAATCTAATCCTTCTACAATCTTGTATACCATTGATCATTATCGGTCTTCATCAACATCACCATCATTTATAGTAACAATCTCCCTATTTGGCACTGATGGCAATACTCACTGTGAATTGATGATGGCAACAGTTACTGACTTGTCTTTTACTTCCCTCTAAGAGTTATCTTCTTCTTTCTTATTTTCTTGTTCTCCCTCTATAATCAATTGTTTAATTCTCCCTCTTTCTCTATAATCATCAATAGTAATATTCTTCCTCAATAGCATATTCTTCCTCTTTGACAACAATGCCAAAGACACATACTTTTGAAAACTTTGTTTAGGAATTGAATCATACCTAACATGTATTGATTTCTCATTGCATACATAAAAATATTTCACAACTTCAGGCATCACTCAAAGAGTGAACACCAGCATCAACTCACAAAATAGATAATCTAATGAATTCTTGAATTGATGCAACATGCATCTTTCCTTAGTGAATATTGGATAGGGGAAGAACCCATGATTTACCTCTGAGATACTCAAAAACATCCTTCGATAGTGGCTTGGTAAATATATCTTATATCTACTTCTTTGAATTCACATACTCCAATATCACATGCTTGTCTTGAACTTGTTTTCTCAAGTAATGATACTTGATAGAAATGTGCTTTGTCTTTGAATGCATCACCGAATTCTTTGATATGTTGATAGAACTTGTATTATCACAGTAAATAGTAAATGGATCAGTAATCTCCTCTTGCATATGTTCAAGTAGTTGTTTGATCCACATGATGTTTGAAAAATTCATAGCTACTACTACATACTCATCCTCGACAGTAGACTGTAAAATACAACTCTATTTCTTGCTTAGCCATGATGTCACTAATCTTTCTCCTAAAAATAATTCTCCTCCACGTGTACTTTTTATATCATCAATGTTTCCAACCCAATTAGCATCAATGTACACCTTTAGATCAAAATCTCCTCCTTTCTTGTATAATAGACCAAAATCTTCAATCCCTTTCAAATATCTAAATATTCTTTTGACTATAGACATGTGTGTTTCCTTTGGATTGGCATAAAATATTGCAACAATGCCTATTGCATGTGCAATATTAGGTATGTTATGTGCAACATATTGTATCTTACCAATCATTGATCAGTAGAGTGTTTCATTTACTTCCTCTATCTCATATTTCTTTGACAATTTGTAACCAATAGCCATCAGTGTGCCAAACGGTTTTGAAAATAAAAGGTATTGATAAATAATGTGAATGTTTCAACTTCTTCCCTGAGATTGATGAAAGATACAACTTGTGAGGAACAAATACCAAACCAGTGCCTAATCCTAAGGGCAACAGAGTCATAATGAAAATCAACAAGTAAACCCTAACAGAAACACAATAGTATGCCTTACACACTACGAAAACTCCAAATAGGTTGCCTTACAAACCATTTTTTTAACCAAATATTGTTATCATCAAAGATCCATACAAATATATTTACTCTCCAAGATGAAATATAAGCACATTTAATTCTTTCCTTGAAGGAAGCTCATTAAACAGTCAAGCAGGTTGCTTTACAACTGGTATATTTCAAATGCCTAACATGAAAAACATACAAGAGTAAAATACATAAGCAAAGAGATAACAACAATATATGGTAGAAGTTGTAGTGTATTTGTATTAAAATCAACTTGCCACTTACACTCACAATTCCATTACTCAGAAGACCAAACACAAAGCTTGGTGATCTGCTCCTAAGCAATCCAGTTCTATTTTCTATATCTTTTCAATCTCTACTCCATTTTTTCTTACCAACCCTTTACAAAATGAGCTTTTAACTCTTTATAGCCTTCTCACAACCACCTTGGAATTCCCTCATTAATGGGAATGCAACAAGCTTCGGGTGGTTGGAAAACCTAACTCCTATTAAAACATAAAAATACAACAAAATATACAACCAACCCGCAGGTGGTGAAAGGACAAGACTTTTTCGGATCATGGTACATCTTTGGCTGCTCAAAAACTGACACCCTCAACTGCAAATATTTATGATAGCTCCTTGATTTCAATGAGACATGGTGACCACCATTTCAGGCTAACCTACACCATTCTTGAATGGTAGCTTATCAAACTTGTCTTCCTTGGATTAGGTGTCAGGTGTGTCAGATGTCCTTTTCAATCTTCATCCAAAATATCCAAATCAACTATGGTAGATCTAGCCTTTTTGGGCTTTGTCTTTTCATCCCATGCAGTTACCTGTTCCTCTGTCAGCCGATTAAAACCTTGGACAAGTTTTAGTTGGGCTTTTTGTCTCTCCCATCTGGCATCCATAATTGCCTTAACATCTGACACAAACTTGGTGAGGTCAACCTCTGCTTTGATGGCTTCATCTAAGGCCTTATTGAAGCTCTCTAAATCAACACTATTATTCTCACCCAAAAATGCCTCTTTCCTAGGCAATAGAAGATCAACATCTGATCTCCAATTATCAAAGCTCTTTATTGTCCCATCTATACTTAAAATTTAAGGGATGAATTTGTTGGTATAGGAGCTGAGCATGGCTATCTTAGCCTCAATCAAATTTTCCTTACCCTTGAAAAGTGGTAGAATGGCTTTAATTCTGTCAATCTCCTCACCAACTCCTACAACTGTCTCTGGTATGTCACTCCCCATTGATTGAGCAAAAATCAATCTCTCAAAAAGTGGTGCCCTGACAGACCACACTGTATGAAACTCACTCAAAATATGCACATAACTGTTGACCTCCTTTTGCAATCCTGGCAATTTTCCATAAGCATTATAAACTAGGTCAAATTTATCCTTGATTGTGTTCAACCTATGTTGCAAAACACTCAATAGGGCTTGCAATACTACCTCATTCTTTTCATCATTGATCTTTTTCAATTCAGCTACCACCTCCTCATCTGTCATTCCTTGTGCCTCTATTGCCACTGGTTTTTCAGGAGGTGCAGGGGCTACTACATGGGTATTTATAATTTGCAATTGTAGGTCCTCTGCATGCTTCTCTAATACTATGACTTTTATTATCTGCCAGTCCCTATCCTTCACTAGGGCATTGTAATCCTCCAAGAGGTTGCCATATCTCTCTGATAGCTATTTAGTTTTATCCTCATTTAATCTTGCAAATTAGGTCAAAACCTAAGAAATTTCTAGGTCCCCTATATTGTGGATTGACCACACTATTTTATCTCCCTCCATTTGTTCTTTTACATTCAAAATTTATGGTTTCTTGTCTTTTGGATATAGACTCCACATTGCCAAGGCCTAACTTTTTGGGCTATACCCAAATCCTCTTATTATGTCCCCTACTTGGGTCTCAGAAGACAGAGTAACATCTTCTTGTCTCTTTATTTGATCCATTATGAAGTTAGTATACAAACTCCACCTCGGCACAAGCAACATATTACTTTTTTTCACTAATTCCCTGGCCTCATCTGGAGTAATATTTTCCTCCTCGAGGTCATATTCTTTCAATTGTTGTAATGCCTCATCTGGCACTTAACCCTCCTTAGTTATTTGTACACTTGAAGCCACCTGTTGCTGCTTATGCCATAACAAGAAACTTTTGAATTCCTCAAAATTCACAAAACTATCATCCTTCATGAAAGCCTCTTGCTCAATTAATCTTTCATCCTGGCCTAAAGCCAGAGGCAACTCTACATCTTTAGTTTCATACTTCTGTTGCCTTTTAGCCTCTCTGACTGCTTTCCTAATTTCATGGTGATGAAAGCTAGTCCCTGAGTAGAGGGCACTCACTCTGTCTTTCCTCCTCCTTTGTGAAGGCTCGCTAGTTAAAAACTTTTTCTTTTTCTTTTGAGGCTCAACAGTATCCTCAAAACTAGGCAATTCAGCAAGATCTACATTTTCTTTCTCCTCCCCAGGCCCTTTGGCCATTGGTTGTTCCATAGTGGGTGGACTATATATGGGGTAGCCACCATCACTATCCTCATCACATTCTAATTCTGAATGGGCCTTTTTGCCCTAGTTAGCATCATCAATTTGATCCCTCATGGATTCAACAAGTGTGTCAAATTGAGCCATCATCTGCTCAAGTCTTTGGAAGTAAGGCAAAGTGGGAAAGAAACCCCCGAATACTAATCCTTTTCCTTTAAACTCCTCAATTTTGTGTAACCGATCCAATTGCCTAATTCTTTTCTCCACCTCATCATCCTCAATGATGTTTCTGATCACATCTTCTTCAAGATAATCCTCATGTAGCTTATTGAAAGGAATGGTGGGCATGTAGTATTTCCTTGCAGCAGCCATGAAACCTTCTGTATCCACATACCTATGTGGTGCTGCAAACATCCTATACTTCTCTAACCAATCATTTACTTTACTGAATGCTCCTTTTCCAATTGTAATATAATGCACCCTGAAGTGTCGAGGAGTGAGAGTCCCCTTTCTATGGGAAGCCAAGTGTTCTCTTTCTGTCAACATGAGTTGCTAGACAAACTCTAGAAATGCAACTCTTGGTGGTACATAGAATGGGAGTAGATGAGGAGGCTGAGGGCATCCATAAACCCTAATCATTGTATAGCTTGTCTCATAGTAAATATCTCCCCAATTGTGACCCTTGGTCCAATTATGAATAAATTGTTGGGGTCTCACCAACTGCAGGACCTTGGTGGGTAATCTTGAGCAATTCACACCCAAACTCCCGAGAATGGGGAACACAATCCAGTTCTCAAAAGCACTAAAATCTTGCCTAGGGTACAAAGGGCTCCAGACTCCTAACTAGAACTGAACTGGGTTAGGCTATCCATTCCACATCATTTGTGGTTTGAGATCACTCAAATTTATTAAGCCATAATTGTGATACATAATTAGATGCATCAGCAGGGAGTAATGCATGAACCTGGGTTGAGAACTAGAGGTGAAATTCTTCAAGGACAACAGACCCTCATGCATCTTTTTTATGATATAACCAATAAATTCATACCCTTTTCTCACCATACGACTCTATGAATCCATCACCAGCATCAAAATATCAGATGTAATCCTCTCAGGACCTGCATCAATTCCTAAAACCTAGCATATCCCATATGTAATGTATTTCATGTAAAACTTCAAGTCTTTGTAGGCATACAGAACCGATCTGGCCATAGGTGCAATATTGTTTTTATTCTCCTTCGGCATGTGATTCTTAATCTCCCTGGAGATCAGAGCAGCCTCTCTAACATATATATTTGCTAAAGCTTGTAAGTTGATTTCCATGGCCATTGGAAACTGAATTCTGAAAGCATTCATGAAAGAATTTCGGTCTAAGATTATCAAGGGTGAACCATCCTCTTTTCTAATGGTCTTTGAGAGAGGATCATGTCTTTGAGATAGCATGAGAAGCAAGTCCACATCTAGAAAAACCTTCGGGACAATCAACTTGGCCAACCCTGAAGTCCAAGGGTTTGAAACTGGTATAACACTATCATGGTTCTTGTAGAAATATGTAAACAGGCACATGCCTATGATCTCTGGAGTTTTAGCATCCCTATAGTAAGCTAGGTCATCGACAAAAATATCATCACTGACCTTTTTTTTTTTTAGAAGAACTGGGCAAGAGAGTGAGAAATTCATCTGGAAAACTTTCCTTTACTTTCTCCTTCGACCCCGGCTGGTAGAAGCTCTGCTTGCTGTCGTCTGACTCATCCTGACTGTAGCTCTAGAAATTCTTCTACAAATTCACTGATCACACTGCAAGTTCAGAAAGCTTAGAAAACCTAGCACTCTGTACTTCTCCAATAAGCTTCGTAACTCTCAAATGAGCCACCTCTAGTAGTATTAACTTGCAACATTGAATGTGCCACCACGTCTAACATCTCCAGCCAACAAAAGGTCACTTTCACCATTACTTCAGCATGCACAGGGTTTCAATTTACTAGTCATAGCTGAGAAATTTTAAATTTTAACATTTCGCAATCTGGTGACTGAAGAAAAAGGCACATAGTCATTTTACAAATTTGGCACTTTAGAAAGGTATTCTGAGATCTAGCGACTAAGAGGAAATCTCGTAGTCGCGGAATAATTTTGACTTTTCAAACTTCATTCTAAGATTAGGTGACTCAGCCATTTGGAGATCTAGCGACTGAAGAAAGTGATACATTAATTTATTCTATTTTGAGAACTGGTGACCATAGTCAAAAACTATAGTCGTGGCAATATATTTGTCTTTGAAAACTTTTAGCGATCACCTGACCTGGAGATCTGGCAACAAACCTGAAGTCTCATAATCTTATAAAACTTTAACTATTTGACTTCTTTCTTGAGATCATGTGACCATCATTGATCTCATCCTTCAATTCATCTAGCGGTCCAGATTAAGTCGTGAGAAGATTTCATGACTAACCGCCTGATCCTGCGACCCGAGAAAACTGTGTCACTGAATCGCTGAAAGCTTACCACTTAACTGTCAGGAACTTGAGATCACACGACCATACAATCGCTACATCACTGAATACAATCATAACCACAGGGCCAAAACACTTCATTAACCCTCACTTGACCTCGGGCAAATCTAGAGACTTGGTGACAAAGACTTCTCGCTAAATCTCACAATCTTTAACTTAACTGGGGTTTAATCCCAAGAACACATGACTGAGGCATTCTCCAAGTCACAAGAACATTTCTTCACTTTGGGTTAAGACTGGAGATCAAGTGCCATCCACATGATCAAAAATCATCAACGGTTCTCAATAAATCTAACAATCCTTTGTCACCTAACTACCACATTCAAAGATTTGGAGACAACTACGTCATAGAATAACTAACCACCAAAGAGATAGTCATCAACATCGAGAGATCACGTGACCAATAGAACTCTCAATCACTAAATGGAAAGATAAACCATCATATTATTACGAGATCAAGAGACAACCGCCAAGGAAGACCGTTGTTCCATCTCAAGATTCAGCGACCAAAGAGAAAACTCATGATCGTCGGATAAAAGGCCACTTAAATAAATCATTGAGAGATCTCCCGACCATAGGAAAAACTAATTCAGAGATTATGAGACTATATTCTCTTAGTGACAAATCAAATATAGTAGTCGCTAGATCTCAAGACTATCATTGTGAGATCTGGAGACTAAAGGTGAAACACCAAGTCGTTAGATAATAAGGAATATTCTGAAAAGCTCACAAGATCGGGTGACAAAGGCTTTCAAGCATTTGCTAGACAAATGGGAATATTCCTAAACCTTAAGGAGACTCAGTGACTAAGAGGAAAATAGAAGCACACATGCAAATTTGAGACTTCATTCATCCGATAAAGTAACAGAGAATTAGAATGCTGATGACCTAAACTAGGGTTTTTATGACTTTTCATAGGCAATCAGACCTAGCAAACCCTAAAGACTGCAATTTTTTCAAGATCATCCATAAATTTAGGGCAAAAAACAAAAAACAATATTTCTAACCAACAAGGTGTATGCCCATACCAGAGTTCATAAGGAGTTTTATTTGTTCCTTTCTTCAATTGTACTCAGTTGAGGGTGTAAACAGTAGTACTAATTGCTTCTCTCTAGTATGTTTGTGTAACCTCTTTCTCAATCAAAAATGTTCTAGCACAATCAACTATTGATATGTTCTTTCAGCTATGCCATTTTTTGAGGAGTTCTCAGTGCAGAGACTTTTCTTGTGATTCCATTCTCATTGCAGAAGATAGTAAATTCATCAAAGATAAATTCACCACCTCTATTTGATCTTAAACATTTGAGTTTCTTACCTATTTCCTTCTCAACTCTTTCTTTATACCATTTAAACATTTTGAATGTATCAGACTTTTCTTTTAGAAACATTACCGAAATCATCCTTGAGTAGTCATCAACAAACAAAATGAAATATTTATCACCATAATAGCTTTGTATTCTCGTAGGGCCTAGAGATCAATATGAATTGATTCCAATATACCATTAGATGAGTAAGACTTGATTGAAAAACTTGATTTAGTCATCTTACCAATCTAACAGTCCTTACACATAACTTTATCAGGATTTATCAATCTCGGTAAACCTCTGACTCTATTCTTTTTTCTCACCTTAATCATGTTGCCAAAATTTACATGATAGAGTCTTTTATGCCATAACCATACATCCTCAACTTTAACATACAAATAATTTTTTGTTGGAGTATCAAGGTAGAATAAGTTACCTTTGGATTATTCACTGGTTCTAATCAAATCTCTGGAATCATCATAGATCTTCACTTTTCTATTCTAAAACTCTAGTCAATGACTAGAGCTATTCAATTGTGCAATACTCAAAAAGTTGTACTTGAGTCCTTGAACCCAATAAGAATTATCACATTTGATCTTTTCATTCACCATAATGGATCCTTTTCCTCTTACAAAACATGGAGCATCATTTCCAAGTCTAACAACTCCTCCATCATATTCTTCTAAATTTTCAAACTTATAAATGTCACCAATCATATGATATGAAAAGCCACTGTCAATTATCCATGGGTCAGTTTTTCTAACTTGAGAAATAAGGAATTTTTCATCTTCGTACCTTTCTTCTGCTAAATCATCCTTCATAACAACATAGAACACTTCCTCACTTTATTTGGTCTCTTCAGATTCATCATTAGTTATTCCTTCCTTAGCTAGGTAGCATGACTTATTTCCTTTATCCTTGAAGTCTATAAACCTTCGGTATCAGTTCTCCTTCTTGTCACTTTTATCATTCATGTCATTATCAGGACACCTAGATGCAATGTGACCAATCTTGTTTCAATTAAAATATTTTAGAGGTAGTTTACCTTTATACTTTCCTTTTCCTCTTGGTAGTCTCTTTGCTAGCAGTGATTCCAAGTATTCTTGTTCTTTTCCCTCAGTTAGTATACTATCATATTCACTTCCATCTAAACTATAGTGATTATCTCTTTCTTTTCTTCAACTACCAATGGTTAAAGATGATGTAAAAGCTATTTCAATCTTTGGTAAACTATTACCAAAATTACTAAACTCAAATGCAGTCATCTTACCGATCAAGGAATCAAGGGTAACAATATGATTAGGTATGGATCTTAGTTTATGATTAGTAGAGACTCGAATAGCATATTTAGGTGAAAGAGTTCTAAGAATTTTTGGTGTACGAGCACCTAGGTTCTTAGGTCTACCCTAATTAATTTTGGCTTGTAAGTGAATTTGGCCAAGTCACTAATCAATAAGGACTAAGAATGAGTCCCAAGTGTGTTGTTATGTCTTTAGAAAGTCTTTAGGATGTGTGGGAAAAAATTTGCCAAGGTGTACCTAAGACTTGTTATGGATTTGTCTTCTATGTCATAAGTTGTCAGCATATTGCATAGTTGGGCCAAGGTCAAATTGGCCTCCAAATGTATGGAATTGAAGTAAAAAGAGGTCAAATGGGTTTAGATATACTCATAGGATCAATCTACACTCTTTTGAGTGTTTTAAGTAGAATTGACAACAAAAGTTGCAAAAGTTGTCAATGACAACATTGCAACTTTGCAATATTATTTTCATGACAACATCAACAAGATTGCCCAAGGAAGGAAAGAAATAGTTGAGGGTCAGTTTGGGAATTTTTGGCTCAAAGCATGAAGATATTTAAGACCAATCCCATTCTTTGATCAAGATTGGTATATTGTATATATTGTTTGACATTATAAACTAGACTAGTTTTCTGCAATTCCAGTGACAGACGGTTTGAAAACTCAAGCATCCAAGTGTTAATGGATTGATTTGAGAAAAAAAATTTCATGATTAGATAGGAATTTGTATATACTTTATTTAGTTTTTAATCAAAGGTTTAGTTTTCTATTTTTTTAGGAGAATAAAAATCCTTCCTCTGTGACTGGTTCATTGGTCCATATAGAGTTGGAGGACTTTAAATGGCTCTAGCATAAATTTCATCGGTGGGTATTGTATGGCCTTTTGGAATATTCTAGGGAATTGTAAATACTTTTTAAATATGGATTTTTGGGTCAATATTTTTAGGTTAACCATTTTTACCATCAAGCCCTGGGCGATATAGGGTGTACCTGGCTAGGAGGCTTGACTGTTGCAGAGTGAAGATGGAGGGTTTAATGGATTGGAAAAAATGATCCAAGATCATGGATGTGTAGAAAAATGACCAAAGAGTTGGTTTGATAGAGGATAAGGTGTGATGAATCCATTTGTGGGTCATTTGAAACCATAATGTCCATTGTAGTCTAAAAAAGCTTATAGCCCTTAAAAATAGGCCTATTCTTATGAAGTGTACAGATAGTTTGGGCTCAAGATACCCTATAAATCCTTGAGTCCTCTGAAAAGGGTATCATAAATACCAATTTGTTTGGGACCTTATTTGGTAAGTTTCATATTTCTTGTCTGAAAGGTCAATTAGGAGACCTAATTAGGCCTAAAAGGCTACTAGCCCTTTTTACAAGGTTTCAAGAGATTGTTTGCAAACCCAAGAAGGTTGTGAGTAAGATAACACTTAAACTAGTGGAAATGGTTGGTTTAGAAGCCCCTCCATATTATTTACAGTTGAACAAGGTTGTGGTGTGATAGAAGGTGGACTTAGTGAGTTGAGTCCATGAAGGAGTGTAGAAGTGGTGTTGAGTACAAACTTGGTAGTGAGGTCTTCGAGAAGAGAGTCATTGAGGGAAGAGTTCCTCTAGAGTAGGGTCATATAAAGAACCCTAGAAAGGTCAAGAGAAGGACCTTCTAGGATTCCATAAGGAAGTATGGCTTAGGATTAAAGATCTCCCTATCAATTTTTCTTACCACTTCTTCTCCAATTAATCTTCCACTGGAACCTTTGATAGCACTAACTACTTCCTTAATTCTAAAACTATATTGTGAAATGTTTTCTTCTTCTTTCATTATCACCTCATTAAATTTTCCTTTGAGACTATCAACCTTTTCTTTTTTTACATGTCTATCACCTCCATAAACAAGTGTAATTTTATCCCACATCTCTTTTGTTGTATTACAGTCCTTTATGTCATTAAACTCAACATCGATCAAGGAGGAAGTAATTTCAATTATTACCGAGTTTCTTTTCTCTCATCTGATCATTTTTTATCGGTCCAGGAGGTAGTGGTGTGTAGTCATTATCCAAATGGTTGAGTGTAGACTCTCCAATTTCAGATAGGTATAACCTCATCCTATTTTTCCATGTAGAGAAACTCTCCTTGTTTAACTTTAGTACTTCTCTCCTATACATCTTTAGATCTTTTACTCAATTCTTTCAAGATTATCCCTTTAGAGTACTTATCTCTGATACCAATTGTTGGATTACGGAAAGGGGGGTGAATCAATAATCCTTGACTATTTAAACCTTAAAAACTTTCTTTGGTTCAACTCGGTTAGAAAAACCTCAAAATTAACCGATAACAGTAAATTAACTTAATTAATCAATAATAACACTCACAATAAAAATTCAACACATATAACACCAATATTTAACATGGAAACCCAATTTGGGAAAAACCACTGTGGGAATTGTCACCTACTAAAGAAATACTCTTCTAAAGTATGCTTGGTTAAAAGCTAATATGGTTAAAGATTACAATGCACATTGTTAAATGTGACCCTATTAGGGGATTTTCCCTAGATCTATTAGATATTCACTCTTTTAGGAGTGGCTTGGTTAAAGGTCTTCAAACACTCTTCTAGAATGTCACCTCTTTCAAGGATTTACAATAATATTGTTAAGTCCACTCAGTTAAGATATTTTTATGCTACAAATGTTAATAAGCAATAGTATATAAATTGATCTATAAATCTGCAACTACCTTTTTCTTAATCAGATCCCTTGTAGACTCTTTGTCTTCACTTCATTCCATCACTTTTCATTGGCTCCAACACTTCATCAATTTCTACTTTCTGGCTTGAATTTCAACCTTTTCTTTCTTCACTACATCATTCGGTGACTCAAAAACACTTCAACTTGTCAGCCTTCTCTTCATACACTTTCATCCTTTATATAGACTTTGTTTTGCCTCTTAATCTCCTTTATTACGTTTTCCTTTGATTAATTTCAACCGTCTGATCATTCTCATAAACTAATTTAATGAATTTAGAAATCGGTAAAATGTTTTATCATCACCTCAGAACTTGAAATTTCTTGGAACTTGTACCTTCACTTTTTGCCTCTTAGATCTATACCATAGTTCATCACCTTGAATTTTTCAAATTGTAGATCTCATCAACTAACTCTTCCTAATCCTTGGAATCTTCCAACTCATCACAGCTCATCATTAAATGTCATTTTGATCCTTGTATTTAATTCATGTTCCTTGCTCGGTGGCTAACTCCTTTTTCTTCAACGTAAATTTTGTTTACTTCGCTCGGTAACTAACTTTGTATACTCGGTGACTTGACTTGCTTTCTCTTTATCGAAACTTACTTTCCTTTTACTAAGTTACTTCTTCTTGCTTGATAACCAAACTATTTTGTTTACTAACTTGCCCAATCTCTTTACTAATTTGATATAATCAAATTTTTAGTAGAAAATAATTATATCAACATAACCTTATCATTGTCTAATTTGTATTAGCTTCCCAATTAAGTTCTTCAACTTCACAACATTTCACTTTCTCCTTCTCCTTAACTCACTCAACTTATATCATACTCTGAATAATATGGCAACTCAATATAAACCAGAGATCAATTGCTTGACATCAATGACAAGAAAATAACTAATCTAATCCTTCTACAATTTTGTATACCTTTGATCACTGTCAGTCTTCATCATCATCACCATCAGTTATAGTAACAATTAGTTATGTGTTTAGGGTTTTATTTTACCCTAAAGTGGCTACAACACTTAGGCTTTTTGCCTTTATTTTATTTATTTTTACATTTTCTTCAAACTAATACCCATGTTAAAGTGCCATATGTTTCTTGTGTTTTTTATTTTTGCATCAAATGTGAAATGTAAAATATCACTTAAGTGATGAAATACAAATCATTTTAGTAATATTGAAAATGGTGCAAAATAAATAGCTTTTGTTAAAGTACCAAGTATATGAGAAAGTTGGAGAAGTTGATAGACAAGTGCAAAGACTGTAGGATTTGTTTTGAACTAGTGTAGAGGGAGTTTAATGCATTTTTAAATGCCTTTATGGTAGGATAAGTTAAGGCTTGACCTTTTCTCCATCTTTAAAACTTTTAAGATTTTTTTAGGGTGTTGGAAAATAGGCTTTTTTTTGTGCTCGACCAAGGAGTTTGAAGTTCCTATCTTTGTGCAACTACTTAGAAATACATAAAGTAACTTCAAGTTGTATTTTTGAAGTTAGTTCGTAGCATTTTTAGACTACATTGTAACCTTTTTGGGTTCTTTTTGAAAAAAATAACATTTTGTAACTTATTTGTGCAAACATGTATAGTAGTATTACACATTTGAAGATCAATAAAGTTTAAAAAAAATCCTTCTTAGATTATGGCATGTTGTGTGTGTTTAAATAGTAGCACCTTTTATGCAAAAATACATGCATGTTTGTAGGTTGTAGGTTGTGCTAGTGATACAAGTATTCTCAATTTATTAGGAAATTACATTCTTCTTGCTAGGATTTTGAAAATCATATCCTTTATATTAAATGATGATGAAAAAGCATATGAATTATTGATTTGTGCATGTGAAATATTTTTTGTTGATCAAATTGTGTGTAAATTCAATTGTAAAAATCTTAAGAAATCATTTTGGTATATCACCTTTTAGGAAATAGTTTTCATTTTCATGTTTCCTTCTTACCCTTTCCCCAGAAAATCTTTAGTTTAGTTAGTTTTAGGTGAACACCATAAGAGCCATTTTACATTAATGATTAGCTTCCATTATCTGAGCCCACAATTAGGGAAGATTTTCAATGTTTTACCAATAGGCTAAGTTTACATAGGAAGGGTGCATTATTTAGGCAATAACAGTGATAACATCAAGTCGCATCTTTTGGCTTTTGACAACAAGGAAAACAACAAAGAGAAAAATGAACAACAATCTCCCCATTTGTCCTTGGTGACAAAAACACAAACTTTTCCCCCATTTTGGCAAAAAAGACAAAGGAAATGTGATAAATATGTAACCAAAATAAACTACATAGGAAAAGAAGAAATGCCATTGTGCCTATACCAAGCCTATCATCATGATTTGAACTAAAAATAAAAATAGTCTAAAACATTTAGAACCACTGTGAGGACAAAAAGACCCAAAAAGATCACTATATAGAGTTGAAATGTGATGATAATATTATCAAAGATACTAAATAACAATCCGCAATACTTGCAAAAGTATTGGCCAACAAGAACCAAAGATCAAAAATTAGATATTCATAGGAGCATGATATGAAGGATATGCACATAATCATATATGCACAAAGTGTACACAACAAAAATTATTATCACTGTCCAAGATACCTACCAAAGACCATTGTCAAGTATAGAAATAAAAAATCAATATCCATACATATAAAGAGTAAAGAATCTTAAGACATAACAATAGGAACAATTAACATGTAAGGTAGGGATAAAAGATAAACATGTACAAATCCCCCTAAAATGCCACAAAAATATGAATTAGTGAAGAGAACTAAGGGAGAGAACACCAAGTCTATCTCTTAAAGCTTCAAAGACTACCTTGGGGGAATCGCTTTGTAAAAATATCAACCACTTGTTCATCTAATGCCACATAGTCCAGAATAACTTCGTTGGACAAAAAAGTTTCCCTTATAAAATGATACATCATAACAATATGTTTATTTTTGGAATGTACGACATAATTTTTTGAATATTTATATTGCTAGTGTTATCCCACAAAATGTGCACAGGTTGAGATACTTCCACTTTTAATATCTTTCAAGGTTTGAACCATCCATAAGACTTGAGTAAAACATGTGGATGAAAAGATATGTTTTGTTTCAGCAGTTGACAAAGACACAAAGTCTTTTTTCTTATTGTGCCATGTTAGGTAAACCTGCTACCCAAGAAAAATGCACCTTCAAAAGTGTTCTTTATGTCATTGATACATCTTGCCTAGTTAGCATCAAAATAGGATAGAAAAGTAAAATCATTATGTCTTGGATACCACAAGCCATAATCAATAGTACTTTTTTGGTTCCACAACACCCACTCCATTTCTTCTGGTTTCTTAGCCTAATGGGGACCCCCCTTTTTTTAGCTTTTTCCATCCCGTGGAGTCTTTAATTACACATGGATAAATACTTAGTGAGTCAGATTGTGACCATTAAAAAGGGTCCCGGTAGTTGAGTATCTTTCCTAGTGTCCTTTTAGGTTTGATTTTTCCTTTAGAGTCTTAGATTTTGGTCCCCTTTTGTTTCGTGTTGAGTTCTAGTCAATTTGAGGTTTTTTTTGCACTTTCACACTATTAGAGGTCTATCTACCTCTATAACTACAAAAGCTCAATGCTTCGATGAACTGTGAATGCATGTAGGAAGTGTGAATTTTCAACGTTTCATAGTCTAAAAAATGTTTTGGACTGTGAAGGTCTGAAATCCTGCATTAATGACAACTAACATCATCAAGTTTTTTGCTTATAAATTGCCTTCGGGGGTCTTTTTTTGGGTCATTCTAAGATTGAAGTCTTCGAAGAGTACTCTAGAAATCAACTTTTTCTTGTGCATTTTTTTTCTCTCCATTTGTAGAATTGTGTGCTTTTCTTTGTGTTTCGAGGTAGGTTTTTTATTTTTAGCTCGTTGTTTGTTAAGTTTTATTCATGTTTACACTAAGGTTTTTTTAGATTTTAGATAGGTTTTTGTAAGATTTGTTAGTTTTTAAGCCTTAGTTTGAAACCCTAGGGTTAGGGTTTTAGTCTTTCATTGTTAGACTTCAAAGTTTCACACTCTGAGGTTCTTCATACACCAAAAAAGACAACAACCAAGCTAAGGAAATAAAATGGCTATCCCAGACAAATTCAACATTTCAGCTCTTCACATTCCGCAAAACCCTTCACACCCCATGGGAGAAACATTATGAAATTCACTTTCTGCCATGATGCCTTCACACTTTCGGGTTTTCAAACCCCTCTAGTTGCATTGCACACCACAACTCCTCTAATCCAAAAACCTCATGACCTAATTGCTCCATGTTTTCACACCCTTGCACTTTCATGCTTGTGCACTCCCAAATGACTTACGCACTTTGACAATTTTCATCATCGAAAACCCTCAAAATTGCACTTTCATGCTTTTGGCCCCAATTTTTGCTTTTTTTTTCCTTTTAAACTGCATAATATGTGTCATACTACAAAGTCCCAAAACACTGAAAAACATTAGAAACTTGGTTTTATTGTTGGTATTCCTTATTTTCTTAGTTTCTTTTGGTATTTTAGGGTCTAAATTAAGGTCTTTAGATTAGATTGGTGTTAAAATATTTTGAACAACTCTATTTGTGTATAGATAATCAAAGATGTCGACTCCAAAGCCCATGAAATACAAGTAGGTAGGATACCATGCCCCATCCAAAATGGACAATCTCTACAATGAGATACCTAACACTGATATAGGGCATGTGGACTAGGCCTCATTCTTGACCTAATGTACTTAACCTAATAACAAATATCTAGACTACACCTCGCTTGTACTAGTGGGTTTGGTCAATGTGGCATCTCACCCAATTTCCATCCTATCCCCTAATTTGATCCTAATACTAGACGAGCACTGTGTTGAGGATGAAAAGGTAGTGAAGAAAATTATAAGAGACATTGTACTTGACCCCAAGCTAGATAATATCAAATATGTCTTCTATTTGTAGAAAGTTTATAATTATTACCTGATCACCATTGATCGAGGATTGAGGCGGTTCAAGAGAAACCCCAAGGTCTATGACTTAATAAATGATAAAGACTTGATTAAACCCCTCAAGAAGGATAAAATGGACATAATTGATATGAGGAGAGGGTACCTGGTGGATGACATGGGATATGTAGTGACTCTACCAAGAAGGATTTATGGTCTTCCCATTACATAATAGCTTGAACCGTGGATGGTACACATGATGAAAAAGATCAAAACTAGGAAGTACAAAATCGATCAGGCAAGCATAATAAGTGATAACCTCCATGATCAACTCACAATGGTAAATAATGACCCCAAATTCTATATGATAATTTAAATTGTATATATACTAGCTACCAAGGCCCATTACCCATGGATGTCTTGTGTTGGGTCTTTCAAGGATGCCAATTCTTGGCCTTATACCATCTACCCTCAATTAGTTTGAAAGGAGAAGTTGAAGGAGGATAGCCCTGAATACTAAATTGGGATTGATTCTTTTTTTTTTGTAGTTATTAGATTGATAGAAGGATATTATGCCAAAAGGTTATTAGAAGAAGCAGTTTCAAAGATCTACACTATAGCCGCATACTTCATCCAATTCAGAACCTTTTCTTACCTTAGAATTGTAGGGTGCACTTTGGCTCCCATGAAGCTCCCAAGATATCCTTCAGATAAGATTGTACTCATGGAGATAGCCTAGCAACTCATCAATTCCTATGAACATATTAAGATGAAGAAGAAACATTGTTGGGATTTTCCAATTTCTATTGGACCATACTCTGTTCAGGACATTAAAGTTTATAAATATATAGAACTAGAATGGGATGAATTTCCTCTAAATGATTGTGTTTTGATAAGGCCATATTTTAATCCAATAGGTGCATACATCCATATTACAGGAAATTTTTATAAGCATGAGTTGCATTTAGAAGATCATTGGATGAACTATGTAGATGACTACAAGGTTAGAATCAAATATCATTGTAGGTTAGAGATTGGTTTTACACAAGAGGTTTTGGAAGTGATAATTTCTCAAAAAGCTTGGGACAAGGATAGTGAAAATATTTTGAATCCTATATACAATACTGATAAAGTATATACACAGCTGATTTTGAATGTTGAGGTAGATTGGGTTGAAAGGGATGATATTGCACATAGAACTTGAAATGTCACTAATTTGATCTAAAAATGGATATCAAGGTTGTTCCATCTTGATCTAGTATCCATGAAGCCCAATTGGATCCCCAGCAAAGATTGAGAAAGGGGAAGAAGGTAAACATACCTACATTCAGGGAGACCATGCCAATAAAGCCAAAAATCATGTGCAAGCATTTTAGGTTGGAAACCTATGGCCCAATGGAGCAAAGGAGTGGATCCAATTCAAGTGCACCTCCCAAGAAGATGGCTCTACCTAAGAAGATAGCTTCCAAAACACCAGCAAAGAAGGGTTCACCCTGACAAGCCTAAACAACCATGGATGATCAACCCACAAAGGAGAAAGTATATAAAAGGAAGAGGGCATCAATACCTTTGATTGGAGACTTTTTAGGAGGTAGAGGAGGAGATGGTATAAGATTTTTTTCCTTTGATAAGGAGAACCTGATAGGCTATTGCAGCTGCCCAAAGGCTATAGAAGAAAAAAACTCTGACCCACAAGTACCCCAAGAGCCTATACATGTTGATGTGAATACTAAGGGGGACAAGGAAGGAGAAGATAAATTAGGATCTGATAAATTCAACATATCTAATTTTGAGGATATCTCAGGATTCCATGATGCTCCTCCTTCACAATTTACACTTGGATCTTGTACCCCACTAAGTTCCCCAATAGAAGAATTAGCGGAGAAGGAGTAGGCTAAAATATAGCAAGTAGAGAAACAAATTCCCACTCCTCTAGCTCCAACTCTACGTATTTATTCACCTCCCCCACTTTTGACACCACCTCTAGCAACACATGAGCCTTCAAAGGAAAATGAGACAAAAATAGATATAGGTGCTCAAACTATAGGTATACAGGAATTAGGGAAAGACAAAGGTGATATTTATATAGAACAAGCAACTAAGGAACCCATGGGTGATGACTCACCTCAAGTTAATAAAGAACCAACAATTGTGACAATGCCACCTCCATTCTCTTCACAGGATCCTATCATCAAAGGAAAGAAGTAGAAGAAAAGGAGACTAGCACCAGTAGGATATAATTGTTGTTGAAGATATTGAACCATTCATAGAAGAAGCTTAGCAAAAACAAACTCCTGAGTAGAAAATAGATTACCTTCAAGATTCTGATGAGACCCTTCTTAATTCTAAGATCAAGGAAGTATTGGAGAAAGAATTCATAAGGCAGGAAGTGGGAGAGGAAGTACAACAATTGGATATTGACCCAATTTTACCATATAAGCCACTAAAAATATAAAAAATCCCACATGGTTAGTAAACGCAATTCATCCAAGTAATATTACCTATAGTGAAGAAGAAAATATTGATATGCCCACTCTTGGTCAATCCTTCCACAAGGGGGAATCTATCCAACCTATTCAAAGGATGTCTTATGTAACACAAGACAGTTTAGGAAAATGGAAAGTAGCAGTGGCAGTTCCTCCCCCCCTGAAAACCCTACATATATTACCCCAGAAGACTTTGTCATGGAAGAGGTGACTTGGGGGTACCAACTAGAGAAGGAGATAAAGCATTGGTAGCTCTTAATTGAGGAAATTGTTCAAATACATGGACCAGGATGAGAGCACTCTACAGGATCTTTGAGAATAAAACTATGTTTGAAAGAGTTTGTAAATAATATAATGGGTCCGATTGACCCTAATAATTGGTGCAGGAGCACCTCTATGAGGGCCCTCACCTTCATATTTTGGTGTGTCTTACCTTGGTTTGAAGCATGTAATTAAATAAGGGTCAACAAGGAGTTTGGTTCATTTATTTTTGTTGAGTCTAGGCAATGTCTAAGTCCTAGAAGTCTCTAGTCTTTCTAGTTTGTTTGTGCAGCACACTGATCCAAGGAATGTTATCAACTTGGAGTGCTTGGATTTGAGGTTAGTAATCTTAAGTTAGTGTTTGGTTATTTAATGAGCACAAGTGTGCTTTAGGAATGGTCTTTTGAATGAGTAAGCAAAAGCTACTCAAGCAATTAAAAGTTGCTCAAAAGTTGCTAGCAACTTTCCCTTTTTGTAAAGACTGATTATGCTAAGTGGCTATAAGCCCTAAAACCAACACACTTGAAAGAAAGGATATATAAGGCCTGAATAACCCTAATCCTGAGGTTGGATGTCATTTTGGTACAGCTACTGTACGAAATAGCAGACTGAATGCAGGATTTGGGGGAAACAGTCACTGTTATGACTGATTTCTTGTGAATACAGTGGAGTTTTGTTGAATCTTTGAAGTAATTTAATGTTTATGTGTGTTTAGGCTTTCTTATGTGTGAAATGGTCTAGGTTCTTTTAAATTTTATTAGCATCTTTTGTTCATTTCTTATTGTTATCAGTTCTCTGCCAGTTTGGAGAGACTTGTGTAGATGGGCCTGTAACTTTTGTTCCTACCATGGAAACTCCATGGAGCTTTGGAATCTAAAGCTATAGACCCTATGTTGTATTACTATGACTGCAGGGCCCTTGAAAAGCAAGGCAAACGGCTATTTATGGAAGCCCTAGGTGAGCTATGAGCAATTCGGCTAGGGATGTACAGTAGAAAATGAGCTCCCCAGGACAGTGCAAGAAGTTCCAAGTGGAATCCTTTGGAGGAAGTCAAGATTGATGTATGAAGACTCAATCTTGTGGAGGAGAAGGTCTGAAAGATCATGGAGTTTCATTGGTGAAGCTAGGAGTAGGGAAAAGTCTTGAAACCCTCATAAATAGGGAATAGTACTGTATGGTCAAATGGGCACCTAAGACCTCAAAAATATTTGAGAATGAGGAAAATGTAGAATAATTCCTTAAGGCCAAGAATTTTAGTTTTGTACAGGGAAGGAGTAATAGGCCCTACAAATCTAGAAGGAGGCCTAATTGGCACTTCCTTGTAGCCCTAGAATGCAAAGGAACCCCTAAATCGGGTGATCCCAAAACTTTTGTAATGATTTGAAAAGGTTTCTTTAGTCCCAAAAAGACCTTGGAACCCATAATTTGCACTTTTGGAGCATAGGAAGGACTTAGAAGTCTAATTGACCTTATTAAGCCTAGATAAGGGCTAGTAGCTAGAATGCAAAGCATGGAGTGTTGATGAGTGAGTTTATTGAACTTGGTGGGAAGGTTAGGTAGGTCAGGGGTTCCTTGAATGTAAAAGGTTCCTATAGATCAACCACAGGTGTCAGGAGCACACTTGAGTCCTTGGGCAAGGAGCAGAGCATAGACTAGCTAGTCTATCCTAGCCTCCCCATCATATTGGTATCAGAGCCTCTTAAGGCTTGGGAAGTGAAGGGTGGATGTTTCAACCACCAAAAGAATAAATTGGATCATCTCAAAAGAAAAAAATGGTGACCAATGAAGAAATTTCTAAGAAGGTAGAAGATTAGGAGGAAGCTAACAGACTCCTGCAGGAAAGGTTGTATCAGATGGAACAACTCTTGGATGATGTCCAAGCAAAAGCAGATAAGGTGAATGTGAAAATGGAGGAGCAAGATGCTAAGGGAAAAGAGAAGACTCTTGATGATGATGTACCTACACCTGATCCTCCAACAAAAGATGAGTAGTTTCTCGAAGCCCTGAAGGCTATCACAGGCAAGGCACTTGAAGGTGTCCCATTACTGACTGGCAGGATGGATACTAAGCTTGTGATGTAGTGGATTGAAGGCATGGAGAATCACTTTGAATGTGAAGAGATCTCAGAAGAATAGAAGGTCAAGGTGGCCAAATCTAGGTTGAGAGGACAAGCATTAACCTGGTGGAACTACTTGCAAGGTGAAAGGGAGAAAGAGGGAAAGAATCCAATCTCTAATTGGAAAGCTATGGTCAAAAAAGTCAGGGAAGTATACCTACCAGCTGATTATGAAGTACAGTAGCATAAGATAAGGTTAACACTTAGACAGAAGGAGATGGATGTAGCTACTTATACTGAAGAGTTCCACAAATTGAGCTTGAGATCTAGAGTCCAAGAGGATGAGAGCATTAAAGTGGCAAGGTACCTTAGTGGCTTGAAATGGAGCATAGCAGAAGAGATGAGTTTGTTCACTCCTACCACCGTACTTGGATGTCAGCATATGGCACAAAAGCTTGAAGACAAACAGAGGAGAAAGAAAGAACCTAATTCCAAGAATAGAGGAAGAGGTAGAGACTCTAGAGGGGGTCAAAGAGGAGGTTCTAGTAGAGGTGGTGAATCAAGAAACCAAGGTGAGAGTAGAATTTTGGAACAAAGTTCAGAAATTAGTACAAGAGGATCTTATGGTAGAGGAAGAGGTTCTCAAGGAAGCAGAGGAAGAGGAACAGGAAGGAGTAGCTCCTACTTTGCCACTATGAAGTGCTATCAATGTGGACAGCTTGGACACCCTACCTATAGGTGTCTTGAGAAACCATCAGCCTCACAAAATGAGAAGAGGATAGCGTATACCCAAGAGGATAGCAGTAGCTCATGCACTAATGAGGTCAGCAAATTGGAATCAGAAATGGGGGAGAATCTTATGTCCAGAAGGGTACTTATCAGGCAGCCTAATCAAGGTGAACCCAAGCAAAGAAGGGCTCTTTTTAGAGTCAGGTGCAAGATACAAGGAAAAGTATGCAAGGTTATAGTAGATTCAAGGTTTACTGATAACATTATAGTAGAGGAAGCAGCAAAGAAGCTAAAACTCAAAAAGATTCCACATGGAAACCCCTACAAGGTAACTTGGTTGAACCAGGAACAAAGTGTGCTAGTTAATGAGTAGACATGGGTAGATTTTTCCATTGGAGGCTATAAAGATAGAATTATTTTTGATGTCTTACCCATGGATGCATGCCATCTTCTATTGGGAGGACCCTGTCAATTTGACAGGAAGATGATCTATGATGGAGAGGAGAACTCCATTTCTTTTAAGAAAGATGCAAGGACTTTCAAAATTTAGTCCATAACAGAGAATGAAGAGGGAACTTCTAAGACACCTAGTGTGTTGCTTAGCAATGGTAAGGAG
Organism: Chamaecyparis obtusa; assembly: GCA_027943335.1. Lineage (NCBI taxonomy): Eukaryota > Viridiplantae > Streptophyta > Pinopsida > Cupressales > Cupressaceae > Chamaecyparis > Chamaecyparis obtusa. The sequence continues at coordinate 752,905 of BSBK01011638.1, forward strand.
TTTCTACGTGCACTATAGGATGAGGAGACCATAGGGTGTGCTATAATGGTGAAGCCAAAAGAGGAAGACAAGAAGTTGAAGGTAGATTTACCATTGGAAGTGCAGAAAATGTTGGAATAATTCAAAGATATAGTAAGTGATGGAACCCCTACCACTTTGCCTCCAAGAAGAGCCATAAGTCATCAAATTGACTTTGTACCTGGTGCATCCTTGCCTAATAAAGAAACATATAAGCTTACCCCAAATCAAAACAAGGAAGTGGCAAGGCAAGTACAAGAGTTATTAGATCAAGGGCTGATCAAGAAGAGTATTAGTCCATGTGTAGTACCAGTGGTCTTAGCATCTAAGAAAGGTGGAAAATGGAGACTTTGCACAAATTCAAGGGCTATTAATAGGATCACTATCAGGTACAGGTTTCCAATTCCAAGAATAGAAGATCTGATGGATTGCTTAGGAGGTGCTATGTATTTTACAAAGTTGGATTTGAAGAGTGGTTATCACCAAATCAGTGTTAAGGAGGGTGATGAGTGGAAGACTGCTTTTAAAACCATAGATGGATTGTATGAGTGGCTTGTAATTCCATTTGGGCTTGCCAATGCCCCAAGCACCTTCATGAGGTTAATGAATGAGGTCTTGAAGGACTTCACAGGTAGATTTGTGGGGTGTATCTAGATGATATACTCATCTATAGCAAGACAAAAGCAGAACACGTTGAGCACTTAATGTTGGTTATGAAGAAGCTACATGAAGAGAAACTAGCCATCAATCTAGAAAAGTGTGATTTCATGCAGAAAGAGCTGGTTTATTTGGGCTTTGTAGTGTCCAAGGGTACTCTAAAAATGGACCCAAGCAAGGTAGAAGCAATCTTGAATTGGCCTGCTCCTAAAACAGGGACTAAAGTTAGAAGTTTTCATGTCTTGGCACAATTTTATAGGAAGTTTGTGAGGAAATTTAGTGGGATATGTGCACCAGTATTAGACACCATCAAAGGAGGACTAAAAACTAAGTTCAAGTGGACTGAGGCAGCTAAGAAAGCATTTCAAACCTTGAAACAAGAGGTAGCCACAAAACCTATCTTACTCTAGCCAACTTTTGATAAGTTTTTCACCATTGAATGTGATGCAAGTGGTGTAGTAGTAGGTGGTGTATTGAGTCAGGAAGGAAGGCCTATGGAATTCTTTAGTGAGAAACTCAATGAGGCAAAGAAGAAGTATTCAGCTTATGACTTGGAGTTGTATGCATTAGTACAATCTCTCAAGAAGTGGAGGCATTACCTTTTGCCAAAAGAATTTGTTGTCTTTACTAATAATCAAGATTTAAGCTACATAAACACTTAGGAGAAGCTCAGTAATAGGCACTTGAAGTGGATGGAATATCTCCAGTCCTTTACCTTCACAATCAAGCACAAGAAAGGGCAGCTCAACAAGGTAGCAGATGCCTTGAGTAGGAAGTTATTGACTGTCCAAGAGGTATAGCTGCAAAGCATTGGAATAGCAGGTTTTAAAGATTTATATGAAGAGGATGAAGACTTCTCACAAGCCTACAAGGTGTTCCTGGAGTTTGAGAACTATTTTCATAGTGAGTTTGCAGATTACACCCTTTAGAATGGACTCTTGTTTAAAGGTAATCAACTTTGTGTACCTAGAGGATCCATGAGGGAAAATCTGATCCAAGAGAAGCATAATGGTAGCCTAAGTGGTCATTTTTGCATAAACAAGACATTAGAGTTAGTACAGAGATACTACTTTTGGCAAGCTCACAAGGGATGTCGGGAGATATGTTGAGCAATGTGGAGTATGTCAAAGAGCTAAAGGAGGCTCAAGAAATGCAAGACTCTATCAACCTCTACCAGTTCCAAATAGGCCTTGGGAGTGTGTAAGTATGGACTTTGTGGTTGGACTCCCTAAAACCTAATCAGGTATGGATAGCATCTATGTTGTTGTTGACAGGTTCTCTAAGATGAGTCATTTCATTCCATGTAGAACTACTCATGATGCAAGTTCTGTAGCACATCTCTTCTTTAAAGAGATTGTTAGAATTCATGGACTTCCTTTGAGAATTGTGTCAGACAGGGATAGCAAGTTCATGGGTCATTTTTGGAAAACCTTATGGAAAAGGCTGGGAACTAATCTCTCTTTCAGTTCAGCATACCATCCTCAAACTGATGGTCAAACTAAGGTCATCAATAGGGTGCTTGGAAACTTGCTAAGGTGTTTGAAAAAGGAGTATGGGCAGACTTGGGATCTTGTGATATCTCAGGTTGAATATGCATATAATGATAGTGTAAACAGGACCACAGGAAGAAGTCCTTTTGAGATAGTGTATGGAACACACCCTAGAGGAGTGTGTGAGTTGAGAGACTTAGGTTCCATGGAGTTGAAGAGTGGACAAGCTGAAGATTTTACTCAAACCATCAAGGAGGTTCAAGAGCAAGTGAAGAAAACTATCTTGCAGTCTACCCAAAGACTCAAGGCTAAAGTGGATGAAAAGAGGAAAGAAGTACAGTTTCAGATTGGGGACTATGTCATGGTCCATCTTAACAAAGCACAGATGTAGAAGGGCATGCCTACTAAGCTACAGATGAGGAGAGTAGGTCCATGCAAGGTTTTAGCCAAATATGGAGAGAATGCCTACAAGGTGGACTTACCTTTAGATTTAGCCATCTCACCAGTGTTCAATGTTGCAGACCTGATCAGATTCAAGGGTGATCTCAATTAGCAAGGTACAGCTCCACCAAAGTTCCTACAAGATGTGGATACCAATGCCATCCCTAAGAAGGAACGAGCCAAAGCAGAGAAGATCCTAGAATCCAAGGTGAAGAAGACCACCAAACGTCAAGTCTACATGGAGCATCTAATCAAATGGAAAGGACAACCTGAATCTGAAGCCACCTGGATAGAGGAAGGATAGTTCAAAAGGTTTGGTGTTGATCTAGCTCTCCTAGACCCAAAGGTGCCTTAGTTTGTGCTGAGGGGGAGTATGGTGCAGGAGCACCTCTATGAGGGCCCTCACCTTCATATTTTGGTGTGTCTTACCTTGGTTTGAAGCATGTAATTAAATAAGGGTCAACAAGGAGTTTGGCTCATTTGTTTTTGTTGAGTCTAGGCAATGTCTAAGTCCTAGAAGTCTCTAGTCTTTCTAGTTTGTTTGTGCAGCACACTGATCCAAGGAATTTTATCAACTTAGAGTGCTTGGATTTGAGGTTAGTAATCTTAAGTTAGTGTTTGTTTATTTAATGAGCACAAGTGTGTTTTAGGAATGGTCTTTTGAATGAGTAAGCAAAAGCTACTCAAGCAACTAAAAGTTGCTCAAAAGTTGCTAGCAACTTTCCCTTTTTGTAAAGATTGATTATGCTAAGTGGCTATAAGCCCTAAAACCAATGCACACACTTGAAAGAAAGGATATATAAGGTGTAACTAACCCTAATCCTGAGGTTGGATGTCATTTTGGTACGGCTATTGTATGAAACAGCAGACTGAATGCAGGATTTGGGGGAAACAGTCACTGTTATGACTTATTTCTTGTGAATACAATGGATTTTTATTGAATCTTTGAAGGAATTTAATGTTTATGTGTGTTTAGGCTTTCTTATGTGTGAAATGGTCTAGGTTCTTTTAAATTTTATTAGCATCTTTTGTTCATTTCTTATTGTTATCAGTTCTCTGCCAGTTTGGAGAGACTTGTGTAGATGGGCCTGTAACTTTTGTTCCTACCATGGAAACTCCATGGAGCTTTGGAATCTAAAGCTATAGACTCTATGTTGTATTACTATGACTGCAGGGCCCTTGAAAAGCAAGGCAAATAGCTATTTATGGAAGCCCTAGGTGAGCTATGAGTAGTCCGGCTAGGGATGTGCAATAGAAAATGAGCTCCCCAGGATAGTGCAAGAAGTTCCAAGTGGAATCCTTTGGAGGAAGTCAAGATTGATGTATGAAGACTCAATCTTGTGAAGGAGAAGATCTGAAAGATCATGGAGTTTCATTGGTGAAGCTAGGAGCAGGGAAAAGTCTTGAAACCCTTGAAACCCTCATAAATAGGGAATAGTACTATACGGTCAAATGGGCACCTAAGACCTCAAATATCTTTGAGAATGAGGAAAATGTAGAAGAATTCCTTAAGGCCAAGAATTTTAGTTTTGTACAAGGAAGGAGTAACAGGCCCTACAAATCCGGAAGGAAGCCTAATTGGCACTTCCTTGTAGCCCTAGAATGCAAAGGAACCCCTAAATCGGGTGATCCCAAAACTTTGGTAATGATTTGAAAAGGTGTCTTTAGTCCCAAAAAGACCTTGGAACCCATCATTTTCACTATTGGAGCATAGGAAGGACTTAGAAGTCTAATTGACCTTATTAAGCCTAGATAAGGGCTAGTAGCTAGAATGCAAAGCATGGAGTGTTGATGAGTGAGTTTATTGAACTTGGTGGGAAGGTTAGGCAGGTCAGGGGTTCCTTGAATGTAAAAGGTTCCTATAGATCAACCACAGGTGTCAGGAGCACACTTGAGTCCTTGGGCAAGGAGCAGAGCATAGACTAGCTAGTCTATCCTAGCCTCCCCATCAATAATTCAAAGGATTCATTACAGGTCATGCTCAAAAAGTGAGCAGCATCGGACTTACCAACTAACATTCCTCATCCATTCATTAAATCATATACAGAATGGAATGTAGGTTTTGAATCATTTAGAGTAGAGAACCTAGAGGTTGTTTGGTAGCATTATAGAACTATTGTCGAGAAAAAGGTCTAACTAAATAACTTGGTCAAAGGCCAAGAGGGATTGTACGATAAAATTTGTAGATGGGACCAGTTGAGGGTTGATTTAAAGAGAATCTAGAAGAAAGGATTCAATGTTTTTCTCAAGTTGTATAAGATAGAGGAATTAGATAAATATGATGACTGGTTAAAATAGGTACAATTTTCTACTAAAGAGTTTGTGGGAGTTTCAGAATCAGTGGACAAGATGCAGAAAGAGGCAGATTCATGGATAGAGAATGAAGATAAGTTTTGGAGAAATTTGTATCTATATATTTATCAATATGAGGATAAAACTAAAATACATTCTCTACATAACATCCTCCAATAGCTACAAGATAAAATTGAGGCCATAAATACTATAGATGATTTGCGTGCATTATTTTGGTACCAAGAAGAAATAAGTGAAGTGATGTAGAAAATTGAAGAAATATAGAAGTTTGCCACTAAAATAAAGAAGTTTCACAAGGCACAATACAAAAAAAATTCATTAGTGCCTTTATCTAATTTTGATGAGCTAAATGGAATAGTGTGGAAGTTTATAACAACTCATCCAAGTCTCCTACCAAATCCACTAGCTAGGCATCGAAGTTAGGGGTTTCAGTTTTGAGTTTTCAATTTTCAGGAGATAGATTTTTTGTGTTCAATTATTTCAAAGTTTTAGAGTCTGAAAGTCCAAAATTCCTATGTCAAATTTTATGGACTTAGCAATTTTTTCCAAATTCTATTTTTGGAGTGGGGGTCGCATCCCAAATGTCTAGGTCATTTTGTCAAAGCAATATTTTACATGGAGAAGTTGATTATAGGAAAATTGCATGTGGATTTGGGATAATCTTTTGTCACCTTGGGGTTGTGAGTAATTTTAATCTATGTTTTGTGGGTTTCCTCTATTTTTGTGATAATTTAATTTGCAAGATTATGCAATGGCAGTTTATGTCCATTAGAGATTTACTTTCTCCAATTTAGTTAAATTATGGTTTCCCTACAATCTTTTGTCATTTATTTGGAGGTCGGACTAATCTTAGGATCATGCTAAATTTGCATCAATAAGATTGCATCCATCATAAAATCATAAAATACAAAATAAATTGGTATCACTGGCATTTCTTACAGCCTACAATTTTATTCAAATCAAAAAAGGCCTCCTCATGAACAATTCACATAAATCTTTAATTGAGTTGCCTAGGTGGTTGACAAATATCCTAAAATAACCTTGGGAATAATTCTATTATTCTTTCAAGAGGGCAATTTGCATCTCAAATTCCTAGTCGTTGTCTCATGTAAAAATGACGCTCAATAGAAGTGGTGCTAGAAGGAGGACCTTCCAATGAAAGGTTGGAAATTATTGGAGCTTTCTCATAAAAAAGGTTTGAATCGGTACTTAGATCGTTACCAAAAAGAGAAGAGTTCTTAGACCTCACCCATCATCATAAAACTCATAGTGACAAGGGGAAATCCAAGGGAAATCCTTCTCACCAATCAACCCAACCATTGAATTCACCTTTTAGAAAGTCGCTCATCACTTTCTCAACTATCAAATTAGCCCTTAATCAAAATCATAATCATTCACCACCTCCTCTAATGGATTTTTTGCAAATGCACAAAGTTCTCCCTTAAACTTCACTAGCTAATTGTACAAACTACCTAAGAACCCTGAGATATTCTAAACAAAATTTGTATATGGAGAATCTAGGATAGCGGAAGAGAATATCCATACCTTCAAAGGGATATGCAATAGGAAAGAAATTTTACATTAAGATGTCATATATCACCTATTCCCATACACGCTAGGAGAACTTACCTACAACTGGTACCTAAATCTACCTAGGGGATCTATCACTACATGGGATGAGTTTGAAACCAAGCTCCTCAATCAATTCAAACTTTATGTAGATCCTACTACTTTACACCACCAGATTATCTCAGTGAAGAAAGAACCCAATAAATCCACAATTATGTTTAACCATCATTTCCATAAGATGCATTAGAGATTAGAAGCTCTTTAGACCATACCCATAGGTGCTACTGTATAGGTATACCAATGAGCCTTAGATCCTTTAACATAAATCTTCTTAAGAAGGCTATCACCCACAAATATAGATACTTTGGAAAAGGTATGCAATGAAGCTATAACTTTCATGCAACAAATGGATCCACAAGCTAGTGGAAATTTTGGTGCCCTGCCATCTTTTGGTAATAATGCGGCTATTAACACATTTCTAGTTATTAACCACACTTTGGAAAACCATACCCCATTACTCATTCTTGTTCCAACTCCACATATTTCTACCCTAGCATCGGCTATCACATTTATGGGTTATGAACCCCACAAAACCACTTTTTTCAAGTAAAAGGTTGTACCCCCAAGTCAAATTGATAACCACTTAGTCTTGGAAATAGATGCAATGAGAAATAATTTATCCCAATTAACCAATGAGATCACAAGGATGAAATTGAATCCATCACAAAATCAAGGTAATTATCAATGACCAGTGCCTTCTCAAAACACTTATCCTCAAAACCAAAACTGAAGTTACAACACTCATGGTAGCAATAACAATAACAATAATCCACGGGATAAATAATTTAGATAGCAGTGGCCCAATAGACCTTGGAACACCTGACCCAATAATGGGAATATGCCTACTGATAATATAGTTAATGCTTATTAATCTGTTGATGTTAACTTTACAAGGATTATAGGTACAGGCCAGGGTGATAATATGTTCAAAAATGGTTTAGGCAATCAACAAGCTCATGGTTTTGATGACCCTCCAATACAGTTCAATGAAATGATATTTGATTCTTACGAACCAAAAATAGGAGAGAGTTCTGTACACACAAAAGTAGTGCACTTCTATGAATCTTTACATGCAAGGAAACTCAAGAATGAGCCCTCACAAATTGATCCATAGCTCTTTATGCATGGAGTTGCAAGATTTGTGAAATTGCTCTCAGCTAGAGCTATGAACTCATGACCTTGCTAGTCAACCACACAATGAGAGATTCCAAATCAAAGACAATGGAAACAATGCAAATATCTCTAATGAAATCCAAATGTATGCAATGCAATGCAAGTAAGCTAAGAATGAGAATGCAATCTAGTCTATGGAAATGAAAGTACAATGCAACTAATCTATGAAAGGAAAAAACAAATGTGACCAATCCCTCCTATTTAGACTTTAGTGTCCATATGAGACAAAAAGTACTTTTTCTCTTTTTATAAAATAAGAATAATGATTTATTTGTGCAACATAGGATAAGAAGAAAAGTGGAGATTTTTTATTTAAATAAAAGGGGAGGAAATTCCTTTTAATTAAATAAAGGCTTAGGATAAAGTGATTTTATTATTTAATTAAAAAAGATTTTTAATTAATTAAAAAGGAGCATGTTCTCTTAATTAAATAAGATTTTTATTTTTTTCTCTTTTAAATCAAATAAGGCTCAAACTTTAGGAAATATTGAATTGATTATGATTTGATCAAGGAAATTGATATAATTGATATTGTTGATATTTGAAAATATTGATTCAGGGATTTGATAAATTGTTAAATGGGGGCCCAAAGTCTAGGTGACCATTTTAGGGTGCATACATTTGCCCCCCTTTGACTAATGTGAGATCGATTTGGGATCACATGCAGTCAAAGAATGAAGTTGAAATGTGAGATCGATTTGGGATCACAAAACAACTCAGATGTGAGGTTGGTTTGGGATCACATCCGAACAAAACATAAACAAAGGATTTTGGACATGAGGTCGATTTGGGATCATATCCAAAATAAGAGATAAGAATCTCAAGCTTGAGCGAAAGCTCACAGAAAAGTAGCTGAATCAAGAAAATCAAAGAATCAAGGATTAAAATCCAATAGATACTGCCCCCTTGGAATCAAAATTGAAATCAAGTAGAGGAGAAGCAAAAAAATGATAAAGATGATCAAATCATAATGAAATCACAATCAAAGATAAATGATAATAGGATAACCATTAGACAATGAAAACATGCCCCAGTGATGAATTAGAAGAAAAAAAGTGGGGTGAATGAAAGACTAGAAGTTTGAAAGACATGAAAAGGAAGAAATTCCATCAAAGATCGAAGAATTATGCCTCAAAAGGTCAGTCAACTACGTAGAAGAATGAGAAAACTTAGAAACGTGACCCGAATTTTGATTTCAAGTCCAAAAATGGATAGAAAATGATGTGATATGAAAGACTAGAAATGAAAGATATGATCAAGAAGAATCATAAAATGAGCACAGTTGACCAACTAGTCCGTAGATGATAAAAAGGAGAGCTATCTCCATATGCAAGATGCAAAAACTAAACTATGATGAACCTAAGAATGCAAGCTACTATGAAAGTGGTTGACTTGCAAGGTCACAATGCCTATAGACATCTAATTAGCATCATCGAGTGTTATTGGTAGCATTGTAAGATCATACAATGCACACTAGCATAACTATGTGGATATGAATATGATCTTTATCAGATAGAAATGTGGAAATCCCACCTAGGCATCCAAGACATGGAGGTCAAGATGACTAATGGAGTGAGATTACCTAAGTTTGATATGGTGATATTATGCTTGTATCAAGACATATGAAAGTCAGGATAACTAGAAGCATGCACTCGCAAAATAGTCAAGGATAATACCTTGTCAATCCATAGTGTCAAGTAAGACCAGCATAAATGCTCATGACAGTTAGGATCAATGAAATATACCCACAAGCAGATAAAGAAAGAAAACATGTTCTCATACCCTCAGTCTTCTAGCTATGCATCATTGAAAACTTCTCAGGGAGAGACCACTCATCAAAGAAATCCTCATAGACAGCACACAAAGAAAATTAAAGTCAACATATCTCAAGCGAGTTGATTGTCTAAGTGCATGTGTGTTGGTCATAGAGTTAGACTCTGGTTATCACATCTATCAATGAAAAATATCACATCATACTTAGACTATTGGGTAAGACATCTGATAAGTGTTAAAAAACACTCGACGCAAGGGTAGTGTTGAAAAACACTATCTAGGGTGGTGTTGAAAAACACCTGTTGTGAAATGCCTCAAGAGACAAATGCACCTCAAGGACCTATGCTAAGAGGTACGCCCCCTAGACAAAGACAAAGACCAATTCTAGACCAAGTCAAATAAAGTCAAGGCATGATGGAGAAAGGCTAAGTGTCAAGAGCGCATGCTAACAAATAGGAGTGCAAAGGCCTCAAGTAGTGCATGTTTCCAAGTTTTCACCGCTTGGAGATTTTTTTATTTTTTGATTTATTTTCTTTTTTTTGTATTTTTTCTACCAAGGCGCCTGTTTCCAAGTTTTCACCAAGGCACTTTTTCTATTTTTTTTGAATTTTTTGCATTTTTTGATTTTTTTATATTTTTTCAAGACTTTTTATGCTTTTTAGGATTTTTTCAGCATCATATATCAATTTTTTGGGTATTTTTTTAGGATCATATATGAATTTTTGGGTATATTTTCAAGATCATAAAATATGTACAAAGGATGCCCCCAGATAGAATGGGCATCAAACTCCCAAGCAAGATCACATCGTGTAGTCTTAGTGTCTAGCAAGGTGGGGAACAAGAGGGATTAGCAAGCTGGTGACTGAGATGGAGGAAAGGAGAATGAAGGCAAATGGAGGGAAGAAATCCTCAAGGTCAAACTCCTCAAGAGTACCCAAGCTAGGGAAAAATTATCATGCAAAGCACATTTGGATAAGTAATGAAAGGCTAGCATAGGATAAGTCACAAAAGCATAATGCAAAAGAAGGAAAGGATGCAGTCCAAAGAGGGTAGACATGTCAAAAGGCTTCATAGCATCATGTTTTACTCTTTTTTATTAGATCAAGACCAAGGGGAAAAGGATAGCGAAAGGCTAGAATGAATGGAGGAAAATAAATACGAAGGCTAAACATGAATAGAATGAAAGAAATATCATCATAAGATAGCTCACAAGATAGCCAAATGTTTGTGTATAGTTCAACATTGTCAAGATCAAAGATGGAATGAAATGGATGAAACATGTAGAAGAACTACGCATGATGCCTGATTACCAGGTTTTTATCATGATAATTATCCAAGGCACCACAAGGGAGTGGTTTTCACCATAGGATGAATTTATTTCTAATTACTTTTGCTACCAAGGCACCTATTTCCAGGTTTTCACCAAGTCACATTTTTAATTTTTTCATCATTTTTATGTTTTCTTTTTTAATTTTTCAATTTTTTGAATTTTCTTTTCTTTTTTTCTTTTTTTTGGAAGAAGGTAAGCTTTTTAGATAATGCTCCTTGAAAGGATAAACCAATATGTCAAGGATTCAAAATGATATGCTCAAAGATACTAATAGGGAAAGGAAAATGGAAGAGAAAAATGGAGGATAAGGCTTTATGTAAAGTGAGTGAGGTTGGAAGATAGGAGGAATAGGCAAATGAGGAAAAATGATAGAAGATAGAAGGATAATGAATGAAAGGATTGTGAAAGGGTAGATGGAAAGGAAGGAAAGATCAACATCAACACACACCTTGAAGGGTGGCAAGAGGGTGGAGGAAATGTGAATGAAAGAATATGAGAAGGAATATGGCGAATGTTTAGCAGAGGTTGCGATTTAGGCGCATGGAATGGAAGAATGTTTTTGGAAGAAGATGAAGTGGAAGCCTTTGGAAGCTTGAATGTCAACTTCACTTTTTGTTCAATATTAGACTCTCTTACAAGAGACTTTGGAATCCATATAGCCTTAGGCTTTTCATTTCTTTTTTATGATCTAGAGAGGATATCTTCAATGATGGATTTTGGAATCCATACTTGTCTTGTAGTTTTCTTCTTAGATATCTCTTTTGACTTTATGCCTCCATGTCGATTAGAGGAGACATGGTGATCTTCTTTTTTTGATGGATTCTTGTATTGCTTCTTTTTCTTGTATTGAACATTCAAGTTACTTTTAAAAGACTTGGGACTTGTGGAAGAAGGAGGAGAATATGAATGGTTTAGATGGGTGGATGGATGAAAAGGATTCAAGGGTATGCATCTATGTTAATCTTGAGGAAAGATAGGAGATGGAGGGACGTAAGGACCCAAGATGGATGACAAATTAGGAGAATTAGGAGGGGAAAGTGAAGGGACATAAGGACCCAAGATGGAAGGAAGACATGAAGTCCTTAGTATTGGTGGAGGGGGTCCAAGGATGGATGAGGAAGATACAAAAGGATAATCAATAAGTTCATCAAAATCTATATGACAACCAAGGACATCAGCATCTTTAGAGTGAGCATTAGGATTTTCAATAGGATCATGCACATCTTGAATAGGAGAAACTTCATTGATAGAACCATTCAAAGCTTGCAAAGACTTAGGAAGAGTAGAAAGTGGAAGCGAACATGGAGTGGTAGAACAAGAAGATGGAATACTTTGATATTGACAAGGATCTTTGGATAGCGTAAGCGCATCATTTTTTTCTTGATTTTCAATAGGCTCAACATTGGAAGTAATAACACCATTTTTAATAACCTTAATGGAAGTATCATCTTTGGAAAGTGCAAGTGTAGTAAGGTTATTTTGTTTATCAATAAGCTCAACGGTGTGATTAGTAGCTTGATCTTGCTTAGGAGAAGATTTAAGACATGGTGGAATAGATGAGGAAGGGCGTAAAGGATCAAAAGAACCATGAAATGAATGAGAGATATTATGAATAGGATTGGATGACATGGAGGGTTCTTGATCTTGATCTTTCTTTATGTTCTTTTCTTTATCATTTTTAAAGTCCTCTTGACATGGAGCCACTTCTAAGGACAAAAAAGTAGGTTGGGATTGTATGAAAGACTTTGGAAGAGATGGTGAAGGACTAACTGAAGTAGGCATTATAACACATGAAGACTTAGGCTCTTCAGGTTTAGCATTATTGAAAGTATTCGCAGCCAAGTGAAGGTTAGCTTGAGTTTCTTTAAAACGTAGCCCTTGAGCATAACTATAGGGAATCTCATGAAAAGCATTAGGACTTCTGTTGAATGAAGGAGTTGTGAAAGATTCAGAAGCTTTAGTAGATGTATGGGTATTGGATGAAGTAGAGGATGGAAGGGAACCATCACAAGACAAAGGTTTAGCATTAACATGATCTTGCTTGAGAGTGCAATTTTTATTTTCAGCATGAGAGTTCCTAGAGGAAGGATTCTTATAATATTTACGTTTCAAATCAGCACGGTGCATTTTATATTCCTCAACAGTAGTAGCTGGATTATAATCAAGGTATTGTTTACAAAACTCATCAAAATTTCTTTCAAAATCTGAATCATACCGATCACCATCATGATCTTTCCAATATGAGGACCCATTTCTAGTAAGCACAAGGACATGACTAGGAGGACTCTTAGGAATAAAGGTGTCATAGGTATCACTACATTGTCCATCATCATAGTCATCATAGTCATCATAGGCGGGTGTGTCACTCTTCGTGGAAGAGGTATCATAAGAACTATCACGTTGCTCATTATGGTATGTCTTGTGAAGAGAAGTAAGACTCTTTGAAGAATTAGAAGAGGAATGAGATCGTGAAGAAAAGGAAATTGAAGACTTAGTGTAGGAAGAGGACTTGGATAATAAGGAATTTGAATAATGTATAAAAGACTCATGATAAGATTTGGAACATGAAGAATGTGAATAGTGTTTAGAATAATTGTGATAAAATTTAGAAAATGAAGAATGTGAATAATGTTTAGAAGAATCATGATAAGATTTAGAATGTGAGGAGTGATGAGAAGATTTAGAAGATGAAGAATATTTGGATGAGATCATGAGTATGATTCTAGCAAAGGTGTCTGATTTAATTGATTTTTATTTTATTTTTGTCATAAATTCGTTACTCATGAGAATTTTGGAGGAACAACACTTTTCAAATATGTTAATGAGCTCAAGATCATCTATTCTTAATAAAGGTTCCAAAACTAGATATTTGAGATTCATGGTTCTAGAAGAAGAAGAATCAAGCATAGGAGCAACAGAAGAGATAAAATAGAAGAAAATAGACTAGATAATAAGAGGAAGAAGAATTTCCCATGGGAATAGAATACTTTAGAAGAACATGGAAAATGGAGAAGAAAAAAGAAGACTAAGATTCATCTTATGCAATTGATACCATAACATTCATTGAGATGTTGAGCAACATGACAGCACCTAAGATATGACCTAGACTGACCAAGGAAGACCAAGCTTCTAAGGAGAACTCACTACAACAGGACGGAACTCAGTTTCAATATTCCAATTAGATCTTTCAAAAGATTTTGCAATGATGATCAAGAACATAAAACAACAACCAGGGAGTTCAAGCAAATAGTCTTCAAGCAATGGGCAAGGGACAAAGCAACCTTGCGCATGAACAGAGATAGTGACTTAGTATTCTACTCCTTAAAGATTCTACTTGTGTATGTTCTTGAAAATGCTTTAGCAGGCACATAGAACACAACAACACCTTAACAAGCTGTCTACAAGGATACACATGGCTTTCTAAGAGGAATCCTCGATATACGCAAGGTACGTGAGGCCCAAATCCATAGATGAAAAGAATCTAAAATCACACAGCTGAGGGGAGATGGTAACCCAAATCTCCTCCTTAACTTCTCAAAGGTATAAACTTCTTTGAGGCTTAGCTAAGAGTGATATCAAACTCAATTCCCAAGAGAAGTGTCTTTCGATTCACCTCCCGCTATTTATACTCTGCTAGAACACAAGAGTTAAGGTCATCCCTTGAGGTGGTGTGTCCCCAAGTAGGCCTTCTAAAAATAAAATTAAGTAATTCACTATCAAAATTATTTAAAGCACTAAATGTGGAACACTTAACTCTTCAAGTAAATGTGAAGTGAGTCCAAAAGTGGAACATTTAACTCTTCAAGTGAATGTGAAGTGAGGCCACAAGGTGGAACATTTAACTCCTCACACAAACTCAAAGTGAGTCCAAAAGTGGAACATTTAACTCCTCACACAAACTCAAAGTGAGTCCAAAAGTGAAACATTTAACTCCTCACACAAACTCAAAGTGAGTCCACACCTTAGAAAATTAACGAGATCAAGAAAGCATAAAAAGGGGGAAACTTTGTGGAACACTTAACACTATTTTCAAGTAGACCCCTCCCCTATGTATGAATGTTGACCTTGCATCCAAAGGGTGGAAATGAGGAGCGATTAGAAATAAGCGAGTCCAACAACCCAATTTAGCTAACAAGATCAATCAAAAGTACTCCAAATTTGCTTATCAATACTACTCACAAATGAAAAAGGGTTGAATCAATGGAATATTTAACTTTCCAAGTAAACATAGAGTGAGTCCACAAAGTGGTGCATTTAACTCCCTATATAAACAAGGAATGAATCCATGCCCTCAATCACTCAATGAGATATTTGATATTGGAACCAAGAATTACTTAAGGTTTAAACACAAGCATTCACTTACATAAACTTATAAAAACAAATCTATGTTATTTCATTTCCCATTAAGAGCATCAATTGAAATGTGTTCTATGAAAGCATGTAAACACTCAAGCCAAACACATGAGAGGTTCAATTTTAATCTCAAAATCCAAATGTTGTAGAGATGGAACAAAGTACCTCAAATCCAACGCTTTGTTTTAAGCATTTTCCATGAAAGCAAGAGCACCTTCAAATGAACAAGACAAGAAAACAAGCAAACAAGATATGCAATGTATATCCAACTTATGCAAACCCTAGGGTTAGATCTGAAAATAAATTTTTAGGAGCAATAATAGCTAGCAAATAATCCAAATGATAACTCATATCATGCATTGAACAATGAAAAATAAGTGCATACTCATCACAAAAGTTTATTTTGTTTGCATTTGACCTAGTCAACAAGAACTATTTTTTTTTATATGATTTCGGCCAAAAAAATGGAAATGCAAAATAGAGACCCCTAATAAAAAATAAAGAGCTTTCCAAAAATGTAAAAATTTTAGAAAAATCTCTTCATTTGTGCTCTAGAGACCCATTTTACCAAAATAAACCAGTTTTTGTAAATCAATTATTTGAGCCTCTATATTGCACCCAAATTCAAAACATAAAGAATGGACCTCATGTATAATTTGATGATATTTCTGAAAATGTAAAAATTTCTAAAAAATATGCTAATTTGTGCTGAAAATTAATTTTTTATGAAAAATTAAGAAAAAATTATTAAAAATCGAAAATACCTCAAAAAATTCTAAATTTTTTATTGGAGCTTCTCTGATATGTTGCCAACTTAAAAAAACAATTTTAAACCAAAACACCAAGCAATTTGGGAGATATTATCAAATCATTCAAATCTAGGGTTTTCCATCTCCAAACAAATCTGCACAAGGGTTAGCTCCAAAAATAATCAAAACCAACATGCAAGAGGTGGGTTGCCCCATGGTGGGCACCAAAAAATGTACACACAAAAGTAGTGCACTTCTATGAATCCTTACATGCAAGAAAACTCAAGAATGAGCCCTCACAAATCGATCCATAGCTCTTTATGCATGGAGTTGCAAGATTTGTAAAATTGCTCTCAGTTAGAGCTATGAACTCATGACCTTGCTAGTCAACCACACAATGAGAGGTTTCAAATCAAAGAAAATGGCAACAATGTCAATATCTCTAATGAAATCCAAATGTATGCAATGCAATGCAAGTAAGCTAAGAATGAGAATGCAATCTAGTCTATGGAAATGAAAGTACAATGCAACTAATCTATGAAAGGAAAAAACAAATGTGACCAATCCCTCCTATTTAGACTATGTGAGATTAATCTATTGCATAAAAGGAAATCTACACTAAGAATGTCATTATCATGCAACTATGAAAGCAACTATGAAATGAGATGCAACAAAGTTTTCAAAGCTTGGATTGCAAGAGTGTCTTCAAAGAGAGCTCCAAATGACCTAGAAAATCTGTAGCATAATATTAGCATGAAAACTTAAGATGCAAATGAGGAAGAGAGCTCTCCTTTTATAAGAAATGAGATGAAAATGGACCATTGAGATTAAGAGGCAAAAGGCTTAATCAACAGTGGAGAAAAAAATAAGCTTGAACCTTGTGCACAAATATCCTCCAATAGGAAAATAGGAGTTGACTTTAGTGTCCATATGAGACAAAAAGTATTTTTTCTCTTTTTATAAAATAAGAATAATGATTTATTTGTGCAACATAGAATAAGAAAAAAAGTGGGGATTTTTTATTTAAATAAAAGGGGAGGAAATTCCTTTTAATTAAATAAAGGCTTAGGATAAAGTGATTTTATTATTTAATTAAAAGAGATTTTTAATTAATTAAAAAGGAGCATGTTCTCTTAATTAAATAAGATTTTTATTTTTTTCTCTTTTAAATTAAATAAGACTCAAACCTTAGGAAATATTGAATTGATTATGATTTGATCAAGGAAATTGATATAATTGATATTGTTGATATTTGAAAATATTGATTCAGGGATTTGATAAATTGCTAAATGGGGGCCCAAAGTCTAGGTGACCATTTTAGGGTGCATACAAGTTCTAGTTGTAATACACCAGAGGAAGAGTTTTTGTTCCTTTTCATAGATAAAATCAACCAGAATACTCATGAATTCATTAATTTCATAACAATAATCAGAACACCTACAATTTGAGAAGTAGGAAGGAACCATTGACTGATGGTATTCCTCCCAGATTGCAACCAACTCCTCTAGATTCATGAGCTAATAACAATCATAGGCCTCCTAAAGGCCTGAATGTTTGTGCTCCACCACCACAGAATACACCCACTATGCTCCAAAATCTAGCTTGGTATACAAAGAAATACAGTGTAGTAGAAGAGCTAAAAAGGGTCAAAGAAAATATGTCGATGTATGACATGTTTCAAAGATTCCCTACACAAAAAGAAGTACTTTTAAAGTCACTAGATCATTCTAAACAAAGTATGTCAAATAATAGTGTGTGATCACCCACATATAATGTCAATATAGTTGAATCCATACCAACAATGTTCAAGGACAGAGTTGAAGTGCCTTCATTTTTGTGAAGTCTTAGATTTTTTGTAAAAAATGTGCACAATTTTTTAATCGATTATGGGGCTTCATGTAATGTTATGCCTTTGTGCATCTGCCACAAACTAGGGATGATTCCTCAACCAACCAATAGGGTTATAATTCAACTAGATAATATGAAAGTTAAAGTCATTGGGGTTTTAAAAGATACTCGCATTCAGTTAACAACAAACCCAAGGATACAAGATTGTATAGACATACACATAGTTGACATCCTGGAAACATATGGCATGCTACTCAGTAGAGAATGGACTATGTGCTTAAGGGGTTGGTTTTTTACTAACTTCACATAGTTGTGGCTATCATGGAAGGTACTAAATAACCATATTAAAATTGATGCAAAACCAAAAGTGAAGAATATGATCATAGACAACAATGCACCTAACAAATTTTTTTCTCACAAGCTGATTTAGGAGTGTACAGATTTGATAAAATATTTATGTTTCAAATTTAGGGAAGGGATGATACAAATGATAGTCTTGTGTAGGGATTAGTATAGCCTCTAGTTACTAAGGAGGTTCTTCAAGATTTCATCAACAATGTGAGGAAGAACTTGAAACATCTTGGACAAGAGGTGGACCCAAATATACTAAAGCTACAAGGATATTGCCACTTACATCATAAAATTAATTTTTAGTTTGAGTGTTCCGACTACCAAGAGGTTATATCTTGAGTACTGACCCAGATGGCTCAACCTATCGAATAGATCCAAAAACCATAATCAGGAAGTAAACATGAGCATTATGAACCATCTAGTGATACCTTGTCAAATGGTGGGGGTTCACCTCATTATAAAGGGCCCTTGGTAATTGTTCAAGTAACAAAAGAAAATCTTGTCTCTAAAGATAAAATCCCATACAAGAAGAATGGATTTCTTTAGATGATGGCTTCTTACCACCTCTCCAAGAATTATGGGAAGAAGCTAAGGCAAAACAAAAGGAAAAGCATAAACAAATTGCAGCTGATAGAGATTTAAATCAAGAGTTATCTTTTGAAAATATTTGTCTCCTTGAGAAGACTACTTTATTAGAGAATTCCTTAGAATCCATGTCAAAACCATGCACTCCAAAAATTAGAACCAAACCTCAACTCGAACCATTACCCCTCAATGGTCACCAAGTTTAGAAGTTGAGATTTGACAGTTCCAAATGCAAACAAGGCGCAGGAGCGAGAATCAAACTGGTCAATCCCTAAGGTAACTCCTATTATGATGCTTATAGGCTATAATTTTTATGTACTAAAATTTTCATAGAGTATGAAGCATTAGTTTGAGGCCTTCTCATGGCACATGAGAATAAATTCAAGGCCCTAGTCATGGAAGGTGATTCCAAACTAATCATTAGACAATCCACAGCCAATACTCCTATAATGACAAGAGGTTGATATCTAACCATAATCATGTTTTGGACTTAATCAAGGATCTCAAGGCATTAAATATCAAAAATATCCCAAGAAGGGATAATATAATCATTGATGCATTGGAAGTGTCAGCAAGCTCCTTGAATCCTATGGAAAGGTCAAAATTAAAGATATTGTTAGTTGAACTCATTTCTCTAGCAATTCCTAATAATATCACAAATTTTCAAGTGTTTCAAGATGATCAACACATACTTGAATTCGTCATGAATGATGGAGTTTTTTAAAAACAAAGTATTGATGAGTAAATTGAAGTAATTGAGGAGCTATATGACCAAGGAATTTTGAACTTAAAAATCAACTCCATTCCTAAAGGAATGGTGGTATTGGAAAGAATTTTTGATAAGATGACTCTTCTCAATAAAAAAGAAAGGCCTTAGCAGTAGGAGGAGATGATTGTGAGGCCTACAATTTGGTTACCAATGATGAACCAAGAGAGGTCTATGTTGGAAAGATTGGTATAAATGATGAAAAGAAGCACATGGTATGATTTCTTGAAGAATATAAAGATTTTATAGCATGGATTTATGAAGATCTTAAAACTTACTGCCCATCAATTATTGTACATAACATACCATTGAACCCAAATGAAAAACCATTTCACCAAAGGAAAAGGGTGGTCAATATGGTGATTGAACCAGTGATACAGAAAGAGGTACAATATTTGTTGGATTCCAAGATCATTTTCCCCATTTGACACTCAAATTGGGTTGCAAATTTAGTTCCCTATGCAAAAAGAACATATAATTTAGGTTATGTGTGGATTTTAATAATCTCAATGTGTCATCTAAGAAAGATAACTATCCATTGCCTTCCCTTGAAAAAGTGTTGCAAATAGTCAGCGGTTATAGATGATGTCCTTTCTCAATAGTTATTCAAGGTACAATCAAGTTATGGTGCAAGAAGAAGATAGACTGAAAATGGAATTTACCACCAAATGGGGAAAATTTGTGTGCTACTCCATGCCATTCAAGTTAATCAATATTAACACTACCTTCCAATGTGTGATGGGTGAAGCATTTAAAGGTTTGGGAAACAAATGCATAGTTATCTACATGGACAATCTCATTGTATTTTAAAAAAATGGGGCCAACCATATTGATGATTTTTACAAGGTATTAAAGAGATGTCAAAGATATGGGATATCATTGAACCCTAAAAAGTATGTTTTTGGGGTAACCCAAGGTAAGCTATTGGGAAACTTTATATCACAAATGGGTATCTCTATAGATCCTAAAAGAGTCCAAGAAATCCTCAAGCCGGTCCCTCCTAATAGTAGGAAGGAATTAAAGTCTTTTTTTGGAAAGATCAATTTTATCAAGAAATTCATTAGTGGCTTTGCAGAAGTAGTCTTCCCATTGAGTGACATGTTGAAGAAATATGTTGAGATTGAATGGAATGATCCATTCAAGGAGTTCTTTTAGGAAATAAAAATGTCCATTTCTACTACTCCAATCTTGGTTAGTCCAGACTATACTTTTGCATTTTAGTTTTACTCATTTGCCTCAGAACATTCATGCGTGGGTATTCTTACACAAAAGAAGAATGGAGAACATAAGAGACTAATAGCTTTCATGATCTTCCCTCTCAAAAATGCTAAACTCAAATATCCAAACTTGGATAAACAATCATTTACACTAGTAAATTCTGTCAAGAAGTTTTGACATTACATTCTAAGAAGAAAAGTTATATCCATCGTTCTTGATCCTACCATCAAATCCTTGCTGATGTAGAATGAATTAGGTGAATGGAGAGGAAATTGGATGGCTATTCTACAAGAGTTTTATCTTGAGATTCAACCCATGAAGTTTGTAAGAGGCCAAGGCCAATCAAAAATGATAGCTGAGATGGAGCAAGGTTTGGTTTGTCAGATATGCATTGATCAAGAGACTATAACTGATATTTGGTATCAAGATGTAGTTTATTACCTCCTCCAAAATTGACGTCCTGAAGGATTGAATGGTTCCCAAAGAAGGGAATTGAAGATCAAGCATAGTTCCTGCATGTTTAAAAATGGGAAACTGTAATGATCCCTAATTAGAAATATCTCAAAATTCTTCAATTTCTTATATTTACACTATCTAGTATTCGCGATTGATTTAGGTGGTGGGGATTGTGCCAAATATTGTCTTGTTGTCTCTGATTCGATCAATATATACAAAGTGATTTTCTATATATATATATATATATATATATATATATATATAGTTATCACTATTATAATTGATATTAATTCTATATATAGTCCAACTCCTTCTTATCTCTTCCTTATGAAGAGTGTCTCAAGTAATTTATATTCCTTTATTAATACTCTCTCCTAATCATTGGTCAACTTGACTCTTCAATATCGATCTGCTTAGGCTCAACCTTTTTCTAATTAAATCAATATCTATTGTCTATGGATCATTGTTAGCATTATGACCTGAGTGTAGTGATTAAACTATTTGATTTGTGTATTGGTGTCTTGTTCTTTTCTAGTGCTCATGGTATTAGATAACAATGAATACTTATTGATCTCCAATGTGAACCCAAGTAAGGAATATAAAAAAATTCAGTCGATATCCACTATGTTCTTGTTTGATGGTCTTTTATACTAAGTGATACGTCATATGCCAAAAGTCACTTCTTATTAGTATCTTCATTCTAACGCACCTCCTTATTACTATTCATCATATTCACAAGGCTTAACTACTATCAATTTATTCATAACAATTTATGGCATTAATATATTCTTAATAGATAGGCATAGACAATATCACACTTTCGTCAAGTTGTCATCGGTGATGGGTCTGGTTCGTAGATATTATAAATTGATATTTGATTGCCGACGATGATATAAATGATGTTGATTATAGTATCAAACAATGAATGTAATATGTAATACAAAAAATATAAATGTGATATCCAATGCTCATTAGTTCCCAAATATAAGCAGTCTATAGAGTTGTGCTAGCACTTAACGGTGTCATCGATTATCCTCACAAATAGAATCCAGCGAATGTGCATTAACTAGAACTTCAATTTGAAGAACAGAGCTACCACAAAATAAGTATCAAGGGTCTTTCTTTAAGGTTCATTTGAGATCCACCATTCATAATATCTACATGGTTCTTGCACGTCATGGATAGGAAGCTATAAGCCTCTTCTTGAGATCTCCTTTTTCATGGATTCCCTCAAGTGTAATGGTTTATAGAAGTGACCTAGTGGTCTTTCAAGTTCTTGATATCCCTCTTTCTTATAACATATTGTTAGGGAGACCATGGATTCATGATATGCAGGTGGTTCCCTCTACTTACCATCAGTGCATAAAGTTTCCCTTTAATGGTACTGAGATTTCCATTCCAGGGGATAATTCTCTGTTTATCAATACACTTACTGTTGAATCCTTAGTACCACACAATAGAGCTGCTAATGAGAATAAGATTACTCTTTCTTACTGTGAGAAGTTAAAGATGATGAACCTTTGGATGGGGGAATGCCGACTAGATTCTATTGCTACATTACCAGTCTCCCCTTGCTCTTATGGTAAACCTTTAGAAGATAAGAAGCCTTCATCCTCTGCTATGATAGTTTATGGGACTTTCATCTAGTTCACAATGCCTTTAGAGGATGAAAAAGAAGAAGAAGCTATTAGAGAATGGTTCTATAGAGAGAAAGAACCTAAGGAATTTATTCTTACTTCTAGGGTTTCTCTTGAGAAATATGGAAAAGGATATGAGTTCCTAGCCAGAATGGGTTACCCAGTTCATGGTCCTTTAGGTGGTCAAAAACACGCTCTTGTTGAACCTATGATTCATACTAATGGAAGGAAATCTAAGGATAAGACTGGATTGGGATTTTCTAGTACACAACTAATTTTTGATCCCTCTCCTAATGATAGTGAATTTGAAGAATAAATTGTGCCTACTTATACTTTTTATCAAGATGAGAAAAACTTTGTCCCCTCTACTGCCATTCTTCGGCATGAAGAATTATCTCCATTAGAACAAGATGATGAATCTTCCACATCCCATCACAAAGAATAATTTGATGTTGAAGATCCTAATAGAGAACGTATTCACATGAACAAGGTATGATTGTTACAAAGAGAAAGAGATAATGACTCACATGAATATGAATGGGATTCTCTCTCAGTTGAGTCGAAAGAGTTGGGAATAGATGTAGTGCATACATATGTTAACCAAACCAAAGTTGTAGATGAGTCACCTATAGGTCTTGATGAGTTGAACTTATGTGTTTCTTTCATTGATCAAGTTAATCATGCTAAGAATCAAATGGATCTAGGTTCTTTTGAGGGAGACCTTATAGACTCAAAATATCTTGTCATTGGAAATAACTTCCTCCACATCAATAATTTGGGACCTTCCACTTCTCTCCCACTCATGTACCCTAACCTTTGATTGGTCACAACAAAACCAATAGCCTACGTTACTTTCTTTCCAAAATGACTATAAAATTACTTGCTACCTTAATGCCATTGAACCCGTAGTTTCTTCCACCAGTCAACCAACAATAAAAATGACTGAAATATATATCAAGTACCTTAGTCATAAAATAAATAAATAAATAAAAAAGAATAGATGTTTTAATGGCAAAAACCACTTTGTGGCAGTGTCAAAGCTTAAAAGGGTAAAAACAAAAGATGTATTTGAGGGTGAAAACCTCTTTGAGGCACCTAGGGATGAGGTACTTGGTATTCTACCCAGTTATTTTCAAGATAGATCTTTATTATTGATAGAGCCGACACAGACCATAAATGTTGGGACAACTAAAGCACCATAACTCATACATTTAGCTCAATCTTTGTCAGCAGATGAAAAACAATAGTTTACTGAGTTCTTCAAAGAAAAGAAAGTTAATTTTTCTTGGACATATGCATACATGCCAAGCCTGGACACTAATCTTACTATACATCACTTATCTATAGCTCCTGGTGTTAAACCTATCAAACAAAAACTATGAAAGATGCATCCCTACATATCTCACTTAGTAAAAGTTGAATTAGAAAAACTCTTGAGTGTTTGATTTATATGAGTTGTAGATTATGCTGAATGGATTTCAAACATTGTACCTATATCTAAACTGGACAAATCCATTCATGTTTTCATATATTTCCAAGACCTTAACAAAGCTTTCCCAAAGGATAACTTTCCACTTCCTGACATAGACATGATAGTGGATATGACAGCGGGTTATGAAATTTACTCTCTCATGGATGGTTTCTCAAGATATAATCCAATTAAGATAGCTCTTGAAGATCAAGAAAAGACTACCTTCACATGTGCATGGGGAACCTTTTGTTGGAATGGCATGCCATTTGGACTAAAAACTTTTAGAGCTACCTATCAAAGAGCTATGACTACTATCTTTCATGACATGATGCATAAAAATTTGGAAGATTATGTGGATGATACCTTGGCAATATCTAAGGAAGGGAATACACATTTTCAAGATTTGAGTTTGATCCTAGATAGGATGGAACAATTTCAACTCATATTAAATCCTAAGAAATGTGATTTTGGAGTCACCTCAAGAAAATTACTTGGATACATCATTTCAACTAAAGGAATTGAGGTTGACCCTAAAAAATTTCAAGCTATAATAGAGATGCCACCTTCCAAGAACATAAGTAAATTAAGGAGTCTACAAGGACACCTTCAGTCCATCAGGAGATTCATATCACAACTTTCTGACATAGCTCAACCTTTCAATAAGAATCTACACAAAGAAGCTACATGTATATGGAATGAAGAATGTGAAAAAATTCTTAATCAGATCAAGGAATATTTGGCTAAACCTCCAATCTTAATGCCTCCTATCCTAGGTAAACCTCTTATTTTGTACATCTCAGCTACAACTACATCCTTGGGGGCATTATTGGCACAACAAGATGAAATGAAAAAGAAAGAGCTATATACTACATCAGCAGAACATTGGTAGCTTATGAGATCAATTACACCAACATTGAAAAATCTTTCCTTGCAGTGGTATTTGCATCTCAAAAACTCAGACATTATATGATGGCACATACTACACATCTTGTAGCTAATATTTATCCTTTGAAATACTTACTAAGTAAAGCTACTCTTACTGGTCGACTAGCTAAATGGATGATGATTCTCTCTAAATTTGACATTGAGTATGTTGATCGTAAGGCCATAAAAGGACAAGCAATTGTTGACCACCTAGCTGAATTTCCTCTATGATAACTTAACCTGTAATAAAAAAATGGCAACCCATTCGCAATGCTTCCACTACACCCTCATTTTCAGTGAGTTGTTTAGGAAGGGTCTAGACGGAACACTTATTAGGTGTCTAGAGAAAGATGAGTCTAAACATGCATTATCTGAATTCCATGATGGCATATGTGGGTCTCACTCTAATGGTCTTGCACTCACTCGAAAACTATGTAGGGCTGGTTATTATTGGCCTAATATGCAGACATATGTTGTGTGCTATGCTAAGTCTTTTAAAAAATATCAAATGCATGGAAATTTGATTCATGTTCCAGGAAGGGAACTTATTCCCTCTATTACACATTGGCCTTTTCAGCAGTGGGCTTTTGATTTGGTAGGTCAAATACATCCTAATTCATCTAGTGGGCACAAGTTTATCAATTTTGCAACAGAGTATTTTACAAAATGGGTTGAAGCTATTCCTCTCTCGACTACTATTGGGAAACAAGTATCTTTGTTCATACTTAATCATATCATTTGTCACTATGGCATACCTTCCTCCATAGTTACTAATAATGGAGGACAATTCAAGAACAAGGATCTTAAGAAATTATGTAAGAAATTTATGATTAAACAACATTGGTCTTCAATCTACTACCCTCAAGGAAATGGTCAAGCTGAAGCCTCTAATAATACATTATTGAAAATATTACATAGGACAGTTAACAAGTCCGACAAAGATTGGCACTTACAAATTAACACTGCACTATGGGCCTACATAACTAGTATTTGCACACCTACTGGAGCTACCCCTTTTGCACGTGTTTATGGATCTGAAGCTATTTTACCTCTTGAGGTTGAGATACCTTCCCTACGAGTTTCATTGAAAGGCCTTATCACAGATGCTGACTATAGAATTATGTGTATACAAGAACTCAAACTTCTAGATGAGCATAGAAGAGATGCATTTCATCACATGAGGGTATATCACAAAAGGATGTCACAAAGCTATAACAAAAAGGTTAATTCTAGATAATTTCAATTTGGAGACCTCATCTTGAGAGAGAATCCTAAAAATCAACAAAATAGAGCACAGAAAGGAAAATTTGAACCAAATTGGTTGGGTCCCTACATAGTTACTATTGCTTTTGGATTCGGTGCTTATCAGCTTTCTACACCTGTGTGAGATCAGCTCCCTGAAACCTATCAACATCCTTCATCTGAAGAGATTCTATGCATGATGCTCCAAGAGATTTTGTACATATCTAAATATCCTGAAAAAATCATAAAAATTGATATATGATCCTGAAAAAATCCTAAAAAGTAGAAAAAAGTCCTGAAAAAAAATGATCATCTTAGTGAAAACTTGGAAAACAAGCACTTTGATGTATCAAAAAAATATTAAAAATAAAAATAAAACAAAATTTTTAAAAAAAAAGTGCCTTGATGAAAACTTGGAAATGGGCATCATGGTAGAAAAAATATAAAAATCTTCCAAGTGTGAAAACTTGAAAACAGGCACTACTTGCAACCTATGTGCTTATATCTATCAGCTTTTCGCATTCCACTCTGAACCATTTTGACTTCCATATCCAATCTCCTTGGTCTGAGATTGATCTTTATTTAGGGCTAGGGGGCATGAACTATATTCTCCTTTGTTGTGTGATGGTGTTTCTTAGTAACTCACATCAGTGTTTCTCAAAACTACCCCAAATAATGTTTCTCAACACTTCCTTTGACATCAAGTGTTTCTCAACACTTATCGGATATATTACCTTGATTTGATATTTTTATGCAATCTACGATTGTGCGATATTTCTCACCCAAAGGCATGAGTCCTAGCGAGTCAATAATTATCTTTATCTTTTTTACACTGCGCTTAATTAAAATGACTGAGCTATGCTTAATGATATTTTCTTTGTATGTTATCTATTATTGAATATTTTCACTATTGTTCCCTCCTTGATTTCTCCATGATGTTATGACTAGAGGACTAGGGGCATGGGCATATTTTCTTTGATTTATGCTTATGGTGTGATTCCAATGACCTTAAGTTGTCTAATAAATTGGGTGTCTATGATAATAGCCTCCATCACAATTGGAACACCACACATACCTCAACCTTCTTTATTTGGACACTTAGGTGAGGTTGGAATTATCTCCTTAACTATTACATTGTGTTTTCTTATGCAACAACCTTTCGGGTCATCCTAGACTCTTATGCCTTGATGCTTATGGTTACTTGCAACATTAATTTAGAAACCGTGTTCAGGTCATCTTGACTCTTATGTATCAGTGCTTACATATGTTTCCTACATTATATCTGATATAGATCATATTTATATCTTCATAGTTGTGCTTGCACTAGTAATGGTTTGTATGATATTGTGATTTCCCTTAATAAGGCTCGATGATAAAAACAAGGACCTATTTATTGACTCTTGCAAGTTGCACTTTGCATTTTCATAATAGTTTTCATTTTTAGGGTTCATTCTAGTTTGGATATGAGTTGGGAGAGGGTCACCTTAATCATTATCAGGCAATTTTGTTCATCCTTTTTCAACATCCTTGATTCATTTTTAGGATCGAAACCAAAATTCCAAGTTCATTTTGTTGTTCTTTTGAGGCTTATCTTTTCATCCTTTGAGGCAAAAATTGATCATATTTTCTCCATAATCACTTGCTTTGACCTAATGCTAATGCTATACCTTTAAATCACTTGGTGGTCAAGCTTGGTCTTATACGTTTATCAATGATCTTGAACCTTATCTTATCTTAATTTGATAAAATCTATCTCATTTCTACACCTCCTCTACCTCATTTCAATTTTGATCCCAAGGGGGAAGGAATAACCTATCTTTCAAAGCTGCAAATTGATTCTACTATCTTCTTGTCTTGACTTTCAATCTCTGTTTCAGTGTTTAGTTTCACTTGAACTGTACATTGGAATCTTGTTATCTTTGCTAGTTCTTGTTCGATCAAGTTTGGGATTAGTTGTCTCTATGTGCTTTGTTCGATCAAGTTCCTTGTTATCCTTGCTAGTTCTTGTTCAATCAAATTCAAGATTAGTTGTCTTTATGTGCTTTGTTCAATCAAGTTTGGAGGTCAAATCTCTATCAGTTACCTATACATCATCATTCTTTGACTCAATGTGTTCCCATAATCGCTCACACATTAGTCAAAGAGGGGCAAATGTAATCACCCAAAAATGGTCTAGTAAACCTTGAGCTCCACTCTAACATTAAAATTCAAATACTAGACTAAATCTTGTGCTTAATCAATTTTTCATATTTATTTAATCTCTTATTTCTTGATCAAATCATCATTTTATTATTTATTTGATTATATCTTAAAGTTTGACCACTTCATCCTAATCCTTTGTTTAATTAAGAGAACATGCTCCCTTTTAATTAAATAATAAAATCACTTTATCCTAATCTTTATTTAATTAAGAGAATATTCTCTCTTTTAATTAAATAAAAAATATTTTAATTAAATAATAAAATCACTTTAGCCTAAGCAACATTTAATTAAAAGAACATGTCCCCTTTTAATTAAATAATGGAAACCACTTTGCTAAAAATAATAAATAATAAATTAAAAAGAAAAAGAAAAGTGCACTTTTCAATGAGATGGAATCTTTTGACTTTTGAAAAATGATTTTGCCTCTTTATCTCAACCACACATTATTTTGCCTCTTAATCATGTCCGTTGATTTTGCCTCTTGAGAATCTTGAGCACATGGATCAACCAAGATTTAATCTCCACCATTTTCTCATTTCTTTTTGCTCTTAATCTTGACTGTTCATTCATTTCTAAATTCATTTAAAAGGAGACTCTCTCCTCATTCTTGAGATCCCATCTCATGCATTATCCCATCCTCATAGCATTCTCATCTTCTTGAGATCTTGAAATTTTATTGCAGGTTCTTGGAGTTTTGGCATCTTAGCATCTTGGAATCTTGGAGTCTTACAATCTTTGAATCTTGGAGTCTTGGCATATTAGCATCTTGAAACCTTGGAGTCTTGCAATCTTGGAATCTTGGAGTCTTGCAATCTTGGCATTCTTAGATCTTTCATATTGAAGCATTGCATCATCATTATCATTTTCTTTATTGCATCAAGCTTAATCCATCTAGCTTAGGTCTACTTTTCATGCATTCTTGCATATCATTTTAGCTTAGATCTTGCATCTCATCTTAGATCTACTTTTATTTTAGCTTAGATCTTGCATCTTATCTTAGATCTACTTTTATTGCATTCTTACATATCATTTTAGCTTATATATTTCATTTCATCTTAGATATACTTTGCATTAGCATTTGAATCTTCCATTCTATGGTGCACTTTGCAAGGGTCTTTCTTTAAGGTTCATTTGAGAGCCACCATTCATAATATCTATATGGTTCTTGAACATCATGGATAGGAAGCTATAAGATGCTTCTTGAGATCTATTTTTTCATGGATTCCCTCAAGTGTAATGGTTTATAGAAGTGACCTCACTTTTTGGTACATAGACCCCACCTCCCATGT